>CM060844.1:77524628-77874628 GCA_030762175.1 Metallyticus violacea
AGTAAATAGCGAGTACTATGCTGGCCTACTGCACAGACTACGTGTTTCCATCAAAAAGTAAAGGCGAGAAAGCAGAGTGATGGTGTGCGCCTTCTTCACGAGAAAGCGCCTGTGCACACAGCTCTTGTTGCAAAGGAAACTGTGAAGAAATGTGGCTTAAAGGATATCGACCATCCACCCTATAGACCAGATCTAGCTCCCAGTGACTATTTCCTCTTCTTAAAACTCAAGAAGGACCTTCGAGGAAGAAAATTTAAGTGAGACGAAAAGTGATGGATGCTGTTTATGCCCCTTTTGCAGATAAGAGTTTTGAATATTTTTTTTGGGGGGGGGGGGAGAATTGAAATGTTAATTTAAAGATGTAATAAGTGTATAGCATAAATGGTAACTACATTGAAAAGCGAAAAATAATTTTTGTATATACCATACCTAGAAAATGGTTAGGCCGGAAACTTATGGACCTACCCTCGTAAGATAGATGCCTTTCCCAATAAATATTTTCAGGCCACTTATTTTGGATAAGTCTTGCCAGATTGAATCTTGTGCGTGGTTTGAACTTCTTCTACGGTTTCACCCCTGATGTCAATATTATCTATGTAGGTTTTCCTTTCCCATAATTACTATGATATTTAATAATATTTAATAATGGATGCTTGACGTCTTTGTAAAACTTGGCAACTCTGTGCTTTGTCCGCAATAGCGTTGAGAATGCTGGAACCATAAAAATTGTGACGATAGGCTTTTTCGTGCGTTAAGCTTTAAGGCAAAGCGTGCCAAGGACATTATCTTGTATGTATAAGTTTATAATAAGGTATATTTTTAACCTGTAAATTTTTTATCAACAAAAGAGAAAACTGCTTGGTTTTTTGTTGAGGAAGTCTGCAAAAGCCGACTAAAGGGTCATAAAACTTCTATTCAGAAGTAATCCAAGGGTCGGGTGTGAAGTCCCCTCTTTCTTTTTAAAAGGACAGCAAGGTTAATAAACTAAAAGACTTTTAAACCGTTTGGGGCTTTAACCCAGACTGATGATTGTACAGCTAGTCCTTCAAAGGGGCCAATGTCGATAAGATTTTTAATCTTTCAAATAACAACGAATGTTATGTACGGCAAGTGAAATTTAACCAGCTAATGATAGATGTATGTTTCATATTTTTAAAGAAAGGCGCTAGCTAACGAATTTTGATTTGAATTTAATATATAAGGGGGAGTTTGCTCGGCTGAGGCACTCAATTTTGAAGCCCAATACTCCGTGATACGCATTTTGTCACCCAGTTCGCATTTACTCATTACAAGCAGTTCGAAGTACTCATTAGAAGTTCGACTTTTAATTTCAGGCTCCGTGGCACCAGTCTATAAGTTTCACACGCGGCAAATAAGTTTGTATCGGAGTAAGTAAACCTATCGTAAGCAAAACACAAGAGGACGCGAAATATTTTAAACATATATCAATATATGTACGATGTCGTATGGCGTGTTCATTTACACCATTGAATTCCTCTCTCCGTCCCATTGAGTACAAGTCAACAATATAGCGGAATTCACCCTGAGAAATTGTTGTCATTGAAGCGTGGGTAACAGCACCGAAGCGACCTATAATCAATCTACAAAATCACTTTCAAATCTGCATCACAACGTGAGGTCAACAACTCAATGCCGACTACAACAGTAACAACACCCACTAAACCGCTTCTTAGTAAGGTTCTGATTGTGGGGCCATACCAAACTGCTTCAATTTGTCCATGTGCTAAGGATGCGATTAAACATTGTCAAACGATGCAATAAAATGCGTTTTCATGGTCGTTTTTGATACACAGTCATTCATGTGTAGGATATCAGTTGAGATGCATACAGTGCTATTTTGTGACGATCGTTTATTACAATATCAAGGATCTCTTTAATGACAACTTCTTTGTGACCTTAATTGAGAGTCTGAAGAGCTCGCTTCATTTTAGGTGCTCGTACGACCAACATTAAATTCTATTTTATCTTCTGCTTTCAAATTTAATTCGTATTTATCTAGGTATCGTTCATTTCTTTTTCTTTTCTTTTTTTTTTTTTTTTTTTTTTTGCATACCAGAATAATAAACATCTTTATTATCCAAATCGGTATTAAAATGCTAAATTACCACACCAGATGGATAAAGGGGTCATAAGAACAATGGCGTTATGGGTTTATTGCTAAAATGTTGCTCAAATGAATATTGTGACGGTAAAATTAAAAAATAAACAAATTACGTATTACTGAAAACAGTATCAATAATTTATTTTCTTCGCAGAGTAAAAAATTACAAAATTAATAAAAAATCAATAACTATTATGCTATAATATTAACCTGCTCTGAAATATATACAAGCATTAAAGATACTGAAATATTCTTAATATTTTTACTTTTCATCCTTTTTAGCTTATACTAAATTTTCTTGAGGTACTTCCATCTTTGTTAACAAAAATAACAATGGACTAACGGACTAAATAAGTTCCTTACAATGACGTCACAAGTATAATTTAAAGACATGGAATCCAGGGTAATTCATTAGAAAACGATCAATCATAATACTTTTAATTTTTAATATCCCTTTATTATAGTGCTTGAAACTCGTTATATTGCATTATTATTACGACACGCACCTAATTCCCCCTCCTCTATTTTAAGGCAGTGGTTCATTCAGTGACTGTCTTACGTGAACTTGACGTCATATCTTACTGAAACTTTGAGATAAATCATTACTAGAATCATTACTATTGCCAACAATAATGTTCTCTAAGAATTATCGTATCATTTCATGTGTTTGTTTATTTACGGACGCTCTTTAATCATTTCTTGTGGATTAGTCGAAAGTGGGGAGAAGCGAAAATTATCCAACATTTAGCCCAAAAATCTGTTTAAAATTTTGACTTAATAACGCAATATCTTTATTGTTTCACAGATCCAGGAAGAATAAAAACACCAACATGGTGACTGAGATATTTAAGGCATGAACTTCTGAATGGAGGTCTTGGTTCAATTCGCGCCAGGATTGTTCTCCCCGACCGAGGTTTTCCCAGGTCTTCAATGGCAAATGCCGACGAGGTACTCAAAATTAAGGCCTGGAACGATTTCTTTTCCAATTTATGATTTCATCTCACGTATTATTAGTGTCCATTGCTTGTGATGTCTTAATTGTTTGTCTTATGTATATTTTTATTGCCGATGAGAAATAACTTATTAATGTAATTAGTAACAAGAATATTTTAATTAGTAATATCAATATCCCTAAGACTGCGTAATCAAAAGTCATCAATATAATATTAGTGTAATTATTCTCTCAATGTACTTTCTATATAAGGGAGGTACAGAAATTGTAACTGGAAAGTCGTATGGTGAACCGTCCTTAGGCAGTCGCTCTGTGGAAATATCACAACAATATAAAAAAGGTTCACCTTCCAAAGTCACGGACAAAAGACTTCTTAAAAGGGTGGAACCTTCCCTGGCCGTATGAACAAAATCTTCGCGAGAATTTCAACCGCTAGCCCGCTGAGTGCATCGTCCTATGTGGAAGTCAGCTCTTTAAACCTCAGAGGGCAAGCCTATGGCCCGACTCGTATTTTCAATAAATATTTCTAGCGAATAAGGTGTTAGAAAGATCTTTGAAAGGCATCCATTAGATGACAATTTAATGAAAACGACGTCAAAATGTGGAATGGGCACCGTCATTGGTGTTGCCTATATAAACGAGTCTTCGCTCCGTTTTGGCAGGACTATTGTACTAATATTCATCTTCTTACTGAGCTTCTAGATGCGTGGTTTGACTCAGGTCGCAGGGAAGTTCCAGCCAAGCTGTGGCAAAAGCCTCTAGTATCAATTTCAGTACTTGCTTAGCAAAGCGTTATGTTGCTCACGACGGTTGTATTGCTAAGCGGCGAGGTTCACCAATCGACCATTAAATGTTCCAACAATCAATAAACCGCAGTTCCATCATATGCCGTGTGGAGTTTTCTATTTCTCCTGTCAATTTCCATCTTATCCCCGTTGAGCCCCTCGACGAAAATCAGCGAAAGACCAAGAGACGGAGTCCCAGAGGAAGTGTTGGCGGTCTACGTGAAGCTCTTATGTCATCAACTCACACCACACTATAGACGAACACCGACAAAATCACTTAGCAGTGAATTTTATCTATTCTATTGTTCATTTCAAATGAAGGCTACATCTCTCAGGATGATTTAGATCCTTCAACAGAAACCATTTGATGTCGAGCGAGGTATAGTACACTTTTATAATAACATCTTAGCAATTTCGGACAAGACAATGTATGCAAAAGTACACATGAAATTGAAAAACTCTCAACAGTGCTTCAGCATGTCACTCGACTCATTTCTTAGGTGACCTTCTTGGCTTTTACAGAGGAATAGGCTGACAACAAAGGTTTTTGTGTCACCATATTGTACAGATGTTTTATATGGGGATTAATGAAGGCCTATTTTACGAAACAAAAACCATATACTCTGCACGAACTAAAACAGATTACTAGTATCAGGTTGTAATTCTTTGCCTTAGGCCCCAGTTGGACTTGCAGCATCTCAAACTCGGCTATGCATATTCTCCTATAGAGGACAGAAAGACGAGAGATGAGTTAATCTCTAGATAACCTATCGCCACACAATCATTACGACACATTTTTTTTAAAAAACTCTTTTCTCAGGCATGCAGTTACTACCAATGTACAACTCGATCCCATAGAGCTGCGCTCCGACTTTTAGTCGGAAAAAAAGTCATTGGCATCAGCCTGGGAACCGAAAGAGGATATTCCAACTTGTATTTGAACATACAAAGCTAGCAAAATGAACACAAAGAAAGAGAGAGTTTGCACTTTCAGCATATGCTGTCATTTAGTTATAAAAAACTAAGTTGCAAAACATATTTACAAATTTTTTCAGTGCCTACACTGATCGATCCGGTTTTAAGTGGAACACACTGTTATTACGTGCACAAAACTTTGCAGTACACGACTGGCCACCAGTTAAGTAGCCCACGTAATATTTGTAAGGTGCCTCATGCCAAATGGATTCCAAATAAATAACACACGTCTTCTTTTTATAAGGACTATAATTATAACGTTACTGCGTCAGAAACAGACGTCAAGCAATGGTGTTAGATAACTGTTCTAATCTTTAAATCGTTTAAAGCTCTTTACTGAATAGTTAAATAATTAATATGCGGGCATACATTGGTATATAGATTAATTTCATTTGAAGCACGTACGCTATAGTTAGGCGAATAAATTAGTCCACGGAATAATAAAGAATAGTTATTACCTTGGTGCTTTATTCCTTTACCCAATCCTCCGCAGACATTAGAAACTAATTTAGTTTTATTTGAATATGTAGAAACATTTCTTCAGAAATGTATTAAATCTCCATTTCTAGTATAATAAAATAACAACACTAAAACTCCTTAACGAGATATTGAAAACGTCTGAAAAGGAGAGATAATTATTTTCAATATTCGACAAGAAATACGCTCCATTGAAAATATTAGTTATTGACTATGCCATACTGGAGTTTTCATGTGGAGTTTTTCCAAAATATAGGTCTCATTCTATGACTCGTAAACAGAAAAAAAAAAAAAAAAAAAAAAAAAACGTACTTTCAATAATATAATTTAAAGTATAGCTTTTTGACTGCGTGACTAAAGGCACGGAAATTTTACATCGTTATTATGCGATAATATGTCACGATACGTGATCTGCAGGTGTACCCTGTTTTCTTTTTCTCCTTTTCCTTCCTTCATCTGTCTATAGTACGTTGATTTTTCGCTACGTTTTGCAGGCCTATTTTTTTACTATTGGTTAATCCTTATACCTGCACGATCGCTTCTAATTCGTTATGTCATTCTTCCTTCCGCCTGTGCTTGGACACAAAACCTGAGTTGTCAATATTACAAAGGTAATAATGCCTTGAAACCTTGGTTTCCACCAGCGGGGGTTAGTTGGTTAGTACTCTAAGAGTCTTTCCAGATGAACAATGCCTCCCCACCGAAGTTACCTTCTACATTTATTAGGCATCAACTAACTCTGCATATTGTATCCAGTGACCCAGGTATTAGCTATCTAGATACATTTTAAAAATGCCTTATTGTCAAATAAAATGTTGGAATTTTTTGTGTAAAGCTTTTATATTATGTGTTTGGAGAGTTTTGAATAAACGTTTTCAAATATTTCGAGATTAAATGCATTATTTCATATTTATTGAATTGTTTGAAGGGAGTCAAATAAGGAACAGTTTATTTTTCGTTGTGATTGAATTCATTGAAATTTTCTTTGCCTTATTTCGTCAACTTTGGGTCAGTAATTATTTTGTGAACATAAATACGGAATCCTTCTTTTTTATCTTTTATTTGAAATCCTTGGAAAGCTTCCTTTCGCGTATATTCTTAAACAGTTATCTGGTATCGTATAGGAAAATAGATATGCAGCTTTTCCTTCTTCGCTTTTAGGGGCAATGTTGCGAGAATTAAGTGTGGTATATTTTCTCTCGTTTTGGAATACACTTTTAATTTAATTTAATTTTGTTTTGCTCAACGGAAACATATTGTCTAATTTTTTTGCTTTATTTTAAATGCGTAATAATTATAATTGTTCAAAATAAATATTTCCATACTCCGTTCTATTACAATTATTATTTTAGAGTGCAGCATTTTCGAGGGAAGGCATTTTAAACTGTTATTATAGTTTAATCATGTTAAATAAATTCTATATTACATTTATTGAAATCCTCTTTTTTCTTCCTGAGCACACTGATCTTTCCACCATTAATGTGTTTTCAAACTGAGCGGCAGTGAAATAATTAATAATGAAATTAAATCGTCAACGAAGAAAGCAACGTCATGGTGCAGTAAAAGCTGGGTTTAGAACATGATATTACTGCAGGCTGTAGCTCGGTATAAATCTAAAGTGATTAGTTGACAATAGGCTCCTTCAATTTCAACTTAAAACTGCTGATATATCTAACAGAATCCGTATGTGTACAGGTTTCGTGGTCTGCATGTAATTGATGCAATCCAAAGCTGGTTTCTTTTATCATCTGTTCAATTGATCTGGTGTAAGATGATCATTCCTGTATACAGACTTCTAGGACATTTATTTCATCTTTACTTCAGGTGAGCTAAAGACATACCTGTACACTGTCATCTGTCATCCAACATATACGTTTTACCCTTCTGACCAAAACATTCGAGCGGTAAGTCCTGTTAAATAAGTTCATAATAAAAGAAAAAGTTTAATGTCTCTAATGTCCGCCTCTGTTGAGAGAAATTGTTGTACACTCAAGTGAATTTTGAATTCTAAATAGTCTTCCCTTACAGAAGAAAATTTTAAGGCTCAAATAAGGTATGAATTTAATACTAATAGCACCGCAAAGCACTATTCTAATATTTTAATTTTTAATTAATTTAAAATTGTGCCCTAATACGGTTGTTTTTCAAAATTGAGAGATAATGCTTTCTTTCATATTGTATAATATTTCAAAGTGTAATAAATAGTTAAGACTTACACGTTTAAATACAATAATAGAAGATAAGCTATCTAATAAAATTACCTCAATTATTAAATTTCATTAGCATATATTCTTTTCCTCCCGCACATTAGTACACATTTCCAATGCTGCTATCCACTCTATTTACATGTTCAAACATCATCATTTCCTCTTTAATTGCTTCAATGATGTTAATTTTAACTTTTTTATATAAGGGTAGTTAATCCTTTTTTCTCTTTTAGAGATTTTCTAACCCCTCTTCTTCTAAATAATAAATAATTGCTTGTTGTCTATCTCCTAAAACACCGAATTACAATTAACAATGCATTCCTTTTCACAAAAATTAATTTAGCACTCTAATTATTCCATTACATTTTTAATCTACATTTTCAAATTTCCTTTTAAATTACCAGCTAATATTAAAATTTTAAACATATAATTTAATTTATTTTCAATATATTACCCCTTAAACCTACGCGTATCTTAAAACATTTTAGTTCCCAAGTAAATGTCGTATTCAATTTCTATACCTTGCGCTACTTTAGTTGTCTTCTGCAATAAAGGTAAATGTAGCAGTACGGGAGCTTAACAATTTTCACCCTTAAACATAGCAGCATGGCAGAGCCTTACTACAAGTCTTTCGTAGTATAAAACACGTTATTATTTTATTATTACATTGCTGAAGAACTAGAAAACTTTGAAAACCTTAATTATTAATTTATTAACTTTATACTGTTGTTCAATTGTTTTTGTTTATTCTTTTCTGTTCTTAAAACATGCTTTACAAGGGACTTTGCAAAAGTCCAGGAAATTTCCATGAAATGATCCAAAATTTCTTTATTGGGCAACACTGTTTACAAGCATAATTCGATTTCCATCACCGTTGAAAGTTTTTAATTTCTAAATAATACAATAATAAAAATAATGATTTATTTTATCAAGCAATAAAGCCTTAAACGCATGAGAGTTTAAACATGAGGCTGTAGGCATCTCAACTGAATGGCGTATATAAGAAAAGTTTGCTATGATGAGCCGTTGGCTGATTCTGGAAACATTTTACAGTCTTAAGCTTTTCTGAAACACTTATATACATCCTTAGTCAATTTATGTTATTGGAAATACACAATTAATTGATTCAATTATTAAATTTGTTTGTTAAATTCTGTTAAAATGATATTTTGTAATTATAAATTTGTAATTACATTTCTTTTATAAATGCGAGGAGATATCCAGAATACTCGGGACTTGTGTTGCAATTTGGTCAAAAACTAATGACCGCCGTCACCCTCGAAGTGGTTCCCTTCCACGCGTATACAGCGGTCCCCATTTTCCAAGTGCATCTTGGAATTCATGTTCTATAAGGGTGTTTAGCACCGACAGCGTTTCTTCTTGACTCCTCTCAATTGTGTCAAACCGACGTCCTTTAAACTTGATTTTCAGTTTGGGTAATAGAGCGAAGTCGCAGGGTGTCAAATCAGGCGAGTACGGTGGGTGGGGAACAACCGTCGTGTTAATTTTCGTCAAAAAGCTCCAGGTGAACAAGGAATTGTGACAGGGCGAATTATCGTGACGTAACAGCCAGTTCCCTAGTCCGCCAAAGTTCGGGCCGTAGTCTCCGCACATTTTCACGGAGCGTCGCAAAACGTCACACAAGTACGTGGAATTCACTGTTTGATTTGGTGCGACGAATTCTTTGTGCACAATCCTCTTGGTGTCAAAGAAAACGAGGAGCATGCTTTTGACTTTCTCTTTACTTGTGTCGCTTTTTTTTTTTTTTTTTTGATCTTGGCGAATTCGCGCTCTTCCACTGGGAGGATTTTTGTTTTGTCTCAGGGTCATAAGCGTACATCCAGCTCTCGTAGCCGGTGATGACCCTGGACAAGAAGCTTGGGTCATCGGATACGCCCTGACGAAGCTCCTTGCAAACTTTAACACGCTGCGCCTTTTGATCAACAGTCAAAATCCTTGACACAAATTTTGCGACGACACGATGCATGCCCAATTCATCAGTTAAAATTCGTTGGCATGTCCTATAACCGCTTCCCACTTCATGAGCAAGATCTTCAATGGTTCGACGTCGATCCTCACGAACGAGGTGTTGGCAACAATGTCAGGGGTTGTGCAGCTGACGGGTCTACCGGTGTGAGCATCGTCTTCAAAAGCCGTACGGCCGGGATATTTGCACAGAATTTGATGCACACTCTCTGTTCTAATCTTGGAACCATCGTAGAATCGGCACACAATACACACAGAGTATCATGAAAAATACTATAAAATCTCAAGACATCTACCCAGCTGCATGAAACTTTAAACACTCGCTCATCAGATATGCTATTATTGCCACCTAGCGGTACAAAACTCTGCTGCAACTACTGCGGAGATGGCAGCACTCGTCCCGAATATTGTGGGTCGTATACAATTGATTTTTTTCATTGTCAGTTTATAGCGTCAATTTTAATACTTACGACTCAAAAAATAAAAATTTAAAACTTTATTTCCTATTGCTGGCCGTGCACAATAAACACACGCGAAAGGACATTTCAGTGCAGATGTAGCAATTCACAGTACTTTGTGCACTCGAGACCGTGGTTCCATTATTACACACCTCAGTTAAAGCAGAGGGCAAAATTGATAAAAGTGCTGCGATGAAAACAAGATCTCATGTTGTAGGCTTGGAATTTCCGAGGAATAATGCTGGCAGACTACTTTAACATTAACAGCAACCTATAACGCAGCATTTTCGGATACTTTGAAAGGTCGGTTAAGGAAAAAAAACTATCTTTCGCCAGGACAAAGCGGCGTCTCACAGCTAGTCAAAATGGCAAAAGAGCATGAAAGTCACGGATTTTCCATCCAGCATACACCCTATACCGAGGTGTCTAACGTTTTTTTTTTGTACTCGGACACATTTACACATTAACTGCGAGTACGTGGGCGTCAGGTTTCCATTCCACTACTGTGGCACTATGCTACCCATATTACTAAGACGATAATGATGATGATGATGATGATGATGATAATAATAATAATAATAATAATAATAATAATAATAATAAATGCAAAACTGAAATATAAAGGAAATTACATTTCTCACTCAAAAAATGCCCACTGCATTACTTCTTTAAGGAACACAGACGCTAGCATTACACAGTAAACACAAGGATTTACCTTTGTTTTCAATAAAACAATACTGGTCTTCTCTTTCCTTGTTAAAGCTATAATTTCTATGCCATTTTAAGAAGAGTTGTGCTTAAAATATAACTGATTAATAACTGAACAATATAAAGTTTAAAAAGTAATGAAAAATAAAACATGTTGAATGTACAATTTATCATAACACAAGATACTCAAAACTATTTCACAAGCTCACAAGTAATATGGATGTTCGTCTGAAAGCAAGGAACTTGGAACATTTCTATTGTAAGAGTTTTATAAATCGTTTGTTCATTATTTGCGGGACAACTTTGTTGGGATTAAAATTATTTTGAGGGCAAATTGGGTGTCCCAATGTACTCTTTGTGAAATTCTGTAATGGAGGTCGGTTATGGTGCTGCAATAATGGACATCATAAGGAAGCAGCCTGTTTTTCCGCTGTAACAAACATCCTGAGCTTGAGGAAGGCACTTTTAAAACGAAAAGTACAAATCTTTATTCAAATGAAAAAACAAAATTCTTCAAATATTAGTTAAAATTTAATTTGCACATTAATTGCGAAGGGCGCCATAAAAGGGCATCGCGGATGCAGAGCTGAATAGGGTTACCCTAAACTTAGCACCCAGCTAATTCTTTCTATTCCTGAATTTAAAAATTAAGCTCCTTAGGAAGAACGAATTCAATAATGTTTAACGCCCGATTTTGCTACAGAGGCACCACAGGTGATGGGCACTGATGATACATGAGATGAAATGATACATTGGGAAAGGATAATTTATAAGAAAGGAAACGTTCCAGGCCTAAGTTTAGGTACCTCCCCGGCATTTGTATTTATGAGGACCGAGGAAAACCTGAAAAAAAACCTCAGTCAAGGAGGACGGTCCTGGTCGGATTCGAACCCCAGACCTCCCGCTCACGAGTCCTCGCCTTAACGACCTCGGGTACCCGTGGCGGTCCATTTGGAAGAAACGACAGTGACACCGATGTCATCAAAATATACGGCAGAGTTCTGACAGGATTAAAAAAAAACTGTACACTCACTAAAACAAGGGTAAAACAAGTTTAACTAACTTCTTCTTTTTAGTAAATTCTTCAAATAACTTCTCACAATTTTATTCTTCCCCGTCTTATTTTGCGAAGAAAAATCATCATTCCTATATTCTCCCACGATTATTACAAACTTGCAAAAGGTATACTATTTTATCGATTGCGAGATGGTTTGTGGAGTAATCTATGAAATCCAAAAGTCTTAGAGATTCGTTGCTGTATAACGCCACTGAAAGTTTGCCTGGAGAGATCGAGAGAGCATTTGTAAAAGACGCTTCTCTGCATGCGAATGTCCATTTTCCTCATTGTATCGACTTGTCACCCGAGAGCTTTTCTTTGCAGCGTTTGCGAGAAATCCCTCCGGACGTTCCGCAAGACATCGTAGTAAATAAGATGCAGCCGATAAAGTAGACGTTTCAACAAAACTCTGCGGGTACGCACGCACACACACACACATTGACTCTATTAATAAAACAACAAAAAACTGCTCTAGAAGCATTAAATACATAAACGGCACAGAAGTTTCCAATATAAAATGTTAACACTGAGCACTAAAAACGCACGACATTTAGAGATGGGCTCTTGTACGCGCTCTTTCTAAGATGATGCGATGCGATCTCAAGCTAGTAGTTGAGAGAATATTTAATACATCCCCAATATAATTAAGAGAAGTTAAATGTATAATGTTAATATAACTAAATCAACTTCGTTAAATGAAAAAGTTGAATGCTGTTGATGAACCAAATGTAAAAATTTCATAGAGAGTAAATACCTAATAGAGAAAATGATGCCACTCTCCCGGGGTGTATACCTAATAAAGGAAACTTAATAGTTAAGCCATTGGGGCAAACACCCATGCTTAGACAATGAGTCAAAAAGTCAACGTGGTCCGTATATTTAGCTAGTGCCGACGAAGTCAGAATTGAATAGGAAAGGAGGTAAAATGGGATATTGGTAGATAAAAAAAAACTGTCTAAAAAAGGTTACTGCTTAACGCAAGCTCCTAAGGAAAAAAGTTACTTAAGAAGACAGGAAAGACACAAACGAACGTTTTAAAAGACTGACAATACGAAAATTGGATGTTCGAAAATCCCCTATACGGAATGTAAAACTCTATTAATAGAATAATAAAAAAATCTCTAGAAACATAAAATACATAAACGGCACAGAAATATTCCACTATAAAAAGTTAATGCTGAAGCCAAAACAAGGTCTTGTCTTTTTGCGCGTATAAGAGCCCAGCTCAAAATATCGTGTGTTTTTAGTTTTGTTTTAGCCCCAGTGTTAACTTTTTATAGTGGAACATTATATATATTTTGGGGTAGATATGTATTTCTATTTATAATGAAAATAAAAAGGCACTAGAATGTATTGAACTCCCAGTAAAAAGATGTAAAATCATAAAAACATAAAATTGAGTTGGTTATTTAAAAGAAATGGGTACAGTGGTTATTTAAAAGAAATGGGTACAGAGATTATGAAGAGAGTTTTTAAAGCAAAGATGTTCCAAATTTTGCAACATCCATATAAACGGCGTTTGCAACAAAATAAAAAGGAAAATTCCAGTCTCATGTCGTCATGTGCTTGTTACAAATTATATGAGCATAAATCCACGTCGACTTCTTTTTGCTTTAGCGGCCACAATTTTTGTTTTTCTCAACGAAACTCCTAAGTTTTCTTTAAAATAAATTGACAAAAAAATCTTTGAAAATCAGGGCAATCAGGCTATTAGGAGTGTGGCTATACCTGAAAAATGAGTGGGGGTTAAAGCGAAATTTTAAAATCGCTCTAGAGGCAGCAATTTAATTGTTTAAGGAAACTCGTTTATGGCAATGAAATAAAATACGAAAAATACATTCCGAAAATCAGTGAAATGGGACTATTAACTAGGGACTTCTCCCCTTGCTAAAATTTTACCCAAATTCAAAAATCGCTCTAGCGGTATTAATATTTGTTTTTTCGCAACGAAACTCCGTATATAACATTTAAATAAAATAAAAAAACAGTTACTGAAAATCAGGAAAATTCAGCCATTTACCTGAAAGTTAAAAATTTAAAAATTGCTCCAATTGCACAAATATTTCTTTCTTAACAAAAAGAATTATTTAAATAAAGTAAGAAAAATAGTTTCCGAAATTGCACCAATAGGAGAAGGGCATACTTGAAAATTGAAATTTAAAAAGCGCTCTTGCGTTTAATTTTCTCTGTATTGTTTTAAAACAAAAAGACAAATCAATTCAGCATATAAAAAGTATTTTATAACGATGCATGTGTTTTATATTTAACAAGGGCATTGTCGTGAAGATAGCAAATGTGAAATATTAATCTAATATTAGTTGAGAATTATATTTGTTTGTAAAAGCGCTATGTAATAACCGTCAGAAAAAGTTAGCGTTATGTTTTTACTACAATAACATTTAAATTAAATTTCAAAATCAATGAAAATCTATGAAACTTTCGATTGTTTTTATTTACTTTGTGCATTGTAATTGTTCTTAAATAGTAAAATGTTTTTGTTTTATTGAAACATATGAACATCTTAAATACACAGTGTAACTCGAAACTTTCTGTTATTTCTCTATTTTAGTGAATGTAAAGATGATATCAAGGGCTCAGTTCATGAACATGGTTACATTTAAAAATGTTTAAAAATACCCACACAGTATAGCTTTGTTTATTAGTGGTCATATATTTCATTTAATTAATAATATACTATTAATTTTAGGGTTAATCTCAATAATAATAATAATAATAATAATAATAATAATAATAATAATTCTAAAAATGTGGTTCTTCTTTTGTAATACTTATAAGCTGCAATAATTCTATTTGTTACCCTAATACTATACAGTAATGCCATAACTTATGTCATTTCATTCAAATAAGGCCTAATTCGGTTTTTATATTCATTTTTATTAAAAGTTGTCCAACTCGGTGAAGAATTCGCTTAGTTTACGCAGCTCCTGCGTGACGATTTCAAAGCGCCCTTACCAAGAACAGTAAACACATACTCTTTGTTAAGTTCACCATAGTTGCAGTCGGTCCTGGTGGTGTAGTGGTTACCATACTTGCCTCCTAAACCCAAGATCGTGGGTTCGAACCCGGCCAAGACCGATGGATTTTTTCGGGGCGTAAAAATCCTAAGTATGGCTTCCTTCGAAAGGGAAGTAAAGCCGTGGGTCCCGTGTCGTACATTTACGGCACAAAAAAGAATCTCAAGCATGAAAGAGAGGCCTCTGAGCAAAATTTGTCGGCCGTTTCACGCCCTGAGTTGAATGGGACGCTGATGACCTGAGCTGTTAAAGAGCGTCCATAAATAAGTCATTCGAAAATTCGAACCATAGTTGCCGAATGACATTACATGCAAAACCTATTCTTACACTCACTGTAATAATTCATGGGTAATTCATAAAATCAAGGATTTAAAAGAAAAATTGTAACTGTAAGTTATGAATTCACTGCCATAATAGATCTTTGTTTACTTTAAGATCAAACCAACCGAAAAACAGAGGACAATCGTTCTGGGCCAGTGGTCCAGAGAAGAGATTTTAAGATGCAAGGGAAAAGAGAGGTTCTGATAAAATGCCTATATTCAGATCTAGACCAGTTTTATTCAACGCTATAGCAAATAACTTAATGTACTTAAGGCTTTAAGTGTGGTATTCATTGATTTTCAAACAATTTATTACACTGGATTACGCACAACATTTCTGTGTCTTTCAATATAAGTTTGACGCCTTGAGCTCAGGAGATTCTTATATACGCAGAAACAGCACTCAAAATGTGCTATTTTCTAACTCCATGGAAAGGATGTTCAGTGGAACTTGCAAGGGCTTCCATATCCCCATTATTCCTGTGTTTCTGTTTTTTAATATCTTCTACTTCTAAAACCTGAATCAAATCAGACAAATCGTTGCAGCCATGCCCTGTCAAATGTCCTAACTTTAGGTCTTTATCACAGAACAATTCTTGGGCATCTTGATGACTGTTGCATGTCTACAGCTTGTATGAATCGTTTGATTTTTTCGAAGTTTTTGCACAAGAAACTGCGCATCTGAGCATCCATCTCGTTATGGCAAAAAATTTGAGGGAGGCGGAGCCCAGTATCTTTTGGGTATAAAAGTTAACGATTTATGGCCTATACAGGGATTTTCTTCAGAGCATCAATGAAATCATTTACCAATATTGTATTCTCCCCTGACTTTCATAAACACGATGCAGCCCAAGTGGAATATGTCACATGGTTGAGGTTGGAGTACGTGCCTTTCAGTCGAAAGCATGCCGTGCTTGAACAGTCGCCACAAGCTTGGCTTTTTCGTACATAAGCCCTCAGGCTACAGATTCAGGCATGAATCATTGAATGACTGCATTAATATGCACGCTTTATTTGTCTTTTTGAGCTGGTACATCTCAAAGTGCATCCCCCATGCATATCACCTTTTCACCAGATAATGGAAACCCAGCACATTCTATATATATATCAATAAAGATATATACCGCTTGTAGTACTTCAGTAGTTAAAACGGGCGTTAAACAATATTAAAATGTATATACAAGGGAAAGTCCATAAGTTTCCGGCCTAACCATTTTCTAGGCATGATAAAGACAAAACTACATTTCAATTTTCAATATAGTTACCCTTTATTACAATGCACTTCTTACATCTTTGATTGAACATTTCAATGCCCCCTCCCAAATGATCAGAAGTCTTGTCTGCAAAATGGGCATAAACAGCATCCATCACTTCTTCGTCATACTTAAGTTTCCTTCCTCGAAGGTCCTTTTTGAGTTTTGAGAAGAAGAAATAGTCATTGGGAGCTAGATCTGAGCTATAGGGTGGATGGTCGATCTCCTTGAAGCCACATTTGTTTACAGCTTCCTTTGCAACAAGAGCTGTGTGCATAGGCGCGTTATCGTGAAGAAGACGCACACTACCACTCAGCTTTCCTCGCCTTTTCTCTTTGATGGAAACAGGTGGTCTGTGCAGTAGGCCAGCATAGTACTCCCCATTTACTGCGGTGTTCCTCTCTTTGAAGTCAATGAAGAATATTCATTCACAGTCCCAAAAGATTGTAGCCTTGATCTTCTTGGTTGAGCGAGCGACCTTGACCTTTAGAGGCGCTGCTTCGCCAGCTTTAAGCCACTCCATGCATTCGATCTCTTTTGGACAAGGGATCATACTAGAGAACTATAGTTTCATAGCTGTAATTACGGTTTGCAGAACTTCTCTCTCATTGCCATGGCAGAGCTCCAAAATTCCTGACAACAGATCATTCGTTGCTGCTTTTGGAAAGAGGTCTAGGCACCCACATTGCATTAACTTTATTCATGTTTAAATATTCATTGCTGCTATTTGTGTAACTTTTAGAGGCCGATCTTCCATGATTTTCCCCTTCCACAAGAGCAATGTTTTCAGAGTGAGTACCTCCAAGGGCCGACCAGCAGGCTCTTTGTCTTCAATGCTTTCTCGGCCCATTCGAAAAAGTTAGGCCCATACTTTTACGATAGAGCATGAGGGGGGGTGCTTCCCCATATACACCGTCCAGTCACTGTTTAATTTCATTTGGAGTAAGTCCTTCTTTTGTGAAGTAGTTAATAACAACTCTATACGCAATTTTGTTCAAAATAAGACACATAGCCTTCTTTATGCAACTATATTTGAACACCTGAACACAACGGAGCGGAAGTTACAGCTGCACTTATTTACTTTACAGATAAGGTATGGCACCAGGATTTTGTGAAGGCGATAATCCTTATCGGCGAGTCCGGAAACTTATGGACTTAACCTCGTGTGTGTGTGTGTGTGTGTGTGTGTGTGTGTGTGTGTGTGTGTGTGTGTGTATATATATATATATATTGGAGCATATCAGAAGTTTTGTCCACCACGAATTTAGCTCGCTGACCACTATTGTGTTTTCTCAAACATTCTCATAAATTGGTTTTGTACACACATTTTCTCGGTGTGTTTTCTTTCGGTTCCTACCTTTGCGTACTTTTTGAGAAATGATTTGAATTCAGAATTATTGACCTTTTGGACTATGATTTTTCGGATCCTGAAGTATCAAGGTAGTTTGCTTAGGTTGCGATATGTAGAATTCAACATTCTTCGCGTGCTTGCTGGATGTGTTGGTTTATCCTGGCTCGCTTATCGATTGCAACATTTACATCGCAAACTGTACATCGTAGAATTAAACTATCAGCTTTGATGAACTGTATCTTGAATTCTTCTGAAAGTGTATACAACTTTTTTTTTTTTTTGAGCTTTTGTCACGAGAATATTTGGACTGCAAAACAATCAAATAGAGCAACTAGAGATTTGAGCCTTTTGCATATTAAATATGCAAGAACCGCACAGAGAACTATAGTTCTGGCGATAGATTTAATTTAAAAATGTGTTTTCTCCTGCAGATTTTGCTGCATTAACTTGGAACCTAACGAGGCTGCGAATTTATAAATAGACAATTTTATAGCTCTCGTTCTGCTCTACAAAACGAGGCCATAGGATTTTTTGTGGCTGCTCAAGAAGAGAGAAAATGGTTTATTTTTCTGCTCAAGAAGAGTAAAAATAATCTATATTTCAGCCAACATTTTTAACAAAATATGAAAGAAAAGTTTCAAAAAGAGAAATGAAGCATCAAAGGCATAGTGAAAAGAGAATAAATATACTAATCGCACGAAAAGGTACACAAAGATGCAATAAATTGTGAATATTTCGTCCTAGATCGGTATGGAAAGAGCTGTATTTTTTGTAAAGGCGCTGTAACTTAAAGTCCGTTGCTTATGGTAACAATCGCTGACGCATCACCTGGCCTGGCATTCAATAATCAGAGGTCAGTAACCTCGTGCAGTTATGCGGGCTGTTTTTGCGCGCTCGGGTGCGATGCTCTTTTATTGCTGTTCTTATAGTTTTGTTATTATAAATGAAGAATAAATGCATATTTAAACACCTCTAGTACATTAAGATTATGCTGCCGATGTTTACGCTGAACAACGGCAAAAAGTAGACACTAAACATTATAAAATGGGTATTCAAAAGTGATAAATTCTTAATTATTCCTGAAAGGGCTCGGTTTTTTCCTCAATTGGAGCTGATGCCGCTGTACGTCACCAAATCTTGTATACTGCTCTTTGAAGGAAATTTAATTGCAAAATTCTCCCGCGTTTTCTTATTAAAACCGGTACTTATGTACACAAATCTTTTTGCGGAGTATATGAGCATAACTGCGAACACTTCTTTACGGTAAAAACCCTTCCAAATACACACCCAATAGATTACCACCACCTAAGAGCTGTGATATAACAAAGTTCTGCCTTTCCTTATATTCGTTCTATTTATGACTCAACGTGGTTTGATTATGCACGCTAAAAATTGACTCGCCGTAGCCGGGCCGGTGTTTTGTGAGACACCTGTAGATTTTGTTACAAAAACTATTGGGAGATTTGTTTTATAAATTAAGATATGAATCGGTTCGAACATCGTCAGAAATGATAATCCCCCCATTTGATTGCTATTATGTATGGCTAAAATTCTTATCATTTTTATAAAGAATATTTCCGAGATAGAGGAAGAAAGAGAGAGCTATTTGCACCTATCTCCCAATAGCAGTCCGGTGTAACCTCCAAGTTTAATATGCAATACATTACTATTTATCTTGTAATGATTTATGGAAACCTAATTAACGCACGGAATGGTCATATTTTTAAATGATATTTAAAGTTAATTCCAAAGCAAGAAATATAAACTAGCCACATCATTCGAAGATACACAAGCAGAAATTAAGTTGGCAATTGTAATTTAAAAGCGATCTTGTCGAGGCAAGAAAATTTCTGTTGTTTTATGAGGGATGTTTAATTACGCATTTACCTAACACTCATACTTTCTTGCGAGTTAAACGGGTTTCAGTGTTGGTGCCATCTCGAGGTCAAGTAATGGCCGGCCACCGGTAGAGCTGGTCTTCATCGATTAACAAGCAATTTGCATGCCTTGTCTCGGTAGTCGTTAAAATGCACCTGCTGATATTAATGGGACAACTAGGGGATTACAGAGGAAACAAAACTCAGTAGTTTTCATTTTGGGGTTTAGGAATATAAAATCTTACATCTGTCTATAGGTATAGATGCTTTAAACTACAATAAGATTTTTAAAATGTGAGCTCTTTTGTTAATTAACAGTTGTTAAATGAACTACCCATAAAACTGTACACTTCAGTTCATAAATATATTAAAATGACGGTTCTTTAAGAGCAGACCCCAAATTTATTTCAGTAGGGGCATAGTGCCCAATTATTAAAAAAAAAATCATCTATCTACAACCAGCCTCTACCCCTCATTGTCGGTCCTGGTGGTGTAGTGGTTACCATACTTGCCTCCTATACCCAAGATCGCGGGTTCCAACCCGGCCAAGATCGATGGATTTTTTCGGGCGTAAAAATCCTAAGTATGGCTTCCTTCGGAAGGGAAGTAAAGTCGTGGGTCCCGTGTCGTACATTTACGGCACGAAAAAGAACCTCAAGCCTGAAAGAGAGGCCTCTGAGTAAAATTTGTCGGCCGTTTCACGCCCTGAGTTGAATGGGACGCTGATGACCTGAGATGTTAAAGAGCGTCCATAAATAAATAAATCAATCAATCAATCAATCTACCCCTCAGATTTTATTTTGCCGTTTAAAACACTTGATGTTTATTCACATGTTATAAACAACCCCATGCTACACGCTGAGTACTCTAAATAATAATTAATGTTTACGTAATCACTTACGAAATCATGATCATTTATTACAACTTTTGTGATTCCTAAAGTTAAAATAACGATAAGCATAAGAAAATATCGACGTAAACAATTTATTACATAGAAAACGAATTTGCACTTATTTGAATTACATTTTTTTTTCCCCATTTAAGAAATATAAAGAATTACAAAATAGTTATATCATAAATCGTAAAATTCGCTCTATTCACATTAATGTTGGAATTATTTTAACAAAAAACTGGATTCGCCTTGACTCCTTCCTGTTTCACTCTTATTTTTACATCAAAGGAATCCTCTGATTCCCCCCCCCCCCCCCTGGATGTACCGATATCGTACACAAACCAATGAGAAGAACCTGCCATTGTCGTTTTCGACTTAGTACCCGTTGTTCCGTGAGGGAGGTTTCATTTACCAAAAACAATTTCAAAATACTTTTGTTTCCGACAGAGGACAGAGAGACAGGAGGTAAGCCCATCACCTCCAACGCCATCTGACAGTGAATTGCAGCATTTCTTGAGCGTGAGACAGCCGGTAATTTTATCCAGGGACTGATTTTTCAAGTATGGAGTTCTTTAACGTGCTTAATGTTTATATGGAACCAGTGGCTTAAAGTCCCTCCCGGCGACTTGCGCTTGAAACCAGAACGTTGGCCCCACTTTGGGCTGCAGTTTGAAATGGATTTGATAGGAAGTATACGCTAAAATAATCAATGCCCGATTAGAAAAAAATAACCGAACCAACATTATTAGAAAACCAATGTGGTGGGGAATGGGAATTTGGCTGGGACTGGTGTATACCGTACTTCGAGGATGAACGGGGTTCATTAGGCTCAAAGTAAGTTTTTGTCCAGATGGCAGCACCAGTCTCGAATATTCTGGACACCACCCAGGGAAAAGGAAACAAAACCCCACTTCGTTAGCATATACCTGTTGGTGTACCAGGAGGAACACAAAAGTAAAATAGAATTAGTGGCCTTAGCATATCGGTTAGGAATGTAAACTTTTTTATTTCTATTTTTCTTCTTTTCTTATACTAAGAAATCTTGTTTGGATAACCAAAATGATAACCCGTGTTCCGTAAAGAAAGGTGTATATGTTTGTGAAATTTAGTATTATACACTGAAGTTTTTATATGCCCTCCTTCACACCCTCCTTTCTCAATTGCGAATTCTTTGAAATTTGTGACGGATTTTGGTTAAATTGGCGCATATAAAGTCATGCTTTCTTATTAGTTGCACGTTTTTGGTGGCCTTAAAGCTTGTCTGTTTAAATTTGTGTTTTCTTATTCATACGACTAACCATGTCTCACTGATTGCGAGGAGGTTTGTGTTTATTTAACCTTAACTGAAAATCATCTGCTGCAATGGCGTGATCTCTGTCCACTGTTCTATCTTCCTTATTGAAAGCTTTCAACTATCTTGCAATAGTTCGGTATGATAAGATTTCTCTCACATAAGCTTCTTAATGGAACCTATCCTTGAACCTTAAAAATGATTTTGGTGCAATTCCTGGTGAGGTCTTAATTCCACTACTGCGATTTTCTGCTCACAGACTTAAACTCTAATTAACTCAAAAACTACAGCGTTCATAATATGTGCGTACGTTACATCTGCGATGTGCATTTGTCGCATCATATAACAGCCTCCCTCGATATGCTGTCTTGGTTCCGCCTGAAAGACCGAAGAAACATTCATTGTCTGACGCTACTATTCAAAATTATCTTCTCCATCTTATCTATCTTCTCGTCTTCCTCTCATAATCTTAACACACGTCTTGAATCTCAGCACGTACTGTTCTTGCATTGCCCCGAACATCACTTTACTCATCATCATGCCCGTCTCTGGAATGCATTGCCACGGGATGTCAGAGATTGCCAAACTTTAGGAGCATTTCATAAGAAATTGTTTAATATTATCAGAAATAATCCATTACCCTAGATTCAGATTCCTTTTGTTACCATGCATGTATTTATTTGTTTTACCTACTGTAGAATTATTCATTCTATTATTTTTATTACTATCATAAATGTTCCTGTCTCCTTCATAGTATTGTCAGGGTTTAATTTTATGTTTTGCTTGTATCTTTATTTCCACTTTCAGGATTTACATAGGTATTGCTGATGCTTGTTGTATATTATTGTTTGCTTATTTTCTTATTTTGTTTCTTCATCTTAAGTTAATATTTTTCACTATAAATATTTATGTATTAGAATACATTTATTTAATAATACATACTGTTTTACATTGGTTTATATATGTACGAGTATTGTGAACGTTACCATCAAAGTCATAATTGTAATATTGTTACTATAACTTATATAATTATGATTAGATTGGTAGAGCGGAAGAGAAGATCTAATGCACTTAGCTCTGCTAGAATGAATGAATGAATGAATGAATAAATAAATAAATAAATAATTTAGTTTCTTACAGCTTGACTTTTTATGAAACAGTTTTGTTCACACCTATTAGGGCGGTGTTACTTACTATATGTTAGAAATAGCTGCTTGATTTACAAAATTTAAAGAACTCATTATTGTAGATTTATGAAATAATGTTACTCAATAAAATAATGCACAATTCCAATGTTAAACGCTAGGAGCACTGATTTTAAGCATTATTGTCACTACTTCTACTGCCTTAGTACACACACACACACACACACACACACACACTATGCACACTGGCAATAAGGTTGTAGATATCTTCAGTTTGACGCCCATACCATTTGAACTTATGATTAACAATCAGTTGACATTTCCTAAATACCTATCTTTTCTACATATTCATGATAAACATGGGAAATTAAATCAACAGTACATTTTAGATCAAATTTTTGTTCAAATAAGAGACATTTATTACTATCTATAAATGTTTGTTTTAGTCTTTATTACGTTTTGCTTTTATTTAATTGCTTAAAGAAACAGTTTGTATGAAAAAAATGCTTAGAATTTATACGTGTCGTAATTTTTTTCTTCAGATGGCACAGTATTAAGTAATATTAGTTGTGGAAATATGATGTCACAAAGCCAACAATAAACGTTTATATACTAAAGTCTAAGGCAATTTGTATTTAAACAATAAATACTTAAATAATATGTAATGTGTATTTGAACTCGATTGGTAGGGACAAAGAAGAACCTTTCGGCACTCATGCCGCGCTGAAGTGCTGGTTTTTGTGTTTATGCCCCCATTGGTGGCACATCTAGAAAGAGTGAACAAGACATAAGTTCATACACGTAACATTTATGAGGAGAGCAGCGAGGATCCAGGGGCGTTGTGATACGAGTGTAGAAGGTCTCTAGCATTATTTCGAGCTCCGAACCCCCCTACAATAAATTTCAGACTCCCTGAATGATTGCTTCCACATAGATGTCGGAGCAAGTCACCGGCATACTGCACACAGCACCAATTTACCGTGTTGCACTTTCAACCTGCAAGAGAACGATCGAAATGAAATGAGATGAAATGAACGCAAAATTCATGAAAAGAAAGGTCAATATCAATTTGCCTAAGCGACCAAGGGAAGCCACGGATGGGGGGGGGGGGGATAAATACAAAGATGGTCAATCTCAAGAATGCAAGTCCCAAACATTACTACCTGCGTCAATTCTCTCATTAAGTCGGTCCTGGTGATGTATTTGCCTCCTAAAGCCAAGATCGCGGGTTCAAACCCGGCCAGGATCGATGGATTTTTTGGGCATAAAAATCCTAAATATGCCTTCCTTCCGTGGAGCCCGTGTCGTACCACAGAACCACAAGCCTGAAAAAAGAAGCCTCTGAGCAAAATTTGTCGACCGTATCACGCCCTGAATTGAACGGGACGCTGATGACCTGAGATGTTAATGAGCGTCCATTAATAAACCAAATGAACAAAAATAAATCTCTCAGTAATAACGTATAGCGGTTAAATGTTATATTTTGGAAAGCAAATATCTTTTAAACCTCATGCCTTACATTGCCAAGTACTCTCTGTCAAATTTAGTTTGGGACTCTTGTTCAAAGAGAAAATTCCTAACATTCTTGCACTATAAACATTGACTTAAGAAAGATCCACATTAACGAGAAACAACGAATCAGGCACGCAGTAAGTGTTAGTTGTTTGACAGATTTTTGTGAATACTGTAGTTTATCTGTATTTTCAAAGAGACATCTTTCTTTACGAGAAAATGGTTTCTTTGGAACCATTTTCCCCTCAGGTTAAGTTATTCACAATTAAAAATTAGGGCCAAAATTTATAGTGTTTATTTTAAATGTTATTTTTTAAAAAAAAATGGTAAAATACATTTTAGGACGGAAATTTTTAGCACCTTAAAGTCCCTACCTTACTAATGAAATGATTTAACCTTTCATTCGGAGCTACCAACATACGGAAGTAGAAAATGAAAATTTAAGATATAGAGTGGAGAAAAAAGAGTTTTTGTCCTGATAGAATCTGTAGAACATGAGCCAGCTTGTGATCGCGGATATCGGAGTGAAATTGCTGGTTTATTATTTGTTGCAATATGAGCATCAGAATTATTCAAAGGGGCTACCTTAGGTTGCATTCCTGCATTTTGTTACTTAACACTAGTTCCTATATTTAGCTCCTCCACACGGGTTAGCGCAGAAACTACTAAGGCAGTACAGCTATATCGCTGCGACAGCAAGGTCGTGTTTATCAGTTTCACTAGTAGCGGGGACTAGTGAGAGAGCTCCGGAGTTGGGTAGTGACCTGTCAAGTTGAATGGTACCGGAATCATCCTGAGAGGAACTAATATATTTGTGAAGAAAACAGGTCATTCGTTAGGTTGGACGAGGTACTTGTGGGGCCTTTTAAGTGAACTTCTTGTGAGGACAACGAACACGGAAATAGGTGTGTATTGCATGTTTAACATAAGTCTTGTGACTGTTGTAACAATTCCTCTGATCTCCTCCCACTGAAATATAATTATAATGTATATTTATATAAGCTTAGTCATAATATTTCACATATTGTAATTAGTAATATATATAATATATATACCGAGGATGTCAAAAATGTATACACACTTTCACTGTAGATATCTATTTAATATTTTCAAAGTTGGACCGAAAAACAACAGTAATGTGTAGTATGATGTTCTGTAAACAGATGTGACTCACGTTACGTTATAGCCAAGATTATCGTTTGAACAGCGGAAAGCAATTTTGAAGTGGTATTGGAAAACTGAGAATGTTGTTGACGTTCAAAGGCAATGGAGACGTGTGTACAGAACAGAACCGCCAACGCGAGTAACAATTGCACGCATTTGAGACAAATTTGAGACTCGTGGTACCATATGCGATGTTCACAAGGGCAGATCTGGGAGGAGACAAGCCCCGCGCACTGGATCCAAGGCACTGGATAACACGAAGAGGTCCGATTGAGTTTCCATCGCGTTCTGCGGATGGTGGGCATTTTGTGTAACTGTTGTAACTGTAAAAGTCTAAGATAATTAGTGCTCATCATTTTCTATTTGTGTGCATTCAGTTTTGTTATGTTAACACAGTTTTCTGTTTGCTTGAAGTGTGTATATACAGAGGATGCCAAAATGTATAAACACTTCAAACAAAACAAAAAATGTTAACATAACAAAACTGAATTCACATAAACAGAAAATGATGAGCACTAATCATCTTACACTTTTACAGTTACAACAGTTGCTCAAAATGCCCACCATCGGCGTCGATACACTTCTGAGTACGTTGAACTACTGATTGAGCAACGTTTACGAAAGTGTTCTCAGCGATTGCAGCACATGCCGTTTCAATTTCTTCCCGAAGTGCTGCTCGTGTAGCTGGTTTTCTACGGTATACAACATCCTTAAGAATTCCCCATAGGTAGAAGTTCAACGGAGTTTGATCCGGAGAACGCGGCGGAAACTCAATCGGACCTCTTCGTCCTATCCAGTGCTTTGGAAGATTGTCATCAAGGGTCTGTTGCTGTGCGAGGTCTCCCAGATCTGCCCTTGTGAACATCGCGTACGGTACTATGAGTCTCAAATTTGTCTCGAATGCGTGCAGTTGTTACTCGCGTTGGCGGTTCTGTTCTGTATACACGTCTCCATTGCCTTTGAACTTCAACAACATTCTCGGTTTTCCAATACCACTTCAAAATTGCTTTCCGCTGTTCAAACGATAGTCTTGGCTCCATTTTGTTGTAGCAATGCTAGCATAACGTGTATATATATATATATATATATATATATATATTAATGAAACATAAAAATAAAGAAACACTATTAACAATGTAACAAATTAACACTAAAATAAAAGTAGATAAAGATAAAACACAGAGAAAGAGTCACACTTGAAACTGCTATATTTCGAACTACTGCGAGTTCTTCAATGGCAAGAAGCTAGCTTCTTGCCATTGAAGAACTCGCAGTAGTTCGAAATATAGCAGTTTCAAGTGTGACTCTTTCTCTGTGTTTTATCTTTATCTACTTTTATTTTAGTGTTAATTTGTTACATTATATATATATATATATATATATATATATACACATGTTAAGCGTTAACTTCAATATAAGAATTGTAAGCTCTTTGGTGTTTTGTTACGGAAGCTAGGAAGGGTATAAAACTGCACAATAGGAGAAACACGAGTAGCAATTTTATGCTATTTTTTAAAACAGATACCGTTGCAAGTTAACAGATTCCAGGACTTTTAAATCCGTTTAATGCTTTGACCCCTACCGGCTTTTGTACTGTTAGCTCTTTAAACCAGTCAATGCTGACAATATGTTTTAAACTTTCAAAAAATAGTGAATGGCACGCGTGGCAGGAGAACTTAAACCAGCCAATGGAAAATGTATGTTTGAAGTTTTAAAGATAGGCGCGAAGCTGGGCGTGCCTGTGTGACCCCTTAGCAATCGTTTAGCCTGCGATAGCTTGGATTTGAATTTGATATATAAAGGAGCGTTTACTCGACAAGGGCATTCGGTTCGACTCAGTTAAGCAGTTCGCAGAGGCAGTTGTAAGTTGGACGTTGCTGAGGCACGCCGTTATAAGATCTACACGCGGCGAGCAAAACTGAGAGTCGAACTTCTAATGAGTACTGCGAACTGAAGGTATCTTGTCGCGTGTCTTACTGAGAAATGAGTGAGTTGCCAAACTGCGTGCGTTGCGCGGCGTTTAATACTTAAGACTTAAATTCTCAACCAAACAGCACGATAAAGCCTCGCCCCTTTCATTAAAAATAGTTAAACATACATCTATCATTGACTGGTTAAATTTCACCAGCCGTAAGTTCCATTCTTTGTTATTTAAAAGTTTAAAACTTTTCTCGACATTGGCCATTTAAAAATCTAGCTGTACAACCACCGTCGGGGTTCGAGCCCTTTAAGGATTTGAAAAGTCCTTTTTAAAATGGCATCACACTCCACCATCTGGTCCATTCTAGCTATTGTAAAGATTTTATATAACCATTTCGGCCTCCAAGCTACTGTAGGCAGTTAAAACCAGAAACTTTCTCTTTTGTCGACATACAATTTACAGGATACAGTTATCATGTATTATAAACATATATATATATATATATATATATATATATATCGCCACGGGTGGCCGAGGTCGTTAAGGCGGGTACTCGTGAGCGGAAAGTCTGGGGTTCGAATCCCACCAGGAGCGTCCTCCCTGACTGGGGGTTTTTCCAGGTTTTTCTCAGTCCCCATAAATGGCAAATGCGGGGGAGGTACCCTAAACTTAGGCCTGGAACGCTTCCTTCCTTAAAAAAAATCCTTTCTCAATTTATCATTTCATTTAATGTATCATCAGTGTCCATCGTCTGTGGTGCCTCAGTAGTAAAAACGGGCGTTACACACTATTCAAATAAACACATACATATAACTGTCTACATTACTAACTACAATAAATAAACAATTATGATTATGTCTCTAACAAAATTATGTTATATTTATGTTACTGGGGCTAGACTGTAAGTACAGTTTCAAAACATATCTTTTTTGCATTCATTCATAGTGTTCTGTCCGAGAATAAGTTTTTCGCTACACACTAAGCATAAGCATGCCGCGTTTTCCGTTTTTCTGGGGGAAAATATTGCGACAGTTTTCTGCAGTGATGAAGATGAGATAATGGAGCAATGGGGAAAAGAATGGCTTCGGGTAACCAGAATATCCGAAGAAACCCTGCCCAAGTGCCGCTTTGTCAACCACAAATCGTACTTACGGCCTCTGGAATTGAATTCAAACCACGTCGCTGGGAGGCGAAGAGTTACATTCATTCGCTATCTGTGATATTATTGCAAAATAAATAGTAGTAATGTTAAATATAAATATTTTGAGATTTGTTTCTCATTTTCGTCCTTTGGATATAAAAAATAAACAGACCATATTTATTATACACAAAAACAATATAGCCTAAACGACTTTTCTTAAAACAATGATGTCTATCTTTCATTTAAAAGTTTTGGAGAAACCTTGAATATTTTCTTCCTGCTTAGAAGAAATGAATGAATAGTGTTTAACTTCCGTTTTTGGTACACAGGTACCACAGGCGATGGACACTGATGGTAAATGAGATGAAATGATATATTCGGAAAGGATTTATTTTTAAGGAAGGAATGATTCCATGCCTAAGTTTAGGGTACCTCCACGGCATTTGCCAGTTATGAAGACTGAGGAAAACCTGGAAAAAACCTCAGTCAGGGAGGATGGTCCTGGCGGGATTTGAACCCCAGACCTCCCGCTCACGAGTCCACGCCTTAATGACCTCGGTCACCCGTGGCGGTCCTGCACAGAAGCGTCTTCATTTTTCATTTTGACAAAATATATTTAGTTTTGACTCAAAAAGAGACAGTAAACATTCAAACCTTAAGTGGGTCTTATTGGCTACAACTGGCTTGTACTTTAACCACCAATTCCCCCTTAAATTTGGAAATAATTATTGGAGTCCTTTTTAGAGTATAAAAGTTTGAATTTGGTTTTATGTTTTAGTTTGTTTTTTTATTTCTCTTTTCTTTATTTGCTTAATTTCGCTGCAGAATTATGTCCTGCAGAAGAAACTGATCTAGAACCGGATCATATATTGTAAATTTAGAAGTTATAAATAATATTAAAAACCTAAATTCTTAAATTCTTTTCAGTATTTTGCAATTATTATCATGTGATACATTTGAATGGGTGTAGACAAATTGTTCCAATTTTGGAGGGATAGAAAAATAGAGAAAGCGAACCAAATTAATGCAGCAAATTGGGAAAAATGCCACTAAGGAATAACATAAAAAATTTAATATGATTAACATTTGAAAATATATACATATTAAAAATCCTACAGACATTGGACAATTTAAGCACGTGGGGTCAATGAAAAATGCAACTTAACAAAGAATATTATGAGATAGAGTACATTATTAATGCATTTTAAATTTCTTTGTCACAAGTAGAAGACACAAAGTTACTGTATTTATCTTAGCAAGGCTATCAGAAGCGCAAAGTTAAATAAACAATTGCCGGAGCGTGCTAGCAAACAGGTGAGTGCAGTCCCCACGTGGAACAGGCGTTAAGCTAGCGGAACTAAGTGTCATAACGTGCAATTTGCTCTGGAGAATATTCCCCAGCTGCGCTCATTGTTTCTCCACAGAGGGGAAGGCAATTGCAATGTCTCCTACAGAGGCGATATGTTCATTACGTCAAAGGCATAAGGTCCCATTCACAATGAAAATTAAACGTAACGTAAACTTAAAAGTAAGAACTAGATGCTATGTATTGTAATGCAACCATTCACAATCAATCACGTAAACTAAAAATAAACGTACATTTAGACATAAACTTAGAAGCTTTCAAGGTCCAAGGTTTTGCGTCCATGTCTAACTTAAACTTAAGAAATTAGCCAATCAGAACACAGCTACTTTGTTTGTAGAGCTCTATTAATTATGCATTAATTGCGAATTCCAATAAGAGAAGATTTGCCACCGTTATAATATTTTACGTGCCTAACAATCCCCTATCAATTTATATTTAAAAATTACGGAGGATAACGCATAGGTTACATTATGTTAAAAAAAAATAATAATATATGCAACATTTACACTGCGGCCACGCACAGTAGTTCGCCTCTCTCCGCTGTCGCATGGGACTTGCAGCAGCTAGCAGCAGGAGTTGCATTTGATTTCCGTGCTCCGTGTAAGGGCAAGTTATGATAGAGAGGGCTGAAGATCAGTGACTTTGTAGACAGAAGGGTGTCAATGGAAAAAAGATTAATTGCATTATAAGAAAGCTAACCTTGCTCATATTACTCCAAGCAAATTAGTTGCTGCACTTTGCATATACATAAACGCCATCGCCGTCTGCTTAGAAGTAGCCATTTTCAATCAGCTGTTAGTTGATCTTTTCTTGATATTATTTTTGATTGGCGAATACGTACGTTTGCGTCTTTTATTGTAAATGGAGCCTAAGTCTATCATTATAGTCGTTTCCTTTACTTTATTTTTTGTCCATTTTCTTTTTCTTGGTACTCCTTTGCACTCTAATATAATAATAAGAACAAAACTTACTATTTTGTTCTTAAATGCGTTCTCCTATAAATATTTTTCCATCCTTCAGCATTCTCATTTTCTTTTCTCTAATTAGTTTGGTATATTTTTTATTTTGGCTTGCTTACCTTTCCTTTTATAAATTTTTTTCTATTTTTGACTTTTTATATTTTCTTCGGTTTTTCTTTCTTTTTTTATTTGCACTTTTCTACTTTATATTTATTTTCAAAAGCTCCAATTGATAAATCTCTTTATTTACTCGAAGATAGTACCTTAATTTTATACGCCCAGAATAATAAAGAAAGGTATCATCCATTATTTATTGCATTAGTATTTTTAAATACGAAAAAAATATCTAAAACATTGCGACCAGAATGTTAATAGAGAGAGTTGCGCACTAAAAAGTTTACGAATGGATGATTGGATAATTTAAAAAGCATTAAAGAAATAAAATAAAAGCTATTCAATATGCATGGAATTAATTATAATATTGAGATAAAAACTGACCAAATAAATCCGTCCACCGTTGCAAAAGCACTAGACTACTCATAAGTTATGGCTTTTTTTTTTTTTTTTCAAAATGTGTTACTTATTAAGATGTTATAAACATAAAAACATTTTGTTAATCACGCCGAGATAAGATTTGTATTGCTTGAAACTAATTTAAACTGTGCAACGCCAGTAACAGCTTTTATGGCCTGTTTGAACTGCATAGATTGCTATGCCAACTTGATTACAAATTCGACGTTCTTTTAATGCCAAATGCAACTTTGTAATTATTTCACAGCTGTTTATTTCTTAATGTTATTATATATCGTTTAACTTTTACTAATATGGCGCGATGTGCTTAGAATAATTTAAATCATGTTTTTTTTTTTGTACGAGTTATTTCTATATTCTTTAATATTGGATTAATACGACTTTACCCTTAGTAGCCGCTAAACTTAGGTCTATATGCAATCTTTAACAGATATTAAAACTATGTTTTAAACTCTTATAACTTGCTAAAGCTTCATTCTTCAAAGTCAAAATTGTCATAAAAATTGACTTTAAAATTGTTTAATTTGTCATTTATCACATTGATTAATGATATTTAATTGTTTTATGGCTACACCAAAGTACAAAAGCAAAATTCTCACCATTTAAGATGAACATTTTTACATATAACAGTAATACCAATAGATATAAAGGTGTAGAAATCTTAATTTGCCGAAACATGAAACATTAATTTTATTGTGGCATTTTTATTGGCTCATTGAACATGAAATCGCTCCAGAGAAGTAAGCAGAAAATTGTTATACCTACTGTTGACCTTAAATGGATGTTCTCCTTTGTTACTAAATTGTGAAGTATTTAGCCTTATGGACCTTTTCGACATTGCAGTATTTGAATATGCTTTGAAATGAAATGAAAGCCATTGCAGCAACACTGAAAGAACAATTACACACAGGGTGCTAAAAATGTATACAGAAAATGATGAGCACTAATCATCTTAGACTTTTATAGTTAACAACAGTTGCTCAAAATGCCCACCATCGGCGTCGATATACTTTTGAGTACGTTGAACTACTGATTGAGCAACGTTTGCGAAAGTGTCCTCAGCGATTGCAGCACATGCTGTTTCAATTTCTTCCCGAAGTGCTGTCAGTGTAGCTGTTTTTCTACGGTATACAACATCCTTAAGAGTTCCTCATAGGTAGAAGTTCAACAGAGTTAGACCCTCGAAACTCAAACGGACCTATCCAGTGTCTAGGATAGTGACTTGGATCCAGTGCGGGGGGCTTGTTGCTGTGCTGTCTGCTCTTGTGAACATCGCATACGGTACCACGAGTCTCAAATTTGTCTCGAATGCGTGCAATTGTTACTCGCGTTGGCGGTTCTGTTCTGTACACCCGTCTGCATTGCCTTTGAACTTCAACAACATTCTCGGTTGCTTTCTCCATTTTGATGTAGCAACGCTAGCATAACGTAATGTGAGTCACGCCTGTTTACAGAACATCATACTACACATTATTGTTGTTTTTCGGTACAACTTTGAAATGTGTTAAATAGATATCTACAGTGAAAGTGTATATACATTTTTGGCACCCTTGGTATTTAACGTTTTAACTTCTCGTAAGTCACTGTGAAAAAACAACGTTCCAATTATAAAAACGCTAATTAATCTAACAATAAATCAATTTTCAAGGATATTATTTTAAATTCCTACAAGTAAAAGTCATTCAGAGTATGTTAGAGCAATAATTACTATTTAGTAGCTGTTTTTATGTCTTAAATTTCTTGTTATCTTTGAGCTGCCCAAACAAATCTGAACTGAAGCGTCGCATTTTCAAATGAAACAAGAGATCTTTACAACTTCAAGTTTGATGCTATACGTTGCACAGAAGATCTGTTGGTATCGTTTCATCTTTTCCCTGTTTCCTTTTGTTTGTGACTGATGTTCTGTTTGGGGACAGCTTCCTTATGAATCACACATACACAAAAAAGATGATACTTTGTTTATACAATTAGTTTCTTTCAAGTTTCTCGAACCGTCTGTGAGAGTCGCGCTGGTGTTTGCCTCTTTGTATGTTATGTATATATACAGACAGTGGGAACGTTTACAATATGCAGAATGGCTACAAGAGATCCTCTTTACATCAGCTTTATGCAGTTCCCTTGTCTATTCGTGTGATAGACACCGGAAATGGTATTTTCAGTACAGATACAAGCATGCTCCTTGTTGAGGCTGTATTTGTTCAAGCGGTCGCTTCTACTTTGTCCTTGTGTATCTCTATCTGCCTTTACTTCTCATCTGCCTTACGTACTTCATTTTCCTTTTCTTCAGTCACCTTCGTTTGCCAGATATCATTTCTCTACATATTTCTACTCTTTATTCCCTCTAATGTATTTATTTCTTTCCAACATGTGTTATCGCGAGGCAAACAACTATTGGCTCGAAACAAATTCAATTTACTAATATTTTTATTGAGAGAAAATTTATTTAAATGTTTACGAAGTTAAAGTAATTCAAGAATTTTTTAACAACAACGAATTCCGAAGAAGTAAGCTATTGCTGTCGGCACCATAAAAATCTGCTTATTTCGTTAGCTAATTTATATATATATATGTATATATATAAATTAACAGTAATTATGATAGTAGAAAAAGATAAAACAAAAAGAAAAAGTCACACTTGAGATCGCTATATTTCGGACTTGTCTTTTTGCCATAGAAGGACTCCACGAGTCCGAAATATAACGATCTCAAGTGTGACTTTTTCTTTGTGTTTTATCCTTTTGTACTATTATAATTACTGTTAATTTGTTACATTGTTAATAGTGTTACTTTATTTTTATTTTTCTTATATATATATATTCAAACATACATTCCGAAGGAATGTAAGTTATTGGGTTCTACCCATGGAAAGATATTTTATAATCTATCAAAATCTGCACCGACCATATCTACTGGGGAAATACAATAAGGAAAAAAAAAAAAAATGAAATAAAATGTATCTAAAATGTGTGTGCCTGTGTGTGCGTCCGTTCTCGCTCTAGCGGTCGCAATTTTTGTTTTTCTCAACGAAACTCGTCATATAACCATCAATTAACAAACGATTCCTCGAGTTCGTGAACAAGAAAATTGAATTATTGGGGGTTAGCCTAAAGCGAAAACATTTTTTAAAAAATTGAAAAGTCATTCTAGTAGTCGCAATTTTTTCCCCCATGAAATTTGGTAGATTTGTTTAAAATAAATTGATAAATGTACATTTCAAAAATCATGTCAATCGGGCCACTAGGAGTGGGGGTATACCTTAAAAACGAATGGAGATTAAATCGAAATCTAGGGATCGCAATTTAATTTTTTTTAAAGAAAACTGGACATATGCCATTCAATAATAATAAAAAAAAAATAGTTTCCGAAAATCAGCGAAATTGGAATATAAGGACGGAGGATTTGCTTGCATCCCAAAATTTAAAAAAAATTCTAGTACTATTAATATATGTTTTATCGCAACGAAATTCCGTATATGCCTTTAGATAGAAAATAAAAACAGTTTCTGAAAATCAGAGAAATCGGGCCATTAGGAGGGGGGTTTACCTGAAATGTTTAAAAATACCCACACCGTATAGTTTCGTCTATCAGTGGTTATATATTTCAGTTAACTAATAGTGTATCATTAATTTTTGTGGTTTAATCTAAATAATAATAATAGTAATAATAATAATATTATTATTATTCTGAAAATGTGGTGACATTAGTAGATTGCAAGAATTCTATTTTTGTTCCCTTAATATCACACAGTATTGCCATAGCTTATTTTATTTATTAATTAATAAGACCTAAATTGAATTTTATATTAATTTTTATTAAAGGTTATTTTACTCGCTGAGGAATTCGCTTAGTTTGCGCAGCTACTGCGTGGCGGGTTTTTTAAAAATGTCAGACTCTCAGTACAAACCGCTGAAATACGAAATATGTTGACAAACATAAACATATATTATTAATATTCCATCATAATAAGAAATTTATACTTAAGTAATGACTGTGCCAATGCTTTTTGAGGCCACTGTGCTCATATCTACACCGAACACCAGCTTCCAGGCACAAGTATGACATGTTCAAAAGATAAAAGGGTACATATATGTCTCACGTACTTATGAAGATGTGCAAATGCTTTAGGAATTCAGCTTTTTCGTTAAGGTATCTAAACTGTTGTTAGGCACGTAGGCAGTTAGTGCTACCTTATCACACTCATGCTGTTCTTGCTTTTTTTAAAACCCAACAGCTCAGTCGGGGCTACTGAAACCGCATTCCAGGCGATGCGCGGGCAGAAAAAAAAAAGAAAACGTGGAACGGCGCCCAATTCTGTTTTTGTTTGTTTATTCCTTTACGAGCAGCGGTAATGAAATGTATCTTGTGACAGAAATGGCCGCATGATGTCACTTGCCACACACGTGGAGGCATTCTGTTAGTCAATTCGTGGTGCTCAATGCATTAGTCCCTTATAAGACGCGAAGGTATTTTCATCGGGTTTTCTTCACGTGTTTGTGCTTCAGCAACACACGCCATAACAATTTAATTTTGTTAAAATCGTGCCATATGACAATGTCAATATACTAAATAAAAATTATTCATTTCTGTCATTGACAGACGCTTGCCAATTTAGTAACCCCTGACATAACCACTGATCAGCATTTTGGTCCTCCTTGAAAAAAAAAAAAACTTAAGCAAGAATATACAGAATAAGCGAGAAAGAAAGGGAAAAAGCATAGCATTAAATTTTCTATTTAATTTTTTTTGTGTTAGGTGTGGAAAATATTTATTGAAAATCGTTTTTGCGAAAAATGTGCTTGAAATAGAAGTATATCCACTGAAGCAGGTTAGTGGGCCCCGGCAATTAGAGCCTAATAATGTTTATTTGTGGCCTCACGTTGAGCGCCAACTTTTGAAACGGTTTTGTCGGTGGCGTAGTTGTTTTTGTTGCCCATGCTTCAATAACAACAAATTCTATGGGGAATTCTGCTATTTTGTTGATTGAGACTCAACAGGAAAGGAGAAAGGAGAAATGAAAGCTCAACAATGTAAATAAGCACGCATGCTACATAATGTATATTGGTACTTTATTATGTCCAAAATCTTTGACGTTCTCTGGTGTTTTGTGTACGATAGACTTAGCTGCTTCGAATATAAACTTAGAACGGAGGAACCATTGCAACACATTTGACAATTCTTTAACCATTTTCATGAAACCATATGTTACTACCCATGCAAAAACCTCTAGGGAATCGAAAGAGGGCCTCAAACAAGGAAACAACTGCGTATCAATATAAGTTTATCTTCGCTTATTTTTTTTATATTAATACCATAGTTCTAAAGGAAGTATTCAAAATAGCTACTTCTAAGATTGGCTACTATCTCCCATATTCCAGGTATCTACCATATCAGCTGATATCCAGTTCAATATGCTGGCGAGGAATTTCCAAATTGTCAATAAGTCTGGAAAACTCAATTACTTTTAAATAGCCCTACATGCAGAAATTCAATGGACTTAAGTCAGGAGAATGAGCAGGCCAGGATAGCGGTTCCCCACGATCTATCCACTTGTTTAGGAGTCACTGCACTAGCAATACGATAAAAATGCATGAACACTGGTCAGTGGGTTAGTCGATCCTGATGGTCTTGTGGTAACAACATCTACTTCGTAGGCCTAATGTTCGGAGTTCAAACCAGGCCAGTGTAAATAGATTTTTCAGCACGTAAAAATCCTTAGTATGGCTTCTTTCGGAAGGAAGTAAAACCATAGGTTCTGGGTTGCAGATTTTCGGACATAAAACTATCCCAAATCTGAAAGAAGAGGCCTCTGAGCAAATATATTTCCGCTGTTTCACGCCCTGAAATCAATGGCACGTTAATGACCAGAGATGCTAAAGAGCGTCCTTAAACAGGCCTAATAAATAAATGAAGTGCATCGAACGAATTGGCTCAGGTGTTAACGCTTGGGATTTGTATTCGAGAGACCCTAAGTTCAAATCCTGGGAACTATAAACCTGAATGAGATATTTCGTGGTTTTTCTTTGCCAATATTTAGAAAGACCAAATGCTGGTTAGTATTTGTCTGCCACGGAATCACCAACCTTGCATTATCTTCGTTTCCTCTCTGTGTGCGTTTTTGCGTCTTTTGTGTTTGTGATCATCAAGGCGGCCCTGACATAGGGTTCACCATCCATTCAGGTGGCTCCTCAGCGTGCATGTGTACAGGCCTTAGGAGTAAATAGTTCCCCAACAGGTAACTGACTAGGACCAGGGGATGTTATGCCCTACAAAAGCAGAAGTGTAAATTCGTGAAAGAGATTTAGTGGAACGTCTAACAAAACATTTAAATCAATTGTTAAAAAGTTGTAATATGATGCTGCTTCAATGTTCAAGATAAAATAAGATTACTGATTAATGTGTCGCCAATTATTCCAGCCCAACGCGAATGCTAAACTTTGTTATCATCGTGTTTCTAAAACATTTTACATAAGTCCACATTATGATAATCCTGAACCTTGTTCTATGGAAACTCTATCGCAACTGAGGTAGATGATCAGTCAAATTTGTAAAAAGATACAAAAGTATATAACTGTGATTTGTTTGCCAATACACACAAGAAATAACTGTAACGGAAAAACCAAACGAAATTGGTCAAGTGTTTATATTCGCTTTGGTTCTCCATCTATTTTGCACAGGTATCATGCAACATTTTGGATACAAGCATATATCGTCATTTAAGAAACAGTACGCATTTTCGTGAGCATGCTGTACTTTATGTTTCTTAAGGGTACCGGTAACCTCAACTAGGCACAATTTAAAGAGGAAGAAATTACGTTTATCATGTCTCAGAAGCAATTGCTTTACAATCTCTCACAAAAATGGCGTACACTTTATTATAAATGAAAACGCGCACAATGTGCAAGAATAAACTGCGTTGCATTATCCTAGCCCCAGTTTTGTTATTGACTTACGTCTTTTTCTGCAGATTTGGGCAATGGCCTATAATCACTGTGCACAGCTCAACAACGCCCATACTTTACGCAGACACATGCAAATAGGTTCAAAAAGCAAACACACTCACCTCATTGGCCCTGGAAAAGTATCGCAAATAAATCACGGAAAAACCAAATAAATACTTTTCAGACAAGGTGGAAAACTCACACCAAAGGACACAATGAAGCTTCAAAATAAACACTAGAAGTAGTTCCCAAATTAAAATGTCTTGGAATTCCTCTCCAAACAACACACACCCTAAAACACTCATGTGAAAGAAAGACCAATAGTGGCGATAAAAGCAATTTACAAAACGCAACAGCCCCCAAAACGCTCAATAAAACAGCAAAGCAGCCATAGCAACTTACGGGATTCACATAATCTCGACAAGTTAAAAATCAACAACCTCATAACACTAGAGAAAGTCAAAGCCCCCAATACATGAAACGTCTGACTTACTCTAAACGAAAGAAACTTTTTTCATAGAACGCAGACACCCCTGTCAAACAAAGGCTTACGAGAGCACACGCTAGAAAAGAACAACAATATCTAGAACGAATTCTACTCAACCGACGTCATAATGATGGATGAATGGAAACTACGAACCCCCAATTCGTGATAACTCCATACGCAACACGTGGTTTTCACCACAAGAGATTCCGTCAGCCAAATGAAGAATGCTTGTGTGAATTGGAAATTATATTGAAGGGAGTTACTCTAGCGAAGAACATTATCATGTTTGAGTAAATAAATATTAACAACAGCAAACATTTCGGCATTTATCAACTTTTTTAAGTACAAAGGTGGTTCATCAGTTTCCGGTCCCGCCGATAAGGACTATCCCCTTCACAAAATCCTTATCATCTGGTGTCATACTTTAACTGTTAAGCAAATAATTTCAGCTGTGTTCAATTCTCCAGATATAGTTACATAAAGAAGGATATGTGTAGAAGATGTCACATGCTCAAAACGCAGTATCGAGAGCTGTTATTAAATTCCTCACAAAAGAAGGACTAACCAAATGAAATTAAACAGCGATTGGTCGGTGTATATGGGGAACCACCCCCCCTCATATTCTACTGTAAAAGAATGAACCAAACTTTCTCGAATGGGTTGAGAAAGATTGAAGACGAAGAGCGTGCAGGTCGGCCCTTGGAGGTACTCACTCGTAAAAACATCTCCTTCCACAAGAGCGATGTTACAGAAATAGCAGCAAAAATGGACCTTTCTAAAGCAACCGTCCTTCGAATTATTCATGAACAATTAAACATGATTAAGGTTAGTACAAGATGGGTGCCTAGACTTCTTTCCTCAGTTCAAAAGCAGTAACAAGACATCTGTTGTCAGGCATTTTTGGAGCTATGCTGTGGCAACGAGAGAGAAGTTCAGCAAAACATTGTTACAGAAGATGAAACTAAGGTTCTCTGCTATGATTCCTAGTCCAAAAGAGAATCAATGGAGAGGCGTAAACCTGGCCAAGCACCGCCTCTAAAGACCAAGGTCACTTAGTCAACCAAGAAGATCATGACCACAAACTTTTGGGATTGTGAAGAAATACTCTTCATTGACTCCAAGGAAAGGAACACCACAGTAAATGGGGAGTACTCTGCTGGCCTACTGCACAGACTACGTGCTTCCATCAAAGAGAAAAGGCGAGGAAAGCTGAGTGGTGGTGTGCGCCTTCTTCATGACAGCGCGTCTGTGCACACAGCTCTTGTTGTAAAGGAAGCTGTAAAGAAATGTGTGGCTTCAAGCAGATGGACCATCTACCCTACAGCCCAGATCTAGCTCCCAGTGACTATTTCCGCTTCTCAGAACTCAAGAAGGACCTTCGAAGAAGGAAATTTAAGTGTGACAAAGAAGTGATCGATGCTGTGTATGTTCATTTTGCAAACAAGACTTCTGACTATTTTTGGGGTAGGATTGAAATGTTAATTCAAAGATGTGAGAAGTTTATTGCAATAAAGGGTAACTGTATTGGAAAGTGAAATATAGTTTTTGTCTTTATCATACCTCGAAAGTGGTTAGGCCGGAAACTTATGGACCTACACTCACTCGTAGCTTCTGAACATTTTTACGGGAGAGGATTTTAATTGTTTAAAAACGTTTATTTTTTTCTTTAATTTGCATAATTTAATACGAGTTTATCTTCGGTTAAATTTGTTTGAGTAACGCTAAAAATACTTTAAGCTATTGTATGTTTTACTTTTTTTTAATCAGTTGTGAATGGTCAACGCGATGATTACGGGTGTAATTACATCTCTTTATTCTTCAGCACGCAATTCGCTGATTTTGGGATTATTGTTAAACCCGTTTAATTTAATTTTATTTTCTGTTACAATTGTCAAAAAGTTTAAAATATATCATAAACTCTGCTGTAAGCAATGTTGGCGAGGCAGAAAATATCTTGCTGTTAATACAATGCGTCCCAGCGAACCTTGTGCAAACCGCGCACCAGCAAGTAAATCCATTTTGATATTGGGAATGAAAGAATTACGAAAGAGGGACTTTCAGTTGCTAATGGTGTTTTTATCAGAATATGTTAGGAATGCAGATGTGCAAAATTCAAGACTCCTGTAATGAATTTGAACAAAAAAATCACATGTATCCTTTAATTAATATTGAAGTTGTATGAGCAATTAATACGTGATGATTTTTTGCATGACTCTGCTGACATGAAGTTGGCATGCGCAATATAACAGCAGAACATCTTCTGGCTCTCCATCATTATTTATAGCAGAATTAAATTTGTGGTGATTGTAAACATCTTTTCAAATAACAGTTAATACAAATTTTATACAAAATAAAACGAAATTTAAACAGCTCTAAAGTGCACAATATTACGGTGTTAGTTACTAAAGAATAAATATTGGGCCTCGGAAATACGTTTTGTCTGAGGTATTTAAGCCGTTTATCAACACCCAATAAGTTTTAAAAGTGTTAATATTTAATGGCAAAGGCCAAACAATGCATATCATTTGTTATAAGACAAGGAAATAGAAATGTAATATAAATATATGTGATTGCAATTAAATGACATTGGTGACAAGAATTTGTTACACTATGTAAAATTTCAATTGCGATTCACCAGATATTGTTGATCTCAAAGAAAACTATTGTCCATAAACTATAAACTATTCGTTGTGTTTCTTGTACACTTTAAGCATTTGTAGTAAGCACTGTTTTTCTTTAAATATAAACTTTCAATTAGCAATCAATCAGCAAAAACATATTTTATTTTTCTATAAAATTACCGGGCGTTGCAGAATATTTAATGTTGAATCATAACATGCGACCTTGTTATTATACCACTTGGTATATTTACACATTTCAAATTAATACCCATGATGTGCCTTATTGAATTTGTTCCTTATTGAAATATTCAAATTCTCAAATCGACCTTCAATGAGAACATCGTCAATTACTACTACAAATAAATATGACAAATGCATTCCCTTCCGCCGCCTCACGATAAGAGATCCAAACGTGCCAAACTGGATTACAAATCACTTGACGTTACCCGCAGGGATGAAAACGCGCCACTGCTGCTGGTGGTAAGTGCTCTTTTGCCCGAGCGGCTAGCCAGACCTGAGCGACAGCGGAAAGAGCGTAACTTATCCACACGCACTTTACTTTGTAAATATAAATAGACAGGGATGGGTAAATTACTGTAATGAGGGCATTATTAGGCGGGTGAAATATTGTAACGGTGAGAAATGTTCTCTTATTCCAATTCGCAACTAATTCACATATACACACACTAACCTAATCTGTCGACTAACCTCGTGCAAATCCTAGAAACCGGTGTAGTGAGTAAATCATTGTAACTGTGGGAAACTTCGCAATTAATTCAGCGAGTAAATCATTTTAATTGTTGCAAATTTTCTTTAACTCCGGCAGCAACAAAGGGGGGGGGGAAGGGAAAAAAAAGAAAGAAAGAAAGAAAAAAGAAAAAGAAAAGAAAAATGGTAGTATGCTATCTTCTCGTCTGTAACATGATGCTCAAACCGCCTGCGCTATTTCACCGTTGAAGTTAAAGCGTTATTATCTTAGCTAATGCCTGTGCCACACTACCTTCGGCACTCTTCGCTGTCAGTCGGGTCTGGCTAGTCGCTCGGGCACAAGAGCACACCCCATCAGCCCGGAGGGTAACGTCAGAAATCAGCCTGTGTACAGTTACAGTAAAGCTAGGGCATATGGGGAAGTGTGGGTCAAACTACACAGCAATAGTAAACTAATCACAGATTTTAAACTACTGCAGCCATTAACTTGAAATATGCCAGAGTTATTAAGAACTATAGTTTGTTATAACATCCTGGCTTTAAAGGAATTTAAATAATGAATCAACATAACCTAACCTGACAGTTTAGAATATAAGGAACATTTCCTCATTGAATATTAAAGTATTTGATACTTTGTGTACATTTTCTTTGCATTATGCTTAAGAAATCTCTGCACAGAAAAGTCACAATCTTCTTTTCAAGAAATTGATAGCAGTGAAACAAACCAGTCCTATATCTAAGTCAAAATATTTAAATGAACAGATAAGACTTTTTTTTCTGAAGGTAATTGTTCATTAATTATTAAGAAAGAAGTGTGCCAAGTTTAATTTCTTTATCTCTAATATTTTTTAAGAAAATGTTCCTTATATATAGAAAATTGTAAACTCAGAAAAAGGATTTGCAAAGTAGACAGGTACCTTTAAAAATCCCAAGCACCAACTCCTGGTCCTCCTGTTGGTCTTCTTTCCTTCTGTCTTGTCTTTTTCAGAAGTGTTTGAAGTGCACAATCAGCCTTGTTGATTCCCTCCTGCCAATATCTTGAAGTATCTTCTCCGTGAGAGTTCCAGTTTCAAACTAAAGTTCTTTGAGAAGTTTAATTATTTTAATATTTCCATCACTGTATAGAGCTTTCTGTGCAATATTTGTTCATCATTTGAGCATCTAACACTTTGCTTGTACCATGCTCACAACAGTTGACACAGAATAAAATTCACGCTTCATCCAAATACGAGCAGCTGATACACACAAATCAGCGTGTCATTTACAGAAATTGATTCGTTAACTGCACTGGCCACGCACTCAATACAAACCTTTTTGACCCAATTTAGAAACTGCCTATTTGTGTCAATATGCGGTAGTGGTGGTAAGGGCATATTCCATATACTAAGTTTGTGCCCTCTCTTCCCACACTAATGCATCTTATGCAAAAGGTCAACCTGAAGTTTTAAAATGTGATTTTAAATTCACAATTTCCACACTTTATACACACAACACCACACTTGTTTCTATTATCACATGGTTTCAGGCTATTTTAATCACAAGCAACTAGTTATTGGAATCAATTAATCTAAATGCTGAATAGTATTCATCTTCCCCATAGTCTGGTAAGCCAAGCCCCCTCCCCAATTTTTCTTCTGGAATTATTCAAGTTTTTTTCTGTGGTAAAAGTAAAACGTTCATTCCTAACCTCTACATACACAGATCCTTTTTAGTGTTTTTATAACGTTTTTTAATACCCTGTTTCTAAAACGAAACATAATGAGAACTTTATAACACACAAAGAAGGAATATTCACTACACACACATACACACACACACAAAATTTCAAATATAGCGTATGTATGTTTCTCCTCATAAACAACGCAAACAACTGAAATCTAGCCGCGATAAACAATGTTGGTACATTTGCGCACAGCCTTCTAAACAAATGATAACCAGTTCCCAGCATTTGCACGTCTAAAACAGAAGAATTGAAGTCAGGATAAACTATTTTGTAAAAATGGGTGTGGTACATGTTCATGTTGCGCAGTTTTAGACTTTTTTAAAGTTTTAAAATCCACTTAGAATAATAATTTGACAAATTCGGTTGGGAGATTGTCAAAATCATACATACTATGAACTAATTTTGAAATAGGCAATGAAGGACTGTTATAAGATGGATGTGTGGTTACATGCAAACTTCAGCCGAACATAGATGGCCTTGCAAGCCAAACGAGTAAAACGAGAGGCACGTTTATAATTGGTATCCACTGAACAATTGAATCTTACGAACATTTCCGAACATTCCAGCTATTCCTATTTTCCGAGAGTACAAACATAACTTTCAGTACAATAAATCTGCAATGTAAACTATTTAAAATGCCAGTATAGTATGATGCTAACTTATATATATTTGTCTAGCTTCTTGCCATTGAAGAACTCGCAGTAGTTCGAAATATAGCAATTTCAAGTGTGACTTTTTCTCAGTGTTTTATCCTTATCTACTTTTATTATTACTGTTAATGATATCATCAAAACTTTAGCATTATATACACAACATTGGATTGCGGTTTTAAAATGGATATATATTTAAAAAATTACATTTTTATGTTTTTTTCAAGGTAAATTGGAGAAAATGTAAAATTATGTAATACTACTGATCATGTTTGAAGCGGATTAGTCGGCCCCAACAGAGCCTAATTATGAGACTGTTTGTTTGTGACCCCAAGGTGGGGGCTAAATTTTGAAGCGGTTTATTAGGCTCCGGCTATGTACCCCAGGCTGGGCACCAATTGTGAAACGCTTTGTATTCAATGTCGAGTGGCCTCAAGTTGTGATGCCAATTTTGAAGCAGTTTGGTAGATTGATTATAGATCGCTTCGGTGTTGTTGCCCACGCTTCAATGACAACCATTTCTCAGGGCGAATTCTGCTATTTTGTTGACGGGTACTCAACAGGACTGGGAAAGGAGCTCAATATTGTAAATAAGTACGCGACGCGACATTATATATAGGTACGTTATTATGTCCAAAATGTTTCCTTAATTGCCGCGTGTGAAACTTACAGATGAGTACCACGGCGCGTGAAACTGAAAACTGCTTAACTGGTGTATCGAAACTGCGTATCAACTTAAAAACTGTCTAACTGATGTATCGGAATCCACGTCTGGACTTATCTGAGAACTGAGTTGCCTCTCCCCCCATCAGGAACCTAGACTGCCTGTATCTCGCCGCGTGTAAAACTGCGTACTGAGGAACGAGCAAATGAGTAATTGCTTTATTTTGCTGCCTGTAGATCTTATAACTGCATGACCCAGTAACGTCGAACTTACAACTATATGCCCCCGCAGAGCAAACGCTTCCTTGTATATTAAATTCAAATCATAATCGTTGATTTAACGATTATTATGGCGTCACAAAGACATGCACATTCTTAGCACAATATGTTTAAAAGTTCAAACATACATTCTCCATTGGCTGCTTTAAGTTCGCCTGCTCCTTGTACCATTCCCTATTTTTTGAAAGCTTAAAACACTTTGTTTGCATTATCTAGTTTAAAGGCTAACAGTGTAATGCCTGTTGGGCTAAAGACCCAAACGAATTTAAAATTCCTTTATTTTATTAACCCTCCAACGGCAGTCCTTTTAAAAAGAAGCATAACATTTCTCCCTTTTCCTTCGTGTCAGGTTTATAGCCCTCTTGCCTATTCAAGCTACCACAACGGAAAAGCACCAAAGGCTTTCTCTTTTTTAAAATTCTTTCACTGAAATTATAGCTTATATATATATATATATATATATATATATATAAGCTTTATATATGGATATATATGCAACCTGTTTATATGATTAATTACAATACTAAAATATGATAATTGGGTTTACATAAATATACATTATAATTATATTTCAGCGGAGGTGGATCGGTAAAACTGTTACATGTTTGAAGTTTATTTATGTATTAATATTAATCATTTCCTTGTGAATTTATACCTTTTATTGTAATATTTTATGTTCAAAATCAAAACTATTTTATGAATAACATGCAAATATATCAAATCAATACCAGATAAAAGTATATATAGAATCACTGTGATTTATATTTCTATGGAAGGTAGTCAGTCTATTGTAAATGTGTAAGAACATTTAATGTTGTTCCAAATAATTTTAAATGTTTGTCTATCACATTGTTGAAGAATTTATTAATGAATAATTACTTTTTTCTTTTTCATAATATGTTAAAAAAGTTCTGCAAAATATATTTAATATTCTTTGATAAGGTATTGCGTATAATAAATATTTGTAATATATAATTTTTATATGAATAATTACTAATTAAAAAAACCCAGTTTGAAACTTTGTGTGTCTAATATTTTAAAATGAGGTTTTCTTCATTCCTGAATTTTCATAAACAGCACTAATAATAATAAATAAAACAGAAGGCTACGCATTTAGTCCGGCGAGTTTTCAATTCTTGCACCCCATGGTAAAAATGGTTGTTAAATTCGGCAAAATAATCGTTGAAAGTTCGGGAACAGGAAGAAGGGGTTAAGTTTGGAAAACATGCTGATAAATGATTAAATCGAAGCTCAATTCATGCTCTTTGTTGTCATGCTGAGAGAAGACTCAATTTTAAAAAGTTTTTTATCTTCAATTCATCTTTCAAATGGCTCAATAATGATGCATAACCGGCTCCTTATAATGTTTTACCCTTTTCCAAGTAGTGTATCAGAATTATTACTCGGGAATACCTTCCCCGCCTACTTCTTCACACCTTCAACAATCCTTGTCGACTACTTTGATTATCACTGGTAATGGTGAACCCAGGTTCCGTCCTCGGTCACGAGTACCTTGCGGATTGCGAATAAACATCTCCCAACACGGCATTGAAACTGCTTCCGGTGCCCATTTTGTGCTCTGTGAACCATTGCGGCATCCATTGCGCGTGAGGCAATTGTCCGTGCTGGGTTTTGTGCAGATTCCTAGTGTCAACTACTTCGCACAGTTTTCTTAGCGATTTTCCGTTATGAATTTATGATACAATGGATCTTGTGTTCTTCGTGTCATCTCAATTGGGCTTCTGGAATGCGCTTCATCTTTGGAGTGTGCACTACAACATTTCAACTCATTTATTCAAAACCAGTAGTCTTCAACGTTGATGCATAGCCCACAAGAACCCTCGGCCTCGACCTGCGCGGCGTCATTTCTTCAAACGAAAATGTTTAATCATGAACGGAATTTTATTTATTTCCTAATTTTAATAGCGATCATGGTCGAATGAGATTGTCTTCAAAACGCAACGTTTGCATCTGACTGAAACCATGGCATTTGGAATGATACGCTTAGGTACACATTCTTAAGTTATTTCATCTAAGCCTGTATATTGCTAGTCATTCTTCAAAATTAACACTGGAAGTGCTGACGCCACTTATTTTCTCAACGGTGTAAAGATTTACTTCAAATGCTACTTATGATCACCTGGGCTTGAAAATTGTTTCCCCTGCAGTCAATTCTTATCAGAAAAGGATGCTAAGTCCAGACTTAGGAGGGTGTAAGCAGGATGGGAGACAAGCCTCATGGAATACTCTCTAAATGTTAAGTGTGGAATTGGCGAGTATATGGAGTCGTTGTCATAATAAATCTGATGACTCAAGTTCGATTTGCGGCCTTTTTTTTTTACACATTTTTTAGAAAACTTTCAAGAGATAAGCTATTGTGCATCACTTTGCCATAGAGAGTACTGCAGCTACATGGTCACTAATAGAGAGATATGTCACCACTCTCTTGACTCTCGTAAGGAGAGTGTCGTTTGGGAAGATCCAAACTGATCACTAGAGATGGAGCATTTCCTACGGAAACAAATATCGGCATAAGTCTGACACGATTTAGTATACACGTCATCAGAGAGAGGAGGTTAGTGTTGTGGCTGCATTCTAGAAACTTGTCAAAACGCTAGGCATAGTTCATGGTCAGTTACAGCATATGGTTGATGCTATGGCAACTTCGCGTCCATGGCAGCCAATGTTCCCTCACTACTGATCACTGAGCTTCGTTTCCGGATCAGCAACGCTATGATTTCAGGAACACACAATTCCACACCAATGAATTTAAGTCCTTCACTGACGTTGTGGGGTATTATAATGTCGGCTTTGTAACGAAAGTGCGGTATTATAAGGAATCGTAACGTTGACAAGATATAATTAAGAACATGATGTTGTATAAGAGCACTCTGTATATCCTAGTTAGTGAAACATGCTGTATAAACTCAAATATAGTAAGACGTTCACGTAATAAATATTAAGGGTGACTTGTCTTGCCACACTGTACATCCCAGAGGTAACGTGACCTGAAAGGGTCTTCAGATAAACACTGGCATAAACAAAAAGCAACCCTTTTTCCACTCACTTAAAATATTATGTCTACGTGTGCATGTTATAGATAGATATAATTATTTTGCTGATGAAGTATTGTTTAGTTTTAAGATTAACAAACCCAAACCATGAATCTGTTAGAACTTATGATGTCAGGATCTGGCGACTGTTGACCTCATGGTGGTGGGAAGTGTATAACAATAACTCTTATGTCTGGACTAGGAGATTATTACCCCTCTTTGGGCATTACAATTGTATAAAAGGTCCCTGAATTTATTCAGAGACAGGAGAGAAGCCTTGTGCACGGAGGATCTACGTCCATCTGTATAAGAAAACCCTTTAATAGATAATTATACTTTTAACAGAGTTGGTTGGGTTATTCAGCTTTCGTTTGGAAATACCACGTCTTTCCTGCAGGAGTCAACCTAGCTCGATTCCCCGAAGTGACGTCTATTATCCCAATATAACATCCCTTCTCGTGTTAGTCGTCGAGATTGAATAGGGAAATTGTAGCACCGCATTAAACAGAAGAACATCACCAAGTTGTAAGTCAGTCGACGGACATCACAGTTCGCACTTCGTTTAATAACATCCTGGTGACATCTCGGCAGACGATATTACAGTATAAGAGTATTATGTGATTCTTAAATAATTATATGACGTTTTGTAGAAACTTGATCCAATATCAAAGGTTGCCTCTAAATCCACGGAGATCACTCGAAGTGTTCTTGAAACATCGCAATCGCGATATTTCCTGCATTCACTGCAGTCAAAGGTCTTACACTTCTCTCTTGGTTTTAAAAAAATGTTCGGCCCTTCTTATATTACACGGATTTATTGAAGATTGTCGTATGCGAAGTACCAAGAGCCCCAAAATTATTAGTATGTATTGCAAGATGTTGTTCTTGGTTAGAGTCACTTATAAAATTGTAATATACATTGCACTGATTGTCTATTTCAGATCATTGTGGAATACTGAATTGCTGGCACAAGTTTAACTTTAAACCGATATTAACGAGGCTACATAGGTAACAGTTGACGGACGTTATGTTGATTTACAGATTAAAACATAGGGTATCATTTTACATGCATATTTAAGCTTATTATTGACAGTTTACTCAAGTCTGGAAACTTTTTGAGTGTCCCTCGCAACATTACAAGAATTATGCTAGTCAATAACGATATCATTTAGCAAATTTTGCTCCACTTTCATGGAAATTTGCGGAGTTCTTCAAATGTTAAAAATAAGATTTTAGGGAAAGTAATAACACTAAAACGAGGTACATACCCCAAATCACACTTTACTTGATGATACTAAATATGTTCAAACAGCACTCACAATAGCGCAATTATGCTAATGCGAACCCTTTCAGGTAATTTAAACCCCCCAGGTAGAACTACAGACTGTGTTACCACAAATTAGATGGTTTCTTTGGGTTTCTGGCATTTTTTCGACATACCAGTTCGCCTACCGCACCGAGAGAGCAGCTCAGGCTGTAACGTATAGAGAATCGCATTGGGAAAGTCCCGTCTTCATTTCCGTTGATCCGGCCATTCTAGCTTTGGGTTTTTTTTTAATGGTTTTCTCTGGTAATTTACAAGAATCCTGGGATGGACATTTACGTTCCAAGAATTAAAAAAATATGAGAGATCTTCAGTTAGAGAGTAGAATTTGCTAGGCTGGCGCCGTGTAATGATTTTTGCCCCGGCATCTGATATTAAATGCAGAATTTCTGAATGTCTCGCACTCCTGGGTCCTCCAATCCACAGTTCCTAATCGCCCGGTATTCCCCCCCTCTCATCCCCTTCTCTCGGGGGTGACCCATTTGAATAGTAGGTCTCAAACTGCCAGCCATGAGCTAGGTATGCTCCTCCATCTCAGTCATTCAGTGAAGTCCAGCCCAGTACCCTACCGCTTGTTCATATTGATTAAATAAGATAGTGCAATACAAAAAAGTATTATTATAGATCGTTTAGAAACTGCAGTAGTTAAATATTAATTTTAGGAAAAACAAAACTGTTACATTAAAAAAAAAAGAAGAACAAGTGTCACTTTGCTTCTATTGTGTTGGCAAAGTTTCATTTTCCACCTCAACAAAGCACCATTGTCAGTAGTAATTAAAATGATCAAATTGTGCACACGAATTTCGGAATTAGCATTGTAACATCTGTTAAATACTTTTGGAGACTTTTTTTTATTAGTGTTGAGCGCCCCATTGTACTGCATCACTGACGGTTAAAACACTGCGGATCTTCAAACCAGTGCCTAAATTTTTTCTTAATAGATATGATTAAGGAATTTCAAATATTTAGGCCACTTAACGCTTAAAATTTGTAGTTTTATAGTACATATAAATGTCTATTTTGACGGTAGTGACTATTTGTTAATTTCATGCGCAATTTACATATGAAACTGAACACTCAACCAAATTTATGTTGTAGGCATGTTTTTTTTTTTTTTTTTTTTCCCCATACTTTTGATGCTGAGTTACTCAATTTCGTATGACTAAAAATGGTAAGATTTTGTAGTGGAAGATATTTTTACAGGAAACAAATTTGAGTTTAGTCTTAGAATGAGCCCAAAATACTTCAGTAACACATGTAGACGTGGAAATATTTTTTCTGCCTTCAAAATTTAACTTACAGCAAAAAGACAAAAATTTTTAGCATAACTTGTAATTGGCACTTGTAGTTTATTATGGGAATAATGATGTGCAATTATCATTGTTTTTCCTAGTTATCTGAACCAGGTCATGTCCTCATTTAAAGTTTATTTCGAAAAGTTTGTAATGTACTAAGAAATATAAAATATTTCAGATTGTAATTTTTATTATGACGAAAACAATGTGTTCATATAAACATTTTCTTATTGGCTTTTAAAGGTAGCAAATTTAAGTAGTTTTTCAAATTGCATATTAGTTGTATTGGTTCATAAATAAAGTCTTTTTAAGCATCTACTACAAATATCTCATTTCAATATCTGTGTTAATAAAAGAAATATTATGTATGTAAAATTTAGTGAAATAAATCCGTAATTAAGCGATTGTTAAAGTTAAAAAAGTATTTTAAAATATATTAGTAATGCCTATTTTAGTTTTATATTCCATATTTCTTACTTTTTAGAGCTTATTTTTATACCGCCACGAGTGACCGAGGTCGTTAAGGCGCGGATTCTTGAGCGGGAGTTCTGGGGTTCGAAACACACCAAGACCGTCCTCCCTGACTGGGTTTTTTTCCAGGTTTTCCTGTCATCATAACTGGAAAATAACGTGGAGGTACCCTAAACTTAGGCTTGGAACGTTTCCTTCCTTTAAAAAAAAATATCCTTCCCAATATATAATTTTATCTCGTGTATCATCAGTGTCCACCGCCTGTAGTGCCTCAGTAGTAAAAAAGGGCGTTAAACACTAATAAAAAAGGAGCTTATTTTAGGAGTAAAACCCATTATTTTTAATGCTTAAACGTTCGCGGTCTACTAACGATACTAGAAATGAAATGTTAATTTGGAAAATACTTTTTTTTTAAAGGAAGGAAACGTTCCAGGCGTAAATTTAGGGTATTTCCTCGGCATTTGTCGTTTAATGAACACTGGGAAAAAAACTAGAAAAAATCTGAGTTAGGGAAGACGGTTCTTGCAGGAATCTTCGAGTTTCAATCTTCGTTTTCGTTTGTTGCTAATTATAGTGCCGTGGTTTTAGGGTAACCCTATACTTTCGATACTTTGTTTCTTCATATCTCCAAGCGTCTGAGTGAAGAAATACTGTACATGAGCAGTTTGCATGTAGAAGTTTACAATAATCAGTATTCCTAACAAACCACCTAAGATAACAAATAAACCAAGGTTAAGTATTGAGTCGAGCTATATACTTTACTCAAACAATAAACTTAGCGTTTCTATAGAGTGCTGGTGCACTTAGCATAAACAAGGAGAAAGAAGAATGGATGTGAGAAGCAGACGGGAGAGTGGCACCAACGCCACAAAAATAGAAAAGAAAACACGGTAGCAGCTAAACACGTAACACAAAGTACCTTTTAACAGTTGAGAATCAATAATGGCTGTAGCAATAATGGCGAACCTACAACCTTCAAGGTTGTGTATTCAAATTGAACAATAGAAGCCTTGAGTTGACAGGAACGCGACGCACCCATAAACAAACATTATTGATTGAGCAAAATGGTGCACAAACGACCCAAGTCCAACTTTCCTCTATGTTACAGTAAAAGGATATAAGAATGGGCCATTTAGAACATTTGTGAGCTTAATTTCAAATTCGCTGCCCTCTAGCATTTGAGTTATGACCTGCCGTCTGGTTTTCAACCGGACAGTCTCTTTTTAAGAACATTGTCCGGTGTACGGTTTCAACTTTGAACGGAGTTACTGTAAAGCTCTGTGGGTCTTTTCGTGAGGGGGAAAAAGACCAAAGTTCCAAAATTAATTTTTGCTGCTTGAATAAAGATTTGAATTTCCAAGACATTTGACTACGGACATTTATGCAAATGCATCTTTTTACGTGATCGTTGAACGCTGTGCAAAAATTGTTTTTTTACATGTTTCAACCTTCAGTTACCAAGAATATGAAGATTTAGGGGGACATTTTTGATATTTTATATTTTCAATACATTTACACATATTCAAAGTTTTTAAAAGAATGCAACATAAAAATTCAACGAAACACTAATATATTCGGCACAAGACACTTACGTTTCAAGTATGTATACTTGTCTCAAGAAATACAGACTTGCCCACTGACAAGTAACAAGCACTACGCATTAACAATAGCCAAAAACAATAGCCGCTCCTCTGATTTCCCGGGCGTCTATGTGTGAACACAAACGTTCCTTTAGAATAAGATATGCTGAAACGTGTTTTCCCAAAATTTGAATATTACATTCGTACATCGCGGGAAGGTTAAGGACTATGTTAAGTGCAACCGCTCCTTGGTCTAGTGGTAGGGTCTGGAATGCTAATCCGAAGGCCTTGAGTTCGATTCCCGGTCCAGGTAAGATTTTTTTCCGCAGGTTTTCCTTACGCTGAGAAGGTGAATGCCAGGCAGCATTAAAACGCCAATGACTCCGAGCCCATTTGCGCATTCAATGATTTATTTATTCATCCATATTTAAGGAGCCCCCATATCTCTTTCATCACTCTCAGAGGTCTACTACAATACCGCCATACCGGGGGGGGGGGATGCTCACAAATGATGAACATTAACATGCATTTGGGTTTCATTAAGCCTCTAGAAACTAAAGGAATTGTATTCTGTGAATCAGTAATTTGTAAAATCTGGCATTTTCCAAACCTTCTCACTGATGAAGTTAAATTAGACACAGTGCTAATAAAATAACTCTTGGTACAGTAAGTGCTGAAAATGAAGAAAACTTTGTGTTAAACCTAACAAACCCAATTTTGTGCATTAGCATTTTGCCCAGTAACATCATGTGATGTAGAGAGAATATTTTCAGCATTGAAAAGTATCCTTGCAGGCAGCGGGTTTAAATAAGAAAGAGTATTAGTTAAACATGTATAGCGGAAGGAACAATTTTGGAAGGATGTAATTTAGATTGTTTGATTATATTTGGAATCTCAGGGGTAATGTTATTTCTTCCTCTCCGATGATTGGTTTCCGCTGACTTATATTTTGCCACGGATGTTGAGACTCCGCTGCTGGATACTGTTATGGTCCTGTGGCCTTAGGGAAAGGAATATATGGAGATTAATAAGATTTCTCGTTATGGGAGATGAAACACAATTTATTGTTCATACACTATTCCATATAAAATGTACTGCCGTTATTTTCTGGAGTATATGTGCCACTTTAACTATGAAGATCACTCTGACGTTAACGCACTTTAATAACTCTAAAACTCTGCTCTTGAGCTCCACTAAATTCAACAAATTCTGAGACACAACTGCCTACTCTTCACTGATAGTTTTCCATAAACGATACTCTTCTACTGAACTAAACTAAAGCAGATAATTGGATTGCTGGTGCCTACTCTTCCACGCTGCCTTAGAATCGAACGAAGAATGTCTTTTCTTCCAACCAACTGAACTGAATAGAAAATTAAACGGAGAGTATTCCTCGGTCGCAAAATGACAAGACTAAATAAACATGGCAGCCTGCCTGTCTCACGAAATTTTAGAAAATTCCAGAATATTTTCTCCCATCCTCGCATCTGTATTGGGTAATCTGTTCCCTCCGATTTTTTTCTGTTTTTTTAATTGGTCAGATGGCGTACGTGACTACTTGCATGTCACCTACTTCTCTTACGTATTAAATGGAACCGTTGGGCTCTTCCTTTGAAGTTGTTCCCTTGTCTTTTCACCCCTGTAATTGTCATATTCCTTATTACGTCTTCCTTGCTTTACACTTCCCTAACAGAATATAAATATAAATCTTACTGGAAGATTCCCTTTAGAAATGTATCCAAAATTTTTCGGTTTGCTTGGGTCATCTTTACAAACATTGTTACAATAGACAACAGAAATTCCCAGGTCAGATTTTATGGCTGGGGTAGTTTTCTGCATTCTTGCAAGAAAGTAACATCACAAACAATAATGCAACACTTGTACAGGACTAGAAATGAAACTACACTCATGCTTAATATAAGGAAGCTACATAAAATTACTCTAATTAAATGAAGAGGTGACAGCTCATAAATACTGCCTCAGCAGATAACAAAGAATGAGAAAAGAGTTGCAAATAGAGAATAAATTAAAAAATATTTTGATTACTTAGTTTAATACATGGTTTTATAAAACGCAAAAGTTACTTTTTTTTTAAGATTTGTGACATTTCGGGCCCTAGTTATAAAAATTCTAAACACTGAGGCGACGTACAAAGACCTCACGTATTATTGAATCGATCGGTAGTTAACAAACCTCAAGATGTAACTTTACATCTAAAATTCAAGAACTGATATTACATTTTGTTTTTCTGTGATCTTTTTGTGTCAATCAGGTTTGCTTGGAAAATCTACTAATTAACTAGAGTTAATTTTTTAGTATAGTTTTTTTTTTCTTTACTTTTATTACTTTTAACAGTCTCTACAATAAATACATTGAATGTGTTTGCACAATTATCTATATATGATCTTAGGAACTTTGTAAGAAAATTGTTTTATATTGTGATTATTTTGTTGTTTTAGTTTCAAAAGCGCTTGCTGTTTTGACCTTGGCAGTAAGATAGTTATTGTTTGTTCTAATATTCCGAACCACCTGTACTATTATCTTTAATGCATAAGACGAATACTCGATTTTTTAAACTCAATTAATATAATTTATGTGGATTAGGCTTAGGCCTGTTACGGATCCTGCACTAAGCCACGAAGATGTCTATAGAAAAAGTTGAGTATTTTTGTCACCAATTTTTCACATATCAATTGCATTGTGGGATAGGCAAGTTGATTGTGATCCCTAAAAATGGACAAGATGCTAAGCAAAAACGTAACTAATCATAACCATTGTTGGAAGAGACTTTAGTTATATTCATTATGTGCACGCTTCATTTATTATCATAATGCATGGAACACACTTTGTCCAGCGCATTTTGAATTTTTTCATACCATCAGTAAAATAGCTTTAGTAAATAATTCTGAACCAGTTAAGAAAAAAATGTCCTTGTTTGTTCTAAATGTTAATGTTCTGCATTTTAAGTGTGCTCTGGTATCAAAATTTAAACGATTCTTTTTAACAAAATAAGAATATTATCCTAAGATTCTCCTTATAAAAACAGATTTGCCACGTATTTCGAAAGCGAAGCTGCAGTACACGAATAAGACGCTATAACGACTTACGATTAACCATAAACAATTTAAACACTTTCTTTGAATAGACAAGGCTTTAGATATTAAAAATTACAAAATTATTTACAAAATATCGGAATACAAAGGAAAAGATAATAGACCATTTACAGGCTAAGACTAATACTTAATGAAAAGAAGATGGGGGGGGGGGGGAGAAAGTAAAAATCTACTGTTTGTTTCACCAACTATTTGTCTTGCCTACTCTTCATTTATAGGAATATGTGTACGAAAGTGAATTCGTAAGTTTCTGCCCGAACTATTTTCTAGTTATGACAAAGACAAAAAAACTATATTTCACTTATCAGTATAATTATCCTTTATTGAAATACTCTTCTTACATCTTTGAATTAACATCTGAATACCCCCCCCCCCAAATAGTCAGAAATCTTGTCTGCAAAATGGGCATAAAATGCATCCATCACTTATTCGTCACACTTGAATTTTCCCCCTCGAAAGTCTTTCTTGAGTTCTGAGAAGAGCAAATAGTCACTGGGAGCTAGATTTGGGCTATAGGGTGGATGGTTGATCTTCTTGAAGCCACGTTTATTCACAGCTTCCTTTGCAACAAGAGCTGTGTGCACAGGTGCGTTTCGCGAAGAAGGCGCACACCACCACTAAGCTTTCCTCCCCTTTCTCTTTGATGAAAGCACGTAGTCTGTGCAGTAGGCCAGCATAGTACTCCCCATTTACTGTGATGTTCCTCTCCTTGAAGTCAATGAAGAGTATTCCTTCACAGTCCCAAAAGATTGTGGTCATTATCTTCTTGGTTAGCTGAGTGACCTTTGCCTTTAGAGGCGGTGCTTCGCCAGGTTTACGCCACTCCATTGATTCTCTTTTGGACAAGGGATCATAGTTTCATCTCCTGTAACATATGTTTGCAGAACTTCTCTCTCATTACCACGGCAGAGCTCCAAAAATGCATAACAACAGATGATTCGTTGCTGCTTTTGGACTGAGGAAAGAAGTCTAGGCACCCATCTTGCACTAACCTTATTCATGTTTAAATGTTCATGAATAATTCGAAGGACTGTTGTTTTAGAAAGGCCCAGCTTTGCTGCAATTTCTATAACTTTGAGCCGCCGGTCTTTCATAATTTCTCCTCCACAAGAGCGATGTTTTCAGGAGTGAGCATCTCCAAGGGCCGACCTGCACGCTTTTCGTCTTCAATGCTTTTTCGACCCATTCAAAAAGTTTGTCCCATTCTTTTACGTTAGAATATGAGAGGGATGCTTCGGCATATACACCGTCCAACCCCTGTTTAATTTCATTTGGAGTAAGTGCTTCTTTTATGAAGAACTTAATAACAGCTCGATACTCCATTTTGAACATGTGTGAATCTTCTACACATAGCCTTATTTATGCAACTATATGTGAACACAGCGGAATGGAAGATACAGCTGCAATTATTTACTTAACAAATAAGGTATAACACCAGATAAGGTTTTTGTGTGGGCAATAATCCTTATCGGCGATTCCGGGAACTTATGGTCCTACTCTCCTAGACGTTTTGTTTTTTCCAATCGCCGATAGGTCATTAATATTTAGTTCCGAGCATTATGGCGCCTGCTCGGCCATCTACGGGGACCATTCTATGTACGATTGTATGTGTGTGGGAATGTATGTATTATTTATTTATTTACCCTTGGAAATGGAGAAGTAGTAAAATTACAAAATTTACAGATTGTACTTACAATTATAAATGTCAACTTAATTAAACCCATCTCAACGTAGGATACATATAAGTGTAATTAAACACACGTAAGTTATAACAGCATTTAAAACCATTCCTACGGTCTAATCCTACTAAAATATGAATATTATTTCATTACTATGTGCAAACAAAATCATTATAATTTGTGCACTGTAATTAGTAATTTAAATATTGTGTATATATGTGTATCATAAGGTATAACTTGAATATGTGAATTGTATGTCAACAAAAGAGAAAGTTCTCTGGTGTAGCTGTTTACGGGAACCGGGAACGCCAAGGAGGCCATAAATTGTTATTCAAAGGAAATATATAAATCCAAAGGGACCGGTGTTATGCTACTTCTTAAATTACTTACCGTTGGCGAGCGTTAATAAAGCCAAGGCCTTTCAAAAAGGTTAAGGGGAATGAACTTTCAGCTGTTTGTCGGTTAACTTTAAACCAACCAATATGAATAAATATTTTAAACTTTAATATAGTAGTGGGTGGCATGCGTCGACACATGAATTTGACCGCCCAATAGTGAATATATATTTTGAATTTTAAAGCAAGGTGCGATACTTGCGCGTGCTTGTGTGACCCCGTGGCTTAGTGAGGCCAACGATTAGTTAATACATCGAATATATGAGGAGGCGTTTGCTTCCCTGGGGCATCCGTTCAGTTCATATACTCAGTTCGGCAACTCAGTTGATATATCAGATAGACGATCAGATCTGATAAGTGCAGTTCGTAGGAACATTTCAGATAGTCACATAATCAGATTCAGTTTATCTTCTTGGAAGTCGGGGGCAGCTAAATTTATATTCGTGGAATAAGTTCTCTCGTACGCAGAACACCAGAGGACGCAAAACATCTTCCGAATAATAAATTACTATGTATTTTCATATTTACTCATTGCGTGATTATTTTCAAAGTTGATATCCTCCCCCAGTCCTGTTGAGGGCGAGTCACAAAATAGCGAAACTAAACCTTGAGATATTATAGCCACGAAGCGCGGGCAGCGATACCAAAGTGAACAATAATCAATCAATGACACGCCGCTACAATTTTGTCACTATCGACAAAAGCATTTCAAAATTAGTGCACAACCCGGGGCGCTTGAACCTACCAAACCTCTTCAAAATTGGCGCCCAACGTGGGGCCATTGACAACAAACCGCTTTACATTTAATTCACTACAACATAATATAATACATTGCTACATAATTAAATTCATTTCAACTTAATTGCATACACCTCAACCTAATTATATACCTATCACTCTATTTAAATATATTTGAGGTTTAAAAGTTATGTCAAATGCAAAAGTTAATAATATATGAAATACAGTACTTATGCAAGTTTCTCTTGAATTTTTTAACTGTTTGAGGACAGCTCTCAAAGACTTCTGCAGATAAGTTATTTCAATCATGAATGGAAATCTAAACATTTCCTACATCTGTCCTTTGTGGCCTTCTTTGAGAAATCATAAGATAAGTATATAAGTCCCAGATTCTCTCATGACTTATGCCTCTTATTATATCCTTATTAAGTACACAAAGACACGCTTTTTGGCGTCATGCTGCTAAGGATTCCCATCCCAGATCCTGCACCTTTAAGAACCCATGTCCTCTGCTTTCTTTCACGAATTTGGCACCCTGCGCCCTCTCGAGAGTTTATTTAGTTTTTTTTTTTTTATAGAAATCAGCAAAACTCTCCAAATTCCATTATCGGACAAACCAGGGATATATGTACTATTTGGATAACACGCTTACCTTGTAAGAACTCTCCTAACCTTCCATGCTTTTCCCATTACATGGTTTGCCTGAACCTTCCACCCCAGCTTTTTGTGGAAATATATTCCTAAGTAGTAGCATTGTTTTCTTAGGGAACAGTTTCCCCACCAAAACGATTGCCAAGAACGATTTACTCCCTCTGTTTATTAAATGATACAAATATATTTTATCTTCGTTTTGTTTATTCTAGCCGGCCTCCAGATCGCGGTGCCAGGTTAAATATCAGAGCCTTCCTTTATATTTTTGTATATGATACAGTGTTAGTAAACACCTAACTTTAGATTTCATACGAAAGAGCAAATAGCTAATTCAAACACATCAATTTTGATCATTTAAAACTTTTTAAATCCAAGGTTCAAAGGCTACACTAAAATAAAAATATCACCATGGCGTCAACCACCCATCCCCCCACTGTTATCAACTTTATGGATTAGATCTTGGAACAAGGAAATAATCTGGCATTTGCATATAAAGTCCTCCCTGAATCCATGTTGACCATAGAAAAACACCCTCTTTGTTCCAAGATATGTCTTAAGTGTTCCATTGCATTACCAACAACTGTTGTTAAACTAACGTTTCGACAGTTGTTTACGATCTTTTTTTGCCTCTTTATCAATGGTAATGACAGAAATTGTCCAATCACTTGATAGCACCGAATTATTTATACATTATATATTCGATTTAAGTACGGATTCATGGCATAGGCCCTCAGCTTTAAAATGTAAGGCTCGATGCCACCCGCGCCACGAGATTTCCAATTTTGTAGCTTTTTTAGTATCTTTGGAATATTATTTGTCGTTTTTAAGGCTCTCTCTAGTCCTCAGCCCGGACAAAAAACATAAATATTATATCCCCTGAAATCATTTGATTGTTACTACAATTAATGTTTCAGTACATACATATCTAGGATGATAAAAATGTATACAATCTTTCACAGTAGATATCTATTTAATATATTTCAAAGATGGACCGAAAAACAACAATAATGTGTAGTATGATGTTCTATAAACGGATGTGACTCATATACATTATGATAGCGTTGCTATGTGGCAGGTAAATCAACAATCAATAAACGAAGCCAAGATTATCGTATGGTGTTCTGTAAATAGATGTGACTCACATTACTTTATGCTAGCGTTGCTACAACAAAATGGAGCCAAGATTATCGTTTGAACAGGAGAATGCAATTTTGAAGTGGTATTGGAAAACCGAAAAAGTTGTTGAAGCTGAAAGACAATGGAGAAGCGTGTACAGAACAGAACCGCCAACGCGAATAACAATTGCATGCATTCGAGACAAATTTGAGACTCGTGGTACCGTATGCGAATGTTTACAATGACAGCACTACGGGAAGAAATTGAAACCGCATGTGCTGCAATTGCTGAGGACACTTTCGCAAACGTTGCTCAATCAGTAGTTCAACGTACCCAGAAGTGTATCGACGCCAATGGTGGGCATTTTGAGCAACTGTTGTAACTGTAAAAGTCTAAGATGATTAGTGCTCATCATTTTCTGTTTGAGTGAATTCAGTTTTGTTATGTTATCACAATTTTTTCTTTGCTTGAAGTGTGTATTCATTTTTTGGCATCCTCTGTATTTATCAAAGTTATTGCAATCGTTTTTATTTTATCCCTAATGTTTTTTAAGATTTCATGCGAAATTTGTTCTGGGGCTAAAAGCGAGAACCAAATAAAAGAGAGAAAATGTCGGCCTTTATCTGATGAAAAGTAGAAAAAAACTTGAAACCACTGCACAAACCAAAATACTGCAGCTTAGAAGATGTAGAGATGTAAAGACGAAGATGATTAGACTATGGGGCGGATGGAATCGTGATTTATAGTCCGTAAAGTTGTTGGTGATAACGATGATGCTGATATTTAGGCATTTATTTTTTGTAATATCTTAACAACTGCAATGACCAAGGCTTCGTTAATATTGAGAATAAAATAGTCTGAAATGTATTGAAACGAAATTAAATTTTTATGGAAATAAAATAGTTACGAGGATAGGTCCATAAGTTTCCGGCCTCGCCAATAAGAATTATCGCCTTCACAAAATCCACATCTGGTGCCATGCCCTATCTGTTAAGTAAATAATTGCAGCTGTAACTTCTTCCGTTGTTCAGATATAGTTGCGTAAAGAAGGCTATGTATAGAAGATTGTGACATGTTCAAAATGGAGTTTCGAGCTGTTATTAAGTTCAAACAGCAATTGGTCGGTGTATATGGGGAAGCATCCCCCTCATATTCTACCGTGAAAGAATGGGCCAAACTTTTTCGAATGGGTCGAGAAAGCATTGAAGAAGAGGAGCGTGCAGGTCGGCCCTTGGAGGAGCTCATTACTGAAAACATCGCCCATGTGGAAGGAGAAATTATGGAAGACCGGCGGCTCAAAGTTACAGAAATAGCAGCAAATTTGTGTCTTTCTAAAACAACAGTTCTTCGTATTATTCATGAATATTTAAACATGAATAAGGTTAGTGCAAGATGGGTGCCTAGACTTCTTTCCTCAGTCCAAAGGAGCAATTAGTTATCTGTTGTTAGCCGGCATTTTTGGAGCACTGCCGTGGCAACGAGTTCTGCAAACCATTGTTACAGGAGATGAAACTATGGTCCTCTACTATGATCCCTTGTCCAAAATAGAATCAATAGAGTGGCGTAAACCTGGCGAAGCACTGCATCTAAAGGCTAAGGTCACTCAGTCAACCAAGAAGAAGCCACAAACCTTTGGGACTGTGAAGGAATACTCTTCATTGATTTCAAGGAGAAGAACACAACAGTAAATGGGGAGTGATATGCTGGCCTACTGCACAGACTACGTGCTTCCATCAAAGAGAAAAGGCGAGGAAAGCTGAATGGTGGTGTGCGCCTTCTTCACTACAATGCGCCTGTGTACACAGCTCATGTTGCAAAGGAAGCTGTGAAGAAATGTGGCCTCAAGGTTATCGGCCATCGACTCTACAGCCCAGATTTAGCTCCCAGTGACTATTTCTTCTTCTCAGAAATCAAGAAGGACCTTTGGGGAAGGAAATTTAAGTGTGACGAAGAAGTGGTGGATGGTGTTTATGCCCATTTTGCAGACAAGGCTTCTGACTAATTTGGAGGGAGGGGTTGAAATGTTAATTTTAAGAAATGGAAAGTGTAATATAATAAAGGGTAACTATATTGAAAAATAAAATATAGTTTTTGTCTTTATCATACTTAGAAAATGGTTGGATCAATAACTTATGCACCACTGTCGTAAATTATATATATTAATAATAATAATAATAATAATAATAATAATAAGAAGAAGAAGAAGAAGAAGAAGAAGAAGAAGAAGAGATTTATACCAAAATATATTATATATCTTTTATATTATTACTTACTTGCATTTACTTAATAGCTTTGCTCACGTAACATATTGAGTTGTGTTGACCTGTAACAAAGGTTGAAATTAAAATAACTCCTTTTGTAATCGCATGTATAGTACACTAAAAATCAACAGTTTAATATGTTGCAAATTTCTTCCTTCATATCTATTTTAATTCTGATCATGACAACATAGGCTTTTGCATTAATTATCCTTTGCGTGATCAGGGTATTTAGCTAATTTTTCGCCCCCCTTCAATTTTTTTATCGTATTTATTTGCACTTATGTAATTTACCGCCACGGGTGGCCGAGGTCGTTAAGTCACGGACTCGTGAGCGAGATGGCTGGGGTTCGAATCCCTCCAGAACCTGACTGAGGTTTTTTCCAGGTTTTCCTCAGTCCTCATAACTGGCAAATGCTGGGGAGGTACCCTAAACTTAGGCCTGGAACGTTTCCTTCCTTAAAAAATCCTTTCCCAATTTATCATTTCATCTCATGTATCATCAGTGTCCACCGTCTGTAGTGCCACAGCAGTAAAAATGGGCGTTAAACACCATTAAAAAAACTTATGTAATTTGTAATTACGAATGACTATTTACATTTTTTTCTGGTCCCTGTCATCTTCGAGTTATGCAAATTACGGTACATTTTGAGTAATATATAATATGTCATTTCTATAGAAGTTATTGTTGTGTTTTGAACCAGCCAAAATTCATAATGCAAGCATATATTCAGAAACTTTTTAAACCTTATCTCCGGTATATATTTTTTAACCGCTAAACACCGCAGAATTCGATTATGTTTTCTTTGTACTCGTAAAATCCAGCTCACAATAATATTACACTCTTTTTAATATTTCTATTGTTTGCTAGCTGTTCTGTAGTGCACTTTGGTTAGTGTAATAGCTTTGTATGAATTAATATACACAAGTATTTTAAATTTCAATCGCCAGTCTTCTGATTTATAGCACTGCAATGAAATTCTTTACTTTATATTCCTGGCGTGCTAAGTGTTGACGGTCACATCTCAAATACAAGAGCAGCCACCTAGGTATTGTTACCAAACTGTTAAGCTGTTAAGCAATGCTAAGGGAAAGACATTAAGAGCTTTTCAATCAACTTTGTTTTATCACAGAAGAGTTAAATATGTATATTAGTTAGTTCAATAAAACAAACGCGCATTTCTAATTTAACCATCTCCTAGTTCTACATTATGCTGAAGTAACTGATTAAAAATAGAAAAATTTAACGGCATATAATCAATTTTGGCAACTACTGTCATGTTTCACTCACGTTATTTTCAGGTAGCATTCACTTACCCTATTGTAGGTTTAGTCGTCATTATTAATGCTTGTATGCTATTTTTTTTTTTAGTATTATAATTAAGAAACAGTTTTTTTCGAAAAGTGACAATAAGACGAAACATCGCAAAGGGCAACATTTGATAATGCGTTTTTAAAAGGAAACACCACCGACACAGATAGTGAAGATCAAAGTGAAAAATCAATAATTACATCGTAATTCAATCTTTAAAGTGTGATAGACAAATTTACAAAAAATGTTTTGAGTGAAATAGCAATCGTACCAGTCCTGGGTTTGAAGCAAAAGCAAACAAGTTCAAAGACTCAAAATCTAAGATAATGTGATAATAGTTATATCCCGATTGTTGGGCAAAAAAAAAAAAAAAAAAAAAAAAAAAAAAATAATAATAATAATAATAATAATAATAATGCTTTTTATAGTTTTTTAAAAGTTCGTTTAAGATATTATGGTATGTCAATATACAAATCGTATAGCGTTCATAGTTCACCTTTTTGTATAATTAAGCAAATAGTTTCTCTCATTAAATCCTGTTATTCGAGACAAGAATACCCATTTGCTTGTTGGGAAATATAAGCGTCAAATTGAAGTTATATACAAAAAATCTGCAACTCTCGCGACGTTATACTACTACAGAGATGCTCAACATAAAGAACGAATGTTGTCTAACGCCCGTTTTTGCTACAGAGACACCACAGGCGGTGGACACTGATGATATATGAGATGAAATGATACGACATATTGGGAAAGGATTTATTTTTTTAAAGAATGAATCGTTCCAGGCCTAAGTTTAAGGTACCTCCCCGGAATTTGCCATTTATGAGGACTGAGGAAAACCTGGAAAATACCTCAGTTAGGGAGGACGGTCTTGGCGGGATTCGAACCCCAGACCTCCCGCTCCGAGTCCGCGCCTTAACGACCTCGGCCACCCGTGGCAGTCAACATAAAGAAGTAACGTTTCTAAACAGGCAATACGTTATTAAACAACATTCATAATTCCTTATTAACTTAGCCACGTATACCTATTTACAAAGAAGCTCAGTTTTTTCATACGAGGGGCATTCAAAAACCAGGCTATCCACTGTGGAACAATATTGTACAAAAGGCAGCTGACAGCAATGGACCCTAAGTTATCAAAATATGCATAAGTGAACGTTTAAACTTGTACATCACTGTCGTACAGTCTGTTGAGTTCAGTCCTGTGGCAATAGCTGGTGAAAAATCATGATTACTTCTACAAAAAGTTAGAATCTACATTTCCACACGCTATAAGCTGGTTAAAAGAGGGGGGAAAACCCCGAAAACCGAATCTGTCCACGAGAATTTGGTAGCTACATTCTCGTTACAAGTAGGGCTGAAAGCACTAGTGCTGCTAGTGGAATCGTCTTTGGAAACGCCTGCTGCGGCTGGCCAGTCCCGAGCGACAACGGAGGGAGACGAAGGTGACGTTTCAAATCGTACCACTTCCCCCCCCCCCCCAGTGCTGGGTAAAGGAGATTTGCCACAATTACAATGATTTACTCGCTAAACCACTGGGTCCACTAGTTTCCTCGATTTGCCCGAGGTTAGCCCACTGATTAGGTTAGTGTGTGCATTTTATTTATTCATTTCTCGTATGTAGTATTTAGAATTACAAATTTATTGGAGAAATAGATTGTTCTGTGAAATAATTTAAAATTAATTTTATTAAGGTTAAAATAGAGTGAATGAATATATAAACAAGCATACGTTCCTGATACTTGTACTCCACAGATCAGACTTGCAACCAGTAAAAGCTTTTTACATTCTAATTTCTGACTCGCACAGTGCAAAGGTTGTGCTTTTTAATGTTTGGTTTCATCTGACTTAATTTTAGTCTTGAATTGGGATCAACATGCAACTTTTTTCTGTATTGGCTTTTTATATTAAATTACAAAAGAAAAACCACATACACAAAGGTACTGTCTTATCCACCAACATAATTAACCATATCTTTAGCTGTTAGTATTATTAATGACTATCCGATTGTGTGAGGCTTTCTCGCCTTAGCTACTCTTAAACTAATGCTTCCAGAATGTTTATGTTAGAACCTGCAAATGAGGTTACTTTCCTTGTTAGTTTTCTCTCAAAATATTCCAGTTGCTTGTGTTTCAAATCACTGTGCTTGGTGTTAAAATGAAGTTTCAAAAGGGAACGATTTAAAAGTGTTTCATGAAAAAATCACTTACTGTAGATGATTTCCTCTCCATCTCCAATATATATGATACATAACTTATATTGTACTTATGTGTTGTATATTGTGTATCGGGGCTTTATGTTGCTTTCTTGTACAACGATGTCCTTTGTTGAACGCTTAGCTTCTGGCAGAGTGAATTATTAGCCCAGCTTACACTCATTTCTCCCTTTGAGCTTTGCGAGTAGAGTTCTTTAATTAATCACTTATCCATGTTTTGGTTTATTTCTTCTGAATCTGACACAAATTACATATAAATCTGACAATTTAGCAAATAAAATATCGCTTTCAACAACAACAATGTAAAATTCACTCTTAATTGTAAATGCGTCTCGCAGATAATAAACAATAAAATACCCCATTGTTGTGTGATCAAATATATTCAAAGTTGAACTCTTGTCATTGTTATAGGACTAAAATTGAATTCAGTGTTATTTTTATACAGTATCATTAATTTTTTATGATAATGTAAATCTATTGTTTCCGTTTATAGTAGAATTGTCAAATATTTTTTCTTTATTAAATAAATGTTAATTTATCTCATCTCATTTGCTAAACTTTTTACGTACCACTCAGCAATAGCTCACCTATTATCAATGGTTGAGAGCTCCTACATTACAGTATTAAGTCATATTTTTTCTTTCTTTTATGTCATGTATTGAAATCTCACATTTTATTAAATCCAGGAAATAATATTACCTTAACATTATTAGTATCGAATCAAAGGGAATTAAGAAGTAAAACTTTTATACTTATACCTTCTCTTTTTTGTTATTAACTTCTACAAAGGAATTTGAGTAAGATAACTCATAGAAAGAACAAGAAAAAGGGGGAAACAGCACAAGGAAAAGAAATCAAAAAGGAGGGAAAGGGATAGATGAAGTATACGAGAATGAATTGAAAAAATAAGGAGAGGAAAGAATGTTTAAGAGAACTATAAGAAGATAGCTAGAAGGAAAGAAAAACATAAAGAGCAGAGAAGCAAAGTAAGAAGAACTGCGTGCTTAGGAAAATGTGAGAAGGGAAGAAAAAAGTGTAGGGGGAGGTGAGTATCAGTGTTTGGAAAGAAGAGAATGGATAGTAAAAAATCCTCTTGAGAAAGAATTAGGAGAAGACGTGAAATAAAATAAAATGCTACGGGAAAAGAGAAACGAATGAAGAAAACAACAGAGCTTGCTTGCAATCTGGCGTGTAGACGGTTTTTGCAGCACTGTCCGACCTGCCACTGGTGTATTGTCACACAAAGTGCACGCAATTAGCGCTATGTCCTTCAGGCACGTGTTTACCGACTCGTGGTGCTGGCGTGACTCTCGGATTAGGGCGCCAATAACAAGCAAACATGGCCGCAACTACTACGTGATCGCTTAGAGGTACCTTGCGAATGAATTTCAAAACATCTACTACTGTATAATGACTTGGAATTTAATACTGCAAATAATAAACACACGCTTAGCTTAAATGGCAATTAATGACTTTTCTAATCACAATTCCCGTTTCCACTAGTCCCCATATTATTATTATTATTATTATTATTATTATTATTATTATTATTATTATTATAATCACCATCGTCATCAAACATTTGATTATAGTCATCAAGTACCTATTTTCCAAGTCTTTCATAGTCATCTTTGTATATAGTTTTTCTAGTTTTCTACTTTTATTTACCTTTCTTCATTCAATCATTGATTCCTGGTTCTAGTCTCAATCTACATTCCCTTATATTATCTTACTTTGCGACAGGTCCTCACACCATGCATGCCCGGGAATTACATAATTTAAATAGTAATAATTATTAAATATTATATAGCCTGTAGTAATAATCAAGAACATTTCATGTACCACAAAAATGTATTAATGGCTACCTGAACGTGTAACTCCTTGACGAGAGGGAAAAGGCTGCCTATTGCAATCTTTTGTGCTCTAACTTACTGACAACGGCTCGAGTAATGAGTATCCCTACTGTGATAAAGCTAAGTCATGCAAGCGTCCGAACAATAGGTCTTTTATATCTTTAGTCGCTGGAGATTCCTAAACCCAAGATCGCGGGTTCGAACCCGGCCAGACCGATGGATTTTTTCGGGGCGTAAAGATCCTAAGTACGGCTTCCTTCGGGAGGGAAGTAAAGCCGTGGGTCCCGTGTCGTACATTTGCGGCACGAAAAAGAACCTCAAGCCTGAAAGAGAGGCCTCTGAGCAAAATTTGTCGGCCGTTTCACGCCCTGAGTTGAATGGGACGCTGATGACCTGAGCTGTTAAAGAGCGTCCATAAATAAATCATTAAAAAAAAATCATTCGCTGGAGATGGTCCGAAATTCCTTAAAATTAGAAAGGGAACAGGTGCTGGCGTTGACATCATTACATTGAATGATCACGAAATCCCCAATGAGCAGTCAAAGAGTTGATGCATTTAAAGTAAGCGCGTTTGGGAATACGAGAGCTCACCAATAATGTTTGAATATTTTAAAGGCTCAGACTCCATGGGTGCTATTCTGTGACTCCCATGAGTTCTTACGACGACGTGGGGGCACTTTAAATTTACAATATAAGGGGAAACAAGTCGCAGTTCAGACAGATAGTGGAGGACACACCAGGCAGTTCAGGCACCTTCATCGTCTTCTTCTTTTCTTCATCTACGTCTGTACCGTACTAGAGAACAGGACAGTAAAGGCGTTTCCAGAAGGCATTTCCAGTCAATACAGTACAGTAGTTACAGGAAGCATTCCCAGATACAGTAGGAAAGTGTAGACAAAAGGCACACAAGATACAATTTCAAGCAGCATAGGTAGCTCGTGGCGTTAATGACGAAGACCAGGTGACTGACAACAAAGTGTCGTATGAATAAACACTTTTAGGTGTTTAATGAAACAAATTGCCTTGTGATTTGAACCCTTTCCGTTCATCTCCCTCCTACCGCGACCATTAAGGCACAAAAGTCGATTTCGGGCCCCTGGACGACCCGGGTAGACATCCAACAACAACAACTATCATCATATTGATAACCACTGCAACTTGTTGACATACCTTCGAAACCTCATCTCAAATGCTTGTATCTTGTTAAGCTGAGTCATCATAATTCATTGATTGTTTCACAAATAAATCAATTTCCTTGTTCCTAATATGCATATATTAAAGTAGGTCATAAAGTACAAGTTTGTCTTAAATAGTTTTAGCTCTGTTCCTAACACAATATTTCTAATATCTGTAAGATTTTTTTTCCAGCTTGTAAATATTGGTGTATTTTACATAGTTTTACATTCTGGTTTAAAGAACGTTCGATGAAGTCAAACAGTTTTCAATGAAAATAATGGCAATATTCTCTTTTGCTTTCGCTAGAAGTATCATTGAAAAGAAGCAAAAACAATGTATGTGATGCTTTTTGCAAGTCATTAGCTATTTAACAGTAGCCCTAAGGATTGCCAATAAAAGCACGAAATAACAAAAACACAAACAAAATTTAAAATATTTCTTCCATCTTAAAATTTCCATTTGATTTCTTTTTCTCTTAAAAAAAAAAAAAAAAAAAAAAAAAAAAAGTAGAAACATTTTAAACTTTAACCTGGATTTTTTCTCAGTTTAACTCATGACTAATCTTCTACGATTTTGAAAATTCGCCAAGAGGGTTATTGCTTTCTTTGATTTTTTTTCTTATTTTTTTTTCTACATGGACCCTTCTTCTTATTTGGCGCTACAGCGCGGGGTGAATTATGACATGCTACGGCGACCTCTGCATGCTCTACCTCCGTCTTACGACTACATTGATATAGGGCAGTATTGCAGGGTGGCATATGATCTGCACCGGTGTCTTATCAGGTGGCTTTCGTCGTCGAAGAACGCCACTTTGTACTCAGGAGGCTGGGTGGACCCCATTCCAGACCTCCCTAACATAGAAAAATTTCTAAGTAGGTACCAGAAATCGAAAACGGGTTTCCCGGCAAGCAGTCAGCAACGCTAACCACTGGACCAAGGAGATGGTCTTCTAAATACGTAAAATGTCCGAAAAATGTTCATTTTTAAATAAGCAACTTGAATTTAATCCGGATCTATTAGTGAAGCTAATACAAGTAGCGGTTGACTCAGGCGATGAAGTTAAGGACTCAGTTTGGGGGTCCCGGGTTAAAATTCCTTGCGATCGGCCATCCTCACCTTAGGTTTTTTGTTCTTTCCTCTGTGCATTTAGCTTTCTTTTCATTCCATAGTCGCTGATTGGGAGGCAGATTCACTTATTCTGTGTCTGGTGCGCAAACAACCCTTGTAGAGAATGAGACGTCGGCGTCGAGGTGCTGCATTGGAAACGATGTTGGGGGCCCATAAAGTTCCTGCTTCACTCTGGCTCTTGGATGCGGTGTAGCTTTCATCTCATCCTTTCCTCCTGCAGGCGCTCTCCTTAAAGGCAGAGCGTAAGCACCAAATTTTTTCTTTAATCTGCTGCTTGGAATTGTTTGTCATTCAGTTCTAGGAACGGATTATTTCTCTCGTGAAATACACGAGGAGCACAGTAAAATTCATCAATGGATGAAATGTCGGAGTAATCAGAAATCTATACAATGTACCGCTTGTAAGTTAGCCTAACATAACCTATATTTGTACGCCACTCTGTTTTCTGTTGTTGTTACGCGTAAATGAAAAGTGAAACACTGAAGAAACTTTATTTACATGAAATTAAAATAAACAACTACCAATTTTATTTATAAATGAAGCTGTTATGCTTCTGTACTCTGAAAAATGTTTAACAGTTAATAAACACTGAACTATAGTTAGTGAAATTTCACGAGTTAGATTTAATTTAGATTATCATTATACAACCAAAATTTCCAAGTTAAGTGTAACTGATGGTTAATTATATGTCCTAAATTGACGCTGTTTATACAACTGGCCCCTAATATGTTAAACTTTTGGAAACAAATTTATATGTTTCGAATTGTTATACTATATGTTTTAAAACTACCAAGATGCCTGTATTATAATTTAATTTCTTGAAAAGTAAACTCTTTAACGTGTGCAAGTTCGCCACATTAGATATAGATAATTTTACTATTTACATTTTAATATGTGAGCTAATCCAAATTGAAAGTATTTACAAATAATACAAAATTTAGATGCTTTCTTTTAATATTCAACTATAATTTCTCCCTCTTACAATAAAAACTGTCTAGAAGTTTGTGCAATGCAACCATGGTAACAACAGGAACAGAGAAGTCGATTTGCCCATCGATACTAAACTCGCTCTAATCGATGTACGGGTAAGGTAGTAAAATAAACATGAGATTGTTTAGCAATCGACCTACTGCACGGGAGAGACCGTTTCTTTCAGTAGTAAATGTCATCACAGCAGACTGTCCCTTCTGCGGCGGAGAAAATGGGCATTATCATTAAAGTTGATTTGTATGTTTCTTCGTAGCAACATTCCAAATGAGGCTATGGTGTAAAAGCTGAGGCGTTGTTTGCTTTCTCATTTGGTTTTCTTTATTTCAGTCTTGATCCTTGCCAAGTTCTGGAATGTGGTCCAGATTCAGTTGTCATGCCAGAAAAACTCACGTGCTTAATGAATAAAAGTGAATTGTCTGTGTGACTTGATTAAAAAAAAATGATTATTGTTTCTGTTCTTGCTTTAAACTTGATTTAGTTTAATGCATTTTATGAGTAGCTTACGGCCACCCGGTCGTTAAAGCGCGGACTCGTGAACAGGAGGTCTGAGGTTCGGTTCTCACCACGATCGTCCTTCTTGACTGAGGTTTTTCCAGGTTTTTCTCAGTCCTCATAAATGGAAAATTCCGGAGTGGTATCCTAAACTTAGGCCTGGAACGCTTCCCTCTTTATAAAAAAGCAATAATCCTTTCCCAATTTATCATTTCATCTCATGTATCATCAGTGTCCACCGCCTTTAATGTCTCAGTGTAAAAAAAGGCGTTAAACATTATTAAAAAATATTTATGTCTATTTAAAACCGTTCCTACTAAGGTTTAAATATATTTCAGTTCTGTTAAGAGAATACAGAGCATTTATTTTATTTTCCATGCTGTTTGTTGCTGTCACATACGAGGTGTTTTTTTGTCTCGAAGAAGTTGCTTATTATTTTAACTGCATAATTATCATAACTTTAATTCAATTTTACTTATTTCCTCACAGACTTAAACTATTTGATCAATGACTCCATACTATTACCTCCAATGTTCAAAGTATAAATACATGTGCAGGTATCAGCTTGTATTTGGTTTTAGGGCGGTTTTGTCAGTTAGTGGATATGCGTTCGTGTGTTGCTCGGTGATTTAATTGGATATAAATTGTGTACTATTTGTACATCATTAGTCATGCCACTACAAATATATAATCTTCAAATACGGGTTTTTATGTACGAAACGTGTATATATGTGGTAGTGCGTACGCGCGCTTGCAAAAAAGAATTATTGCAGAGAAGTGGTAAGGGATTTGCAAGAAAATGTTTTGGAATCGTGTTCCATGTAGAGAAACTGTTTGCCAATTTGCTTTAAAATCAAGAAGAAACGGGAACTGCCAGTAACATATTTGTTCCCAGCCCCGTGTCCTTACGAAAGAAAGATTAAATACAGCACTTTCCTACGCAGATGTTGGAAACGTACAAACGCTGAGCGACATTATTTTCAACAACTCTTATAAGAATACAGGTTAGTGCTGATTATTGTCAGCTTTAATGCAGTGTAACTTTATTCCCCCAGCAAAAATATAAAATTTAAAATAAACGAACTGCGATTGTCTCCTTTCCGGTTGAGGCGGTTACACCTCCCAGTAACTAGCCACGTTCAGACGCCCATAACTGAAATAAGCTTACTGTATGTACTGCTTTTTCACTTTATAGAGAAATGTCACCCTTTTTAAACTTTTATTTTGTGCCGGCTCTTCTATTTTAAGCAATATTCATTTTGTTAATATCTCGGTATATCCTTCTTTTTGGCACGTAAGCGACATTGATTATGTTGTAAACAAACACACAAGCCTTTCCTCATTCAAACTCAGTTTCCTCATCCATACCCATCTTTCTTTTATTCTTAATTACCGTCATCAATATATCTCTTTCCATACTTTTCTTCACTTTTTTTTGAGTAGTATTTAACGCCCGTTTTTACTACTGAGGCACAATAGGCGGTGGACACTGATGATACATGAGAAAAAATGATATATTGGGAAAGGATTTTTTTAAGGAAAGAAATATTCCAAGCCTAAGTTTAGAGTACCTCCCCGGCATTTGCCATTTATCCGGATTAGAAAAACCTGGAAAAAACCTCAGTCAGGGAGGACGAACCTGGCGGGATTCGAACCCCAGACCGCCCTCAGGAGTCCTCACGTTAATGACATCGACCACCAGTAGCGGTTTTTTCATCTCTTCACTGCAACATAAAAGTTGTAGAACTCTTTTTTGACAAACGAATAAAACGTTTTTGAATTCCTACCTTCAAATTTTCTTTATGCTTTATATTCTTTTCTCTTCTACCCCAAATGTCCCTTACGCTACAGTTTTTTGAGTTACTTTGTAGTCATTTATACATTATTATCAAGTTATTTCTCCTTAAAATATTTTCCTTGCGCTAGGCTCAAAAATTACTGACATTTTTAAAACACTTACCAGGCACCCAACCATTACTTTTGGGTCAATTTCATTTGTTATAATTGTTGTTACATTAAACAGCCTTACATCCTACAATGCCATCATTATCATATATAAACTGAGTATTTATATTAGGCATTTTTATTTCTAAATCGGTGATTACCCATTTTAAATCGTTTGTATAAAATGCTTCCATAACCAGTCAAATTTGTGTACTGTTATATTTAGTTACTTTCTTCTGGGTAGAAAGTTGTGGGAAAGAAAGGGTTAGACTCATTCAAATGATTACTAAATCAACTTCAAACGACAGTTAATTATCATTGCCAGGCATATAAAGAACTCTTTCTGTAGTATCCGCGTCATTTTTCATACAGCCGGCTTTTCTCCTTTGTGTTTGTTCGTCTGTTTTAGTTTATTCAGGCTGTACTTTGACTCTCTTGTCTTCTTATGTACCGATTTGTATTATATTTCCTGTTTATGAAGGTCACCACACAATTAAAAAGAATATGTTTGCTTTAAAGTATATTCACGTGTAAAATTATTAAGCATTTTGTACAGATTATCGTTTATTGCAATATTATAATGAAGGCTACCAGAATGTCACACTGTATGTTGAAAATGTGGGTAGCAAAGAAAACTTAGTCTCTTGGCCTGGATGTTTCAGAGCATAAATCATTTATACTTTCATATGATCACACAGAAATTAAATTATCCATCTTTGAGTGTGGTATATGATTCCCTGATCTCTCTTAGCCCTTATTGTGAGTCATGTTTTTTATGTAAAGCAAATATTTTACCAATGTTCATAAATTCACCCACATTATCTATCAATAAAAATGAAAGCTAAATGACTTATTACGTTGTGCTGAATTTAAGAAACGCATTTTTGGTTTACTGTACCAAGTCAATTTTTTTTCGTACTTTAGCAAAAAGTTATACTCGTATGTTAGGCGTCCTGTTTCCCTTTTTCTTTTTACATGGAACTTGAGAGTACGTGAAATCTAGTATGTTTTATAGAAAGGACACCATGTGAAACAGTTCAACAGTAATCTGCATCATATTTGCATCTCAACGTCTCCGATAGCGTCACAGATCATGGCCGAGCCTTTAACCTTGCCGTTCGCTGAGAGCTCCTAAATTCTCAGGAAAGTCTGTATGGGACATTAGAAAGTAAAGCTTTAGGTTCACGTTATAAATGAGCACTTTGAATTGTACAACATGTTTCTTACAATTTCTTTCAACTTCGGATCGATTACCAAGAAAAACGTTCACCATTTCTTTGAATACACTCCATTTATCTGCTTCTGTTTCATTCATAGTTGCAGCGGAATTGACTTGATGTGGTGATTCATGGAAAGGGAATAAATTTAATTGATTGGCTCTCAGGGATAATGTTGTTTCTTTTCCGATAGTATTATTACCGCTGACTTATAGTTTTTTCGGCTGAGACTCTTCTACCGGATATTTTTATGGTCTTCTTGGTGTCAAAGAGAAAGGAGTAAGGAAATGAACCAGGTGGTTATGATATGTGTCACGATTTATTATCACAGTTTGTTCCACATAATGAGACACCGTTATTCCTTGGAAAATTCCCCGTGCTCTATGTGCCACTTTTGCACTAACTGTGACAATTATATAGTGACGCCCTGACGCACTTTGATATCTCCAAAACTTTCTACTGTTCACTCAATAAAACAGGTCAAGCTGCTACAACGTGATACAATTATAATGCTTCACTTGATAAAGGCTGATCCTGAACTCCACTAGCTCTGAGACGCAACTGAACTGACCTGATAATGTTTTTCCACTGGCGATGCCTTTCCATTGGCTATGGGCACAAAATTACAAGCTTAAATAAACACGGCAGTCTATCGGTCTCCCAAAGCCATCTTTATTCTTTCAAAATATGATTTTAGAAAAATCCAGAATATTTTCTTCCATCTTCGTGTCTCTATTGGGTAATATGTTCCCTCCTGTCCTTTTCTGGTATATTATTGGTTATGTATACTACGTGACTTTTTGCATGTCACCCACATCTCTCATGTATTAAATGAAACCGTTTGGTTCTTCCTTCGAGAGGACTTTGTCATATGTTTTATTACCCCTATCCTTGCCTAATATAATAACAGCAAAGTTTTCAGACAATATACAAAGAAACACCTTTTACACGTACTCTGCTTTAGATATCTCGTCAAGAAATAGCGGTCCGCTTGCTTCATATACAAGAATACTGTTTACATAAAGTGACCGAAATTTAAAGGTCAGATTTTATGGCTAGGATGGTTTTCTGCGCTCTGGTACGAGAAAATATTTTACACACAACGCATCAACAAAACATAAGAAATAAAAATGACACTACAGTCATAATTAAAATAGAAAAGTCGAATAAAAGCATTTAATTAATATACTAACTCTAATTTAAATACGGTGGCAGCTCATAAATTCCACCTCATAGTAGTAGCGAAATAATCAACTTTCAAATTTCTGAGTCATCGATAATTTTCTTTTTGATTTTAGCTCGTGACAATGAAGAAAATAGTTCGTGCTTACGGGTAAGTACTGAAAGCAAGGCAGATTTTTATCCAGTGTCTTGACAAACTGATTTATAATTCTCCGTTTTCTTATGAGCAACAATACTTGTACTGTTAATGTTTTGTCTCCTCTCTTAGCTGCTTTCTTTAAGGCCGGTATAAAACATTGCAATGTTTGTCCCTCACCTTGCAGTCCCACTCGCAAGGAAACACGGATATCTAGTGTTGTCACCTGTTGTTACAACAGTAGGGCCACAACCTTCAGTCTCTGCATATTTGTCCTCATGATCGTGATATTTAATTTTATCTGGAATCAGTTTTAATGTTTCATAGGAATCTGATAGAAATGCAGAATATGTGAGTGATATGGACGGTTAGGTGTTACATCTGCTTTAACCCCACTTCTTGGAATTGTTCAATAATAAATAACGTCTTCTGATATAAAATAAACTCATGTTAACATGTGTACAGGAATTCTAATTTATTGTCGTCATGAAGAAAAACTGCTTTAAGGCTTCTACAGGGTAGCGCACGAAATATCATACATTGAAAATTGTTTATATAACTTTTAATAAACATTTTTTTCTTTTTTACATTATCATCAGAATGTGTATGCTTAGCGAGCGTGCAACGCATGTTCAATATGTCCACCTTGTTGACGTACCGCCTCTTCGAGACGAACTCTGACGTTTCCGACCACTCTACGACACAAGTCTTCTGTTACTCTCTGGAAAAATTTTGTGATAGCCGCTCGCAGTTGCATCAGATTGCGTGGTTTGTTGCGGTAGACTGTCTCCTTGAAATGTCCCCATAGGAAATAATCACAGGGATTAATATCCTGGCTGTGTAGCGGCCATATTGAACCGCCCTGGAAACGTTCTGGATATCGATGGGACATCACACGGACCCCGAAATGTTGGTGCAGGAAATCCAGAATAACGTTTGCTGCATGAGGACGAGCTCCATCTTGCATGAACCATTGATAACCCTGTTGCATAAAGTTGCGGAAGAAAATTATTCTGAAACATGTCCATGTAGCGCGCACTGTTAACTGTGCCGTTGAAAAAGATTGACCCAGTGATACCATGGCTGGAAATGGCACCCCATGCACGAACTTTTTCTCCGAAATTTTCAATCTCGTGTACAACACCAGGAGGTTCTCGTGCCCAAAATCTGATATTCTGCCTGTTGACGCTATCATTCAAATGAACGTAGACCTCATCAGAAAACCATGTGTTATGTAATCACGGCATCGTCATTTGCATGAGCCGAAGTCGCAAACTGTAATCGCCGTACCTTGTCATTTTCCGTCAGTTTATGCAACACTGTCATTTTGTATGGGAATAAGTTCACGTCAGCATGAAGCATTCTTTGAGATGCCCAAGCTCGTCTCGCGGATTTCCTGGGACCTCGTGTCAAAGCCACTCTCACAGTCTCGATATTCTCTGGAGTACGGACTGTGTTGACACGAGGTTGCTTTTGCTCTAAAATACTGCCGCCAGTTTCAAATTGTGTGGTTAGTCTATACACTGTCTGTCAGCAGGGGGCCCACCTCATACGAAAATGAACACGAAAAGGTCGTTGCGTCTCTGCTGCACTCTTCGTTTCCGTGTCTTCACTTTCTGTTCAGGCATCAATCGGCCTTTGTCCGCCATTTTACTAAACTGAAGCGGTGGAGTCGCGCATGCGTGATATTGACAACTGCTGTCTTCTGTTGAACCTGCAGTAACTACGGCTAATCGTCACAACATTCCATAACATATTTATTACACAATTTCAATGTATGACATTTCGCGCGCCACCTTGTATGTGCAGATTCAATAAATAGCACCTAGCCATTGGGCTTGTTCTAGTGTCCCAACTGTATTAAAAGATCTGTACATTACAACAGTCCATCTACGCAATTTTATATAGGTATTAGATGGTGCAAATAGTTTATCCATGATATCCACCTTTACTCTGAAATAAGCAAAATATAACAGACGTCTCGAAAAGTTACACCATTTTTTTTTATCCGCGCGGCAGGAGTTATAGGGTACTTGGCTACAGAGAAGGAGAATGTATCGTGAATTTTACTATCTTTTCAGCAATAATTTTGCTACTATAGTGCAACTGTCTACAGTAAATACATCCATTGTAAATCTTAGAAAGCAAAACCGAAGCTCTTCAAGCATTGTAATAAAACATTAAAAGAAAAATTATTTAATATTCATTTTAGTTCTATTTTCTCATTTTCAAATATCTACATTAGGAAAATTTAAACGAGTTGTTATGCTTTTGCATACAATGCTTCAAAACATTTTTCTTTCAGGTCAAAGTAGTTTCAGTGTTACCAGTGCCACTCGTTATGTTTTTATTTGGTTTATTTACGGACGCTCTTTAACATCTCAGGTCATTAGCGTCTCATTCAATACAGGGCGTGAAATACTCGGTATATTTTGCCCAGAGACCTCTTTTTTCAGACTTGAGGTTCTTTTTCGTGCCGTAAATGTACGACACGGGACCCATGACTTTACTTACCCTCCAAAGGAAGCAATACTTAGGATTTTTACGCCCGAAAAAATTCACCGACCCTGACCGGGATTGAACCCGCGATCGTGGGTCTACGGGACAAGTATGGTTACCACTTCAGAAGAAAAATCTCTCGTGAATGACAATATGGTGATAGAAAAAGAAGAATACAACTTGTAGCGGTATTAACGAATCGGGAAAGATTTTGAAAAGGGTTTAATTTGATTATTTTGGATTCGATTCTCAGGGGTAATGTTATTTCTTCCTCTCCGGCGATTGGTTTCCGGTGACTTATATTTTTGCCACGGCTGTTGAGACTCTGCTGCTGGATAATTTTATGGTCCTGTGACCATAGGGGAAGGAGTCTTGGAGATTGATAAGATTTCTCGTTGTGGGAAATGAAACACAATTTATTGTTCATAAACTATTCCATATAAAATGTACTGCCGTTATTTCCTGGAGAATATGTGCCACTCTCGCACTAACTATGACGAGTACTCTGACGTTTCTTAATTTGATAAAGACTGATCCTGAGACGCAACTGAACTCAACTAATAAAACTCTTCCACTTAATACTCTCCCACTGAACGCAACTGAACTCACCGTGCCTATCTTCCACACTGATAAGTCGGTCCTGGTGGTGTAGTGGTTACCATACTTGCCTCCTAAACCCAAGATCGCGGGTTCGAACCCGGCCAGGGCCGATGAATTTTTTTCGGGGGTAAAAATCCTAAGTATGGCTTCCTTCGGAAGGGAAGTAAAGCCGTGGGTCCCGTGTCTTACATTTACGGCACGAAAAAATCTCAAGCCTGTAAGACAGGCCTCTGAGCAAAATTTGTCGGCCGTTTCACGCCCTGGGTTGAATGGGACGCTGATGGCCTGAGCTGTTAAAGAGCGTCCATTAATAAATCATTCAACAATTCCACACTGATAACCCCCCACGCTGAATACTCTTTCAAAACTGACTACTGCTTTCCTCTAACTGAAATGAAAAGAGAATGAATGCGGATCAACTGCCTATTCTTCCAACCAACTGAACTGATAGAATCTGGATCGACTGCCCATAGGTCGCAAAAATTGCAAGGCTAAGTAAACATGGCCTAAGTGACTTTTTACATGTAGATATAAACTCAAGTTCTAGTTTCTTCCGTTTCAAGTTTTCTCTTCCGAGGAAAATATGAATGCGCTACTAATGGTTAACTTGAACCTGTTATGTGCATAAGAAAGATATATTGATTCGTTTATACATAAATTGAATTTAAACACTATGTCATTATTGCTTTTATTTTTCTAATGATAAGGAAAATTTCTGTTGCAATACGGTGTAATCTTTAATGACCGTAAAGTGGTCTTTTCTAAAAGTGAGCAGCGTGTATGAATTAAACTTTTTGGCACATGTTAGAGGGTCGTGAGGAAATATCATGTAGTTGTTCAAGAAGCCTACGACAATTAAACTTTGCCATATTGAACGGTGGTCCGTGGGGTGCCAGTCTTTCTACAAGGACGCAATAGATCGTTGGTGGACAGTAAGGGAGCTAGCTGAAGAAGGAAGAACAAGTCACAATACAGTGTTGCAGTGGGAATCTCCTTCTCAAACACACAAAAACGACTTAGCTATGAATGTCAAGTGTCTTCCAGAAGTATGAGACAGGGGATTAGATGAAAGGAATCTAAAAGTCTCCAGGTTTACTGTTCATGCTCATTCGTTTCTTTTTAAACTTCGTGTCTTCACGTTGAAGTGTTTGAGACCTCTCTTACTTTTAAAATACTGAGACAACAATTGTCTATTATCAATCCTAGGCCCGTTTATAATAATATATGCATAAATATATGAAAATGAGTTGGAGAAATCATATAGATATGCGTTGCATATGCATTTAAAGAAAACAAGAACATCTGGCCCACTGCAAGTATGATAAGGAAGTTTGCCAGGAAAGGGGCTAGCATTGCATTTTGGGTTTTTTTGTAATGTTACTTCAGGTCTATTAAAACTTTGAAAACAGCTTGATATTGAACAAAACGCTATCCCAGGAATTTGGAAAGGACGATTGTTCTTTTGTTAACAGTGCAGCTAAAGTTCAGGTAATCCAGATGGAATCATAGAACCTCTGTTACGGCTCCCTTTTAAAATATTATTTAGGTCAAAACTTAAGATTTTGTTGTGGTGGACTCAAATAATATCTTAGAAGAAAATCTATGAGAATTAAACGACAATAAAATAGAATAGAATTCCACCAATAGGAAGATAGGTGTAGGAGGAGCAAATTACGTGAATATATTTGTAGTGCCTAGACCGACGGACACGAGAATTAATAAAAACAGTTGTAATGAAAAATAGAATAGTTTGGGGCTGGAGTGAGTGGGATAAGTGTAAGAAAAAGCAAAAGAGAGGAACAGGAAGAGTCACAAGTTACATTGGTACGGGAATTTATCAGCTAGACAAGTTACATAAGTTATAGAAGTCAGTCCGTCATTCAGTTAAGTCAGGTCAGAGTTGACGTGAAAATAAATTCGTTTGCAGGAACTCTCAAATAATTAATTCGATAAGCGGAAACATTTTTCAAGATTCTATCGTGACCTGATAGGAAATATATTTATGAAATTATGTTAATAAATGGCGAAAACTGGAACTACGAGCGTTATTTTAATATTGCTTGTTTATTATCTTCTTTCCTGATAGTGTATCACAAAAACGTTCAGCTGGTAAACTAAACTTATAGCCGAGGATAAAATATTATAAGACGGTGGTACTGAATGTAGGTCCGACCATTCACCCCTGAGATACTAGTCAATTTATGAACTTTGATTACCTGTCTATAAACATCTAATCCATATTACCTTAACCAAATTAATTAATCCGTAAATCCTCAACGAATTCTAAACACAAAATCGGGGTTCAAACCCGGCCAGGATCGATGGACTTTTTCGGGCGTAAAAATACTAAGTATGGCTTCCTTTGGAAGGGAAGTAAAGCCGTGGGTCCCGTGTCGTACATTTACGGCACGAAAAAGAACCTCAAGTCTGAAAGAAGAGGCCTCTGAGCAAAATTTTTCGGCCGTTTCACGCCCTGAATTGAATGGAACGCTCATGACCGTCCGTAAATAAATCGAGTCAAACAAACTCAAAGAATTCAAGCCTAATCACCCTGTAGAGGAGAAACTACAAAATAAACAGAAAAAGCACAGTATAAGAAAAGGCATAAAAGGAGAAAGAAAGGAAAAATAACACGAATTTAATCATTACAACGAAAGAAAGGAAATGCAAGAAAAACGACAAAGAGCAAAAGATAAAATTGATATAAGGAGGGAAAAAAGGAAAAAGAGAAAGGTAATGATATGGTCAAAGACAGCAAAGAAATTAAGAAATGTGACAATGTAGGAAATAAACCTATGTATTGAAAGAGAAACATTAAAGACAACAAAATATTAAAATAATCTCAGAAGAAAATTCAAAGACCAATGATGAGTAGAAAACACAGGTGCAGACGAAAGGGAAAGCAGCACGGAAAAGAAAACAGATTCATTTGTGAAATTGAAAATTATTATCAAGTTTGTTTAGCCGGAGAAGAGGGATGGGTTGTGGCGGGAATCTTGTGTCCGCCTCCCGCCTCCCACCGCGTCTGGTCGCGGTCGCTTTTTCTGTGTATCTTGATGAAGGAGGGAGAAACTCTGCAGCCAACGCATAGAAGGCAAATTTAGTCGGTGGAAGACGGGCGAACAAACGCCTCCAAGGCTCTCTATTAACTTTTCTTTGATGTGTTGTGCGCAGTGTATGTGTTAGGTGCCTCAGAACAGACCGCCGCCGAGATGCGAGTGAGAGAAGGACAGAAAAGGCTTTGAAATTCAGCAAGCTTCGATTTGTTTGAGTAAATCCTTGATATATACCTAGTTCCACAACAGTCCTTTAGTTCCCTTCTTGTAGGCGCCCTCTCTCTCCATACATTGACTTCCCATCTTCCCTTAACTCCCAAGTTTTTCTCTGTTAACGATCTCAATATATACACTCGCAAGTTTGTGCTAACGCTTTGCATAAGCGGCTAAAATGTATACATTTTTTTATAATCCTTCTCTTCTTTATGTGTTTTTGAATGCGCTATACACACAAAACACGAAAGAACTTGAATTACAAATCTGAAATTGGTTTTATGCAAAGAATGTTTTTTTTTTTTTTTATTTCATTTCAATTTTACTGGGAGAGGGGGTAATAGAGCTATCATTCAAAGTAAGATATTTATTTTTCTGCTATTACTCAATGGTCATATAAAATGTAACGTTGCCATCCAATTTGTTTAATGTGTGTCCAATAGTTGTAAGGAAATAATTTTTAAATATTAACTGATATTATCAGTCTAAAAAAACTTATTTAATCCAAAATAGGACTTTTCATTTTGCAGAATAGATTTAACTCAATAACAAAAATATAAAATATTTTTAAAAAATACATTTTTAATGAAGAAGCAATTTTGTTATTGCTGTTATGAAAGTTTTAGCTCTATCCACAGTCCGTTTAATTGACAGATAATACCAAATGTTTCACATAATCTGAAGGAGGCCATATTTCTTTAAATCTTTTTTTATATTTCTTTAATTTTAAGTTCTCAATACGACACATAGTACGCCACAATTTTGATGCAAGTAAGACTTTATTGACCAGGCGGGAGGTCTCTGGTTCAATTCCTTTGGTGCCGGCCATACCTGGTCACTTAGGGGGATGATACGCTTTCAGAAATTTCCCTCTAATCACCTGTCATGTATTTCCTTGTTCAGCGTGTTAGGTTGCAAGGCCAGGCGTACTGGACCGTTATGAGTGGCCGAGGTCGTTAAGGCACGGACTCGTGAGCGGGAGGTCTAGGTTCGAATGCCGCCAGGACCGCCCTCCCTGACTGAGGTTTTTTCCAAGTTTTCTTCAGTCCTCATAAATGGCAAATGCCGGGGAGGTACCCTAAACTTAGGCCTGGAACGATTCCTTCCTTAAAAAATAAATCCTTTCCCAATATATCATTTCATCTCACGTATCATCAACGTCCATTGCCTGTGGTACCTCTGTAGCAAAAAACGGGCGTTAAACATTATTTATTTATTCATTCCAGGCGAGCTGGACTGGGGGTGAGTGGTGTACAGTGGTGAAATTTGCTAATTGTAAAAACTGCCCTGCGTCTCGTAGGACTCCTTGGAGAGGGATGGGTCCGCATCGATGTCGAAAAAGATGAAAAGAAAAGAAATTTGGGATCTCACCTGCATCGGCACATGCCGCCCCGTAAACCTGATCGTCCTTCGTATCCCTCGCCTCATCCCTTCCTCCCAGAGGTGCAGTAGGATACAAAAAGTCCTGGTTCGGTTTTCGTGTCTGAAATCCTGCCGCTAATGAGCGATTTCAATCCAAGCTTTTTGCACTTCAATTACTCTGATAGAATTTCTATATTATCGCCACTTCCTATAATTTATGTTAAAAGAAATATTTTATATTTAACATAAATAGTTTTATAACACAAACGTCACCTTTATTTTATTTACTTATTTTTGTTTATTTGAATGCTAAGAAAATACAAACAAGGGGCGTCTATCTATCTGGCCCAGGCCATTTTAGATGTACCCCTCACAATTACATTTTTTACAATAATTAATCATATACTAATGCCTTATTCTAAATTACAAATAAACGGAATACAAATTATTCACTTTTATTGCACCAGACCCCAGTCCCCGGTTCATCAGCGCAACGTACTGGAATTCCTGGGGATCCGGCTTTGACCCAACCCCAGGTACCGAAATGGTGTCTAACTTTATCTATATCATTATTTTATCAACTTATACTTTTGCGTGACTTTTCTTCTTCTCGCTTCACTGACCATTTTTACTTCTGTTTAACTTTAAATAAATACCTACCCACACTCCTGCACTCTTTAATGAATGTTCTCTTTGTTTTTCTATTATCCCTTTTAAATTTTACCCTAATGAGTTCATTTCTCCAGTTTTCAGTTACCTTACAATCAAACACAATATGTTCTATGTCTTCTTTCCCTCCACATAATGGGCATTCCCCTTGTGCAAAACCTCATCTTTCACCTTTTAACTTCCATACACCTGCTCTCGCCCATGCTATACCCTTTCTTTCCTCCTTATTTGTTTTAAATTTTCCTTTCCCATACCCATTTCATCTTAACATAAAATTCCAGTGATGACTTCCCAGTTAAATTACTAAATAGTTTTTGTATCTCCATATCTACAAAACATCTTCTCGCCATGTCCAAAAACCTCTAACATTTGTATCTAATTTTCCCACATATATACCTTAACTATTGTTCTCTAATTTTTTTAAACTATTCAACCACTCTTAATTAAAGATTATTCTTGATATATAAACCTTTGCTTTACTAAATCATCTTCGTTTAGGTTTAGAAACCTATGCCAGTGTTTTAAAACTCTCTCCATAATTACACCTTTTCTTGTAGCTCTTAAGTATAAGAATGGAACTGTCCAAGCGTTTTCTCAAAATATTAATTCCATCAATTTGAATAGTAAGTACTATATGTTTCTATTGAAAAAGTTAAAAAATGTGAAATACTATAAAAATAAGCTAAAACAGTAATAAAATAAAATTACATAGAACAACGATCTCTTCTTCTTTAAGGTCATACGTGTAATAAATAAATGCGTGAAAAACGATTGAAGATTTATTCACACGACCATAAGAAACTCTAAGATAAAGCTCTAGAAATTGTACAACTAACAAGAATTCAATGAACCATGTTAATAAAATGCAGAATATTTCTAGTAAAGAGCAGAAATAACTGGTAATATAACAGTTATTTTTACCTTGGGCAAGGTGGATAGACATTATAAGAAAACCGCCGCGTTCTCTGTCTCCGTATATCATATCTTAGGGCGAGTGTGGCATTGCAGGGGGCGCGTAATCAGCTGCCGACAGCCGGTCGCCAACGTTCGACCCTCTGGATCAAAAGACAGCACCACTCTATCAGTTAGCTACCCAATTGTCCGAAGTTGGGAGTCGGTCCTGGTGATGTAGTGGTAAACATGCTTGCCTCCTAAACCCAAGGTCAGGGTAGTTGGATTTTTTCGGGCTTGAAAAATAAAAGAATGGCTTCCTTCGGAAAGGAACTAAAGTCATGGTTCCCATATCTGAGCAAAATTTACCGGCCGTTTCACGCCCTGAATTGAATGGGACGCTGATGACCTGAGATGTTAAAGAGCATCCGTAAATAAAACAAATATCAACAACTAGGTTGGGTTCCAGACCTCCGTAATTTAGACACTTTCTCAGTAAGTGCCGAGATTCTAACTCAGGACTTCCCGGCCACTATGCCAAGGATGCGATCAATTACCATCATAATATGCCAAGCATTTAAACGTGTATTCCGAAAGACCTGAACTTTTTTTTCTTTCTTCAAGCAATTGTTTCATATAATTTAATTTATATCCGGAGTTTTGTCGAGTTGCTCTAACACAGATACATCCTGTATTTGCACTTACATATCACACTTTGTTGCTGCATAACGCACCATCTGGCATGAAAATTCCGTCACCTATCAGAAACCTTTCAGATATCATTGCACACAAAACATTTTATCACTTCTCCAGGACATGAATGTTGCCATCTCTATACGTCGCTCCTGGTGGTGTAGTGGTAACCATACTTGCATTCTAAACCCGCGGGTTCAAACCGGCCAGGATCGATGGATTTTTTTGGGCGTAAAAATCCTAAGTATAGCTTCCTTCGGAAGGAAAGTAAAGCCGTGGGTCCCGTGTGTACATTTACGGCACGAAAAAGAACCTCAAGCCTGAAAGAAGAGGCCTCTGAGCAAAATTTGTCGGCCGTTTCACGCCCGGAATTGAATGATGATCTGTGATGTTAAAGAGCGTCCGCAAATAAAACGAATCAAAAAAAAAAAATCTCTATTCGAATATGGCACCGAAGATTATTTTATCTGGTTAGTTGACATGACTCATTTCTAAGAAACTCCACCGTTCTTTATTTAGGCGGTACTGTCAGATTGTAGGTATTAGAGTCGCTAATATCAATTGTAGGTGTTTTCTAAAACTCTCCAGTTTTTGGAAGTTCAGTCCTCGTGAAACTTGATTCAGTCAAAAACCTTTCGTGTTTTATTTACTCGTGGCGTCAGTTCTGCCTTTGTTTGCCTTTAAGTCACCTTTGAAAGCTTTTACCCAAATAGTATGGAAGACAAATTCGGTTCATGCATCTTGCAGTTAGCAGAAGATATAATGCTGTTTGGGTTCTATGTTTGCGTTTCCAAAAGGCATGTGCTTGAAATACTTGTTATATCTTTAATCTGCTTCCTCTTTAATGTGGTTGTGGTACTTTTTAGTTTAAAATATTACATACTCCTAATTAATATGGACTTTCATTTTGTCTCTAAATTTAAATTAAAAAAAAATATTGTGAATTTATATAGAATTAAAAAAATCAGAGAATAGTCTGGTTTTTAAGATAAAAGTCCTAAACATGTAAGGAAGCAAAGCAAGATTAAATCTATTACTATCGTGGTCTAAAACATTCCAAATCCGTGCATTACAAAAAGTATTTCATAACTGAACATTCTCAAAAATCAGACAAGTATCAATATTTTGTTAACGGAGTCAAAACTGAAGAGGGAAACTGTAGATGCTTTTAAGGACAATATGGTGTCAATTCCATATCAATTTGCACATGACTGTACCTATGGAAAATTGGAAGATTTTATTTTTATTTTAGTCATGCATTTTTGCTCTGCATCAAAATTAAATTAAAAACGATGCTTTTGAAATATTTTATTTGTAGCGGTTTGAAATAAGGAAAGGGAGTTAATGAAATATGTACAGTGGCTAGAAAATTTTTGGAAGGATTTAATTTAGATTGTTTGATTATGTATATAATCTCAGGGGTAATGTTATTTCTTCCTCTCCAATGATTGGTTTCCCCTGACTTATATTTTGCCACGGCTGTTGAGACTCTGCTGCTGGATACTTTCATGGTCCTGTGACCATAGGGGATGGAGTATGTGGAGATTGATAAGATTTCTTGTTATGGGAAATGAAACACAATTTATTGTTCATAAACTATTCCATATAAAATATACTGCCGTTATTTCCTGGATAATATGTGTCACTCTCGCACTAACTATGACGATCACTATGACGTTAACTCACTTTAATAACTCTAAAACTCTACTCTTGAACTCCACTAAATTCAACTAATTCTGAGACACAACTGCCTACTCATTACTGATAATTTTTCACAAACAATACTGTTCTACTGAACTAAACTAAAACAGATAATTGGATTGCTAGTGTCCACTCTTCCACACTGACTTAAAATCGAACGGAGAATGTCTTTTCTTCCAATCAACTGAACTGAACGGAGAGAGTCCCTCGGCGCAAAATGGCAAGACTAAATAAACATGGCAGTTTGCTGGTCTCGCGAAATCATCTTTATTCTTTCAAATGCGTTTTTAGGTAAATCTAGAATATTTTCTTCCATCTTCGCATTTCCATTGGGTAATCTTTTCCCTCTGATTTTTTCCTGTTATTTTATTGGTCAAATGGCGTATGTGACTTCTTGCCACCTACATTACACATCAAATGGAACCGTTAGGATCTCTCTTCGAGATTATTCCCTTGTCTTTTCACTCTCGTAATCGTCTTATTCTTTATTACATCTACCTTGTTTTGCAATTCTCTAACAGAATACAAATAAACATCTTACTCGAGGATACCCTTTAGAAATTTCTCGTGAAAACATCGGTTTCCCTGGGTCATCTTTACAGATATTGTTACAACAGGCAACAGAACTTCCAAGGTCAGAATTTTTGGCTGAGGTAGCTTTCTGCACCCTAGCAAGAAGATAACATTTTACACACTATAATTCAACACTTGTACAGAAATTAAAATGGAACTACACTCATGACTATAATAAATAAGTTACATAAAATTACTTGCTATAATTATTCTAATTAAATATGGGGTTGACAGCTCATTAATGCGGTCTCCTATTGCACAAAAAGGGCAAGAGGTCAACATTTTAATTGAAAAATCCTTCGCTTCACTACTCTGCAGGAAAGACAACAACACACAGGATTCTCTCTTCAATACTTCACAAAAGAATGCTATTGTATAAACGCATTTGTTTGACAAACAATACTGGCAGTATGTTTCGCAAACAACATCAAAAGGATCTTGCTCTCTGCCCATACTTACGATTTGTTTTCTTCTGCTGTCGCGACTGTCTTCCGCTAGAGCTTCCTACGCGCTTCTTGGGTCGTGTACAAATGTGAAGACTTTAGTCAAATACAATCTAAATCACTTTGGAAACTCCTAACATTTTATGTAGCTCTCAGTATAGATATGCTAGAGAAGACTAAAATAGTATGCCAGTTTTGGATAGCTGTATTAGAAATGATTAGGTGAAAATATTACTGAAAGAATTAGTACTTACATTGGGCAACCTTATATTAACATATCAAAATCTTAAAATTCTAGTAAAATTTTCATAATCTGTATATACAGAATGGAAAAGAATTCAGTGCCATAAATAAAGTTTGAAACAAGTTAATGAGGGAATCAAAAAGTGTAATTATTTTTTGCTTATATTATCTAAGATTTTATAGAAAATAAATATGTTATCTCGAAATATATCTCCTTGTCTCATGCCTATGGAAACCCATTTTACGAGTGTAAACATTATCTGTCCTAGTGAAGCATTCTATTAAGTGTGTGAGCGAACTTTCATATCAACATCCAATACAGCGTAACAGAAATTTATTATTTTCTCTTTTTACGATTCACCGATTAATTACGCATTAGTAAATTCAATAAGTTTTTAACAGGTTTAATGTGGTAATGACGCAACCGAATTAGAGTCTTTTTTGGCATGCATTTCCATAAAACAGTTAAAAAACGAGGAGTGGTCACACATATGTATATAGCAGTAGAAGAAGCTTATAAAATTGACACAAGTAAATTTTGAGAAAATGAAAATAAAAACTTTCTCTTACGTTGTATTGTATGTTGGCATGAAAGTAAATTATGAGAATAATTGAATGAAACGACAAGATGAGAAGTTTCTGTTTTGACTTCAAGAATCAAATCTCTCTTCACGTTTCTAAGTTCTTCTTGTGCGTACTTCTACTTTATTTCTTGTTTACTTTATTAATATCTTACTTTTATTCCTTGTGCTTGACTTCGTAATGTTACTTCGTAAAAATTTCTTAATATAAAGCAGAGATGCCAAATCTAATTTTCTGGACCCAAAAGATTCACTTAAAACGTTTCATGTTAATTTACGTCTAAACGTTTCGATGTATGACAAAGTAGTAAAGACCATTATCAGTTCGATTTGTTTGTCCATCCATTCAGGAAGTAGAATTGACATATCACAGCACATTAAATTAACACGGAAGTTCATTTTTGGCCAAAATGATGTCAAAGTCTAAAATAGTGTTAAGACATTTTGTATCACTTATAGCATGGAAGTTATGATACTGAGTTGCCTTTCAACCTGAATGTTAAAGATGTATGTTTGAAATTACATTTTTTGCTAAATTAATTATTATCAGTATTGGCAGATTTGAAATCACTTCGTGTGATAAAATTTTGCCCTTTATTATGAAAGTGCTGTTATCAATACTAACATATATTGCACAACTATTTTGAAAATTATATTTTCAATATAAAGTATAGAAAAAACTTTCAGAACGATAAACTAATTCTTCCCTGTATGAATGTATTGGAATTTAGTACCTATATACCTACATTCCACTGGCACCAAAAGTGGAGTTTGATTGTTTTTCCCGCGTACCCTTTAATTGTAAAACTTTTGTTTATATCATAGTACATTTTTTTCATTTTTGTGTTAAATGTATTGTCACGTCATACGACATCCAGGAATAAATTACGCAATCGAAGCAATGCGTATGTCGCATCTTTATATAATCCTTGTATAGCAAAATCAGGGTTTAGGAATCATTTTACACATGTATAAAAGTTTTAGTAATTTTAGTGAAACACTGCTAACACTAAACTTTTTATATCACTTTTTAATGAAGGAAACACCCTATGACAACATGTGCACAGGTTTTAAATCCTATAGTAAGCCTAAGAATGTTGCTATTTTTTTTCTATTTATATATTAATGCAATATAAAACTCATCAAAAGCAATAAATAACAATATTCATATTTTAAATATTAGCAGTAGTAATGGACGTTTTATTGTTCCTTTTAGAATACATTAAATAAACACAACTGTCTCATGGGTCTTACGGCCGTACATGCTAATGTAGTCCTTATAACAATTAAAAAGGTTATATACATACATACCAATCTACATGCATACATACAAATATACAAAACTTCCATATATTTACTTTGTCTATTAATGATTTCATACACAAATACATAAACATGAATGGAACCCTTATTCTTGAGCCCCCCTGCCAATACTAACCCTTCCTCCCCAACTCCCCTCTCTTCACTGTAGCCATTTGTCGGGTCTTCTCTAGAAATATTCCCAAATTGTGTGTGTATCTCGCATGCACCAACACTCCTCGGCAGATGTACAACTTTCTATTTGCATTCAAAAATTGTGCAGATAAATGCTTATTGCTTAAAATCTCCGTTTCCCTGCATTCTGCCAAAATATGCCTTCAGGTATCGCTTTCTCCACACAATGGGCAAATTCTTTCCCCGAGAGCATGAACTGTTTTGTTTCCTTTCCAAGCCCCTAATCTGAACCATGCAACAACACTTCTTTCTTCTCTGCCACAAATATCTAAATAATGCCCCCGGATTAACCATAACATCAGTATAGCCTTCTTTAAGTACAAGGCCTACTCCATTAACCAACATCAAACAGCGAAACACCGCACTGCAACAGAATAAGGAGTTTCTTTTAACTAGTTTGCCAAATGTGCCTCAGTTGTGCATATCCAAGAGTTTTTGATATTATTGTAATACAATCAATTTTCATATTATCGAAATGTATGCTTCTTTCTTTATCCGTACAAACAATTGTGAAATATGGGGAAATAGAAATCCTGAAAAATGTACAATAATAATAATAATAATAATAATAATAATAATAATAATTATAATTATAATAATAATAATAATAATAATAATAATATAAAACAATTATGACACTATTTTAGTAGCCGTCTCCATACCATATCCCGAACTATTAATTATGCCTAAGTATTATTTTCAGAAAAATATTCTTTAAAAAGAAAGAATTACGACCAATTCATGTGGTACTTTTAAAATACGAACTTAACTCTATGCCAACATAAACCTAGTTATCTAAATTCCTTGTTAATACTACCAAAATAATTAACAATAATCGACGTAGCCCTTATAATAGATAGTTTTACTTAAGCGACCAATAATCAAGAATTTCAAATAAAATACATATTTTAATAGTGCTGTTCTACATTTAAAAATACTATACATTATTAGGATTCTTGTTTGTAATTTAAATGAAATTGTGATATACGGAGAAATCAAATTCTTTAAATAGTGTTATATGCTTATGTAAAACTATTTTAGGCTGTGGAGCTTTCTTGAAGCAGGATGCTTAAAAAATATGGAAAATGGAGATATTTGTAAATCATAGATTTAATAACAGTTTTAAAATCTGAAAATTACATTTAAACTATAAGTAAGACAACATTTCAATATATTGAAAGTTTTGCAAAATAAGCAAAGTATATTTTTAAATTAAAAATAAAATATCTTGATAAAAATACATAATAAAAGTAAAAGCTTTCTCATAGATCCTTATTCCCTTAACAATTTTTATAATAATAAATATTACTACAATTATTTTTATTTTATATGCAATACATTTTCAGTAAACGTTATTGGAATATAATTAAATAAAATCTCACTCTATTTGTTTCAATATCTTGTACCCTTGTACGTTTAAGGTTTACTTTCATTTTGTCCATGTATTTAAACAAGTCACAAACATACTTTAGACTTTTTCACATAGTTTACTACATGCATAGGTTAAGTCGCTCATTCTACCATAGCTGAGAGATGTGCTAACGTAGATGAAATAGTGTCCTCTTTATTCAATGTTGCTTTTATTACTCCAAAGTTCCTGCGCATTGCCAGAAAGAATGTCTTTGAACAGGTGTGTAACTTCCACTTGACTAACTTTGGGTGATAATGAACAAATTGAAAGGATAACAAGCTTATTTTGTTCTCCGCAGACATCAGAAAGAAAAAGACTTTTTTTGCGTAATTTATACGGTATGATATAGAAATGAGGCAACCGAATTGAGAGTTTTTTGGCCTACATTTTTATAAAATAATTCAGGAATGGTCACTTTGGTTTTTTTTTTTTTTTTTTTTTTTTTGGTAGTGTTTAACGCCCGTTTTTACTACTGAGGCACCACAGGCGATGGACACTGATACATGAGATGAAATGATAAATTGGGAAAGAATACTTTTCTTAAGGAAGGAAACGTTCCAGGCCTAAGTTTAGGGTACCTCCCCGGCATTTGCCATTTATGAGGACTGCGGAAAACCTGGAAAAAAAAAACCTCAGTAAGGGAGGACGGTCCTGGCGGGATGCGAACCCATACCTCCCGCTCACGAGTCCCACCCGTGGCGGTGGGTCACTGTGTACGTCCATATTACTATTTGCTGGTTACATTCAATTTCGTACTCTAAATAGTATATTTTGAGAATAATCGAATTAAAGGAGAAGATATTTTGACCTTTAGGATGAAATCTCTCTTCATGGCAAGGTATAGTTCTGCTTTCTTATACAGTATATATATATCCCACTTTACTAACATAGTTGGATCACTTTTTTTTTCCATTACGAGCAAAGACACTAATGTCAGTTTTTGGTCACAAAGTTCCCTTAATACTTTAAACAAGTTACACGTTTTATTCAAGGTTTTAATTTTAGATCCTGATATAAATAAGATTTACTCACATATAATTATTTGAAAGATTTTTAAATGTTCAGTATAGTTTCTTATCATTTATTTACAGGGCATGTGATAAATTAAAACTGTGGTCCATTGTAAAATATTTCAAATAAAATCTTTTGCTTTTTGATGACACAAGATTACTAAATTTCTGGCAACATGCGTTAATTGGCAAAAACTTCTTTTTTCTAACCTTAACACTAGCACTGTTTACATATTTCTAACCACTTCTGTCTTCTTGAAACGGGTGCTACTGTAAAAAAATTTCTTTCATTATGACTGAGTTTCATTTCGTGTTACTTTCTCTAAAACAAATTACATAAATTGGCATAAAGAAAATACAATGCATACAGTAAATGTAGAGTACTATGCTGGCCTACTGCACAGACTATATGCTTCCATCGAAGAGAAAAGACGAGGAAAGCTGAATGTGGTGTGCACCTTCTTCATGACAACGCGCCTGCTTCACACAGCTCTTGTTGCAAAGGAAGAAATGTGACTTCAAGGAGATCGACCATCCCCCCTACAGCCCAGATCTATCTCCTAGTGACTATTTTCTCTTCTCAAAACTTAGGAAGGACCTTCGAGGAAGGAAATTTAAGTGTGACGAAAAAGTGATGGATGCTGTTTAAGTTCATTTTGCAGGCAAGACTTCTGATAATTGGGGGGGGGGGGTTTGAAATGTTAAGTCAAATATGTGAGAAGTGTATTGCAATAAAGGGAAATATGGTTTTTGTCTTTATCATACCTAAATATGATTAAGCTGGAAACTCTATTGTTATAAAAAATAGAAATTAGATAACCAGTGTTAGTAACTCAAACCTGCTGCGAGAGGTAAAAATCAACGTTAATAAGATTGAATATTGTAAAAATCATGTGATAGTACTGCACTAAACAACGTTAACTACTTCGTCTTGTTAGGTGGACCTCCAATCACTTCAAGTGTCATTTAGTCTGATGCTAAGGTGTTACTTCTATGTAGAGAGAGAGAGAGAGAGATGGAAAATAAAAAAGTAATGAACGACAATGATTTGCTTCTACTTTAGCCAGTATTTGGTTTTCGTCTGTTAATGTTAAATAGTTATCAACCTGTATTTGTTCTTCTAAGATAATTAATTGAACACACGGTACTATGGTATACACTATTATTATTACTATTATTATTATTATTATTATTATTATTATTATTATTATTATTGTTGTTGTTGTTATTTATTATTTTTTTCTGCACCTTTGTTTACAAAGTTCTAGACTTTGTTTCGACATTATAACATTTCTCATTTCATTTTCTCGAGTTTCCAATTAGTTCCGGGGACAACTTGAACATATTTATCATAAGTATAAAATTTTCTAAGTTTTTATGGAATAGTACTTCACAATATTACGGTTCTTGAGAATGACTTTTATTGTTGTATCCAGGAGAAAGGGGAGCTTCGACTTTTCTGTAAATAATGGTGTTTAACGCCCGTTTTTAATACTGAGGCACCACAGACGGTGAACACTGATGATACACGAGATGAAATGATATCCTATTGGCAGAGTATATATTTTTCTTTTTAAGGAAGGAAACGTTCCAGGCCTAGGCTTAGGGTACCTCCCCGGCATTTGCCATTTATGAGGACCGAGGAAAACCAGGGAAAAAACCTGTCAGGGAGGACGGTCCTGGCGGGATTCTAACCCCAGATCTTCCGCTCACGAGTCAGTGCCTTAATAACCTCGGCAACCCATGGCACGCTCTGAGCACGCAATATAAAATATTGGCTCAAAAGTATTTATTTGCAATTAACGTGCGGAATTCAATATGCAATAATAAGTTAGTAAACATTTTGGAACCTACGTATCACAGTTACAGGAAATTTCAAATAATTTTAATTGAAAGTAAAAATATTTGTTAGTAAATTAGCATTTCACAGAAATATGTGCAGAGGTCACCTGTATTTTCTTTTCCAGAATATGTAATAACGAAAATCATTTGGCTTCAATTTCTGTAGAGAATATCAAATAGTTATTATAGCTATAATCATTAATTTTAAAGACCTGCATAGACAATTATTACGTTCAAAATTCCTGGTTTATACATAAACGTGTAGTAAATTGCTTTGGTAGTTTTTGTTTTTTAATACGGCGGTCTAAAGGCAAGAGGTATACCTTGTTAGCCATGCTACCGGATGGCGGTCATAAAGTAAAGCTATAATGCATACTTCTTTCCAGTTTGCAGTTCATTTTCTGTTTATTCCTACTATAAACAATTCCATTTCTTAACAATAAAATGCGACGGACATCCTTGCCTCTAATCTGCTTGTTAAAATAACATCAAGGTAAAGTATTTCATCCTCTGTCGAAATAAAGAAAGCCTCTAAGCTCGAGAAATAAAGAGCAAATATTTTTAAATTTACAACTTTGGCAGTGTATTTACTCAGTTAATATCTACTTGCACTATTCAGGGTGTGGCACACAAGACGGTGCAAATTACTCGCACTATGCTGCCTGGAAATTCTTCTTTTTCTGTTCTTTCATCACTAACTTTATAAAATTTCAAATTACTTATCATTTTAATTAACTCTCTCTCTCTCTCTCTCTCTCTCTCTCTCTGTCTCTCTCTCTAGTTGTATCTTTATATTTTTACTTTGTTTTTTTCCTGTTTTCTTCTCCCCATTCTTTAGTTCTCTTCCTCTTATTGTATTTACTATAGCATTTCTTTTCTACTTCTTATTTTTCCTTTAAATTCCTGATTTACCTATTTTACTAGAAAGACAAAGCATTCGAATGCTATTTAAAATATGTATGCTTTAATTAAAATTATAATAGACACCGGCGAAGTGATTCATAAAATAGAAAGAAAACATAAACAGACATGTTCCTTATTACCAAAAGTTTATCATTTGTTTCTGAACGATGTCATTAACATGTGGATGAAAACCTAAACTAAAGGAATAAATATTAAAAACCAAGAACTAAAAACAATTTTATTTGCAGACGATTAGAAGGTTGTGAGTAAGTCAGAAATCAAATTACAGAAATCTTTTTATGAACTAGGGAAGCTACTTCAAACTTATAATTTAAAATATCTATTAAAAATAGAAAAAATAAAAGGCGAGGAAAGCCGAGTGGTGCTGTGCGCCTGTGCACACAGCTCTTGTTGCAAAGGAAACTGTGAAGAAATGTGGCTTCAAGGAGATCGACCATCCACCCTACAGCCCAGATCTAACTCCCAGTGACTATTTCGTTTTATCAAAACTGAAGAAGGACCTTCGAGGAAGGAAATTTAAGATTGACGAAGAAATGATGGATGCTCTTTATGCCCATTCTTTTGACTATTTGGTGGGGGGATTGAAATGTTAATTGAAAGATGTGAGAAGGTATTGCAATAAAGGGTAACTATATTGAAAAGTGAAATATTGTTTTTGTTTTTGTCATGAAAATGGTCAGGCCGGGAACTTATGGACCTACCCTCATATTTTAAAAAAATATTGCAGTCTGTGCTTCTTCCTATTACTGCATTACTTTACATCTTAGAGTAGTCTGCTCAATTCCAGATTTAACCGATTATCTCTGGAATATCCTTCGACAGAAATATTGAAAACGTGGAAAACTGTGGTTCATGCGTCTCCATTATCACTGGCAGAATATCGAACAAGATGAAAACCTTTCATCATGCCAAGGAGTTATCGAGCAAAGTACACAAGTATCTTGGAAAACTCGAGAAAAAGAGAAAATTTACGTATAATTGTAACTGGTAGTTCTTATAAAATGTATAACATTGAATTAAATTTTACTTTTGTGGATTATTGTACTGTATTATTACTGTAATTATTATAAATATTGTTTGCACAGCGAATATGATGAGATTCAATTCATAAATGTTAGAAGTCGGTACTGGTGGTGTAGAGGTAATACTTGACTTTTAAACCCAAGGTCGCGGGTTCAGATCCGGCCAGAATCGTTGGATTTTTTCTGGCGTAAAAATCGTAAGTATGGATTCCTTCGGAAGGGATGTAAAGCCGTGGGTCCCGTGTCGTACATTCGCAGTACGATAAAGAACCTCAAGCCTGAAAGAACAGGCCTTTGAGCAAAATTTGTCGGCCGTTTCACGCCCTGAATAGATTGGGACGCTGATGACCTGAGATGTTAAAGAGCGTCTTTAAATAAACAAATCAAAAATAATAAATGTTAGAACATTTAAGAAAATATTTGTATTCCCTTAGTCAAACTTCATGCATGTACTAAGCCAGTTAGCTGCATCAATAATATTGCTCATAAACATATTCAATTGTGAATAAAAAGGGGCATTAAAGAAAAAAGGAAAGTAATAAGATAAGCTAACAAATACAGTCGTAAAACAATGTAAAATAAAGTAGAAAATAACAAGAAGTCCCCAAAACACTTAGGCTGTGCATAAAAGACCACAAAACAAATCTATAGGTCAGCAAATAGATTCAGGATAACCAGAGCAAAAATTAATGGAAAAATAATTGTAAATAGAACTAGAAGCTAATTGAATAATAAGCAAATACAGTCGAAACTAATTAAGATAAACGTGGGTTTAAAATATATAACTCAATAAGTTAGCTTATTTACTGGTGGCAAATTCAGTGCCTATCCGCCAAGTCATACAATGTCATATTCTGTACAGGCGCTGGGAAAGATGAACTCACTGAAGCAAGTACTTGATTACAATGTTTTAAACATCATATATCGTTTCTAACGCATTACAGATCTTATACAAAATATATTTCTATGTGCTAACGACCTACATATGTTGTACATTTTTTCTGTAATGTTATCGGGGCTACACACTATTTGTAACATTGTAAATCTCGCATCTCTCAATAACCAACGTTTTCTTGTCAACAACTTCACTAGCGACAACACGCTAATCGACGAAGTTAGCTGAAATGAGTGATAGACAAATATAACAAAATATATCAATTAAAGAAATAAGAACTGGATTAGGGAAACCAAGAACAAGCAAGTAGACTAAATTAGAGAAATATAATTCATAAATAAATTAATAATGCACAAACGCCTAAATGTACTAAACCAAGGCTAAAAGTGGGACAAAGAACACCAAAAGTATATCATAAATAAGACACTAACAGAGCCAAAAGTAAAAATACTACCCTAATTTTTTTTCCCTCTTTCATTTATTACGAATAATTTTCTGTAACTTTTACTTTTGCCTTTATTTTGTATTTTCTATCACTTTTGAACTGCTATTTACATCTGTTATCCATTCCATGTTTTCTTTTGTTTTCATTTCGAAAAAAAATATTTTATTCTATATCATGTTGAGTTATTTGTCTCCTCTACTCTAATTCTGTATTTATTTTATTATTTGTTGATATCTTTTTTTTTTTTTTTTTTTTTTTTTTAGCTTTCTCCTTTCATCATTTCTCCACTTATATTTTTTTCTTTTACTTTCATTTTCTCAAGAGGTTATAGAAAGTTTTTGTATAAATGTTGCATGTTGTTTTATGAAAGTAGGCGTTTCGTGGTCTGTTTGAATCGTATTTTTCCCGCTACTAGAGCGGGACTTAAGCATTGTTTAGCATTTCTTTAACCCCGTTCTCTCGTAAAGTCCTTTATGGCCATGGCGGTAGTAAAACGCAAGGTTCGTTAACAGATCTTGCAACTAACAAGATACCTCCGTCCCTTAACAGAACATTGCGTGGGTTTCTACACGAGATGAAATGCAATTCGCCCACTTGTTCTTCCTCACTTAAACGTTAAGAGCCTTTCACTGAATCAGAACGCATTCAGGCACATTACGGAACTCCGTTACGGCGTTTGTTTCAGCAGCACACAACGACCCAGTAACAGGAATCAGAGATGCGCTCTCTAACACAGGATAGGAAGAAATGCCATTACTTTTTCACGTTTGCCTTGTTAGGCTCAGTTTCAAAAGACATTCTGATTTCATTAGAAGCATGAGTCGTTACATGTAAGAAAATATAAACTTTGAAATTTATATTACGTTAACGCTTCTCCATTAAACACTTTCTGAGAATCAGTGATTCATTTCTTATAAGATAAGCGTTGTTTTTTCACTGCCCATTACAAAATGTGGTTTCTAGTTTGAGTGCCATGTATTGTAAAAACTATTTTTAGTATGAACTGTCAAAAATAATAATAATAAAACTTTTTTATAGGATTTTGCACTTACTAGCTAGCTTCACATTAATAGAAGCCCAATGCAGATTAAAATCCAAAATAAGGACGTATATGGCATTGAAGTGCTTTGTTACGTTCTTCATATATTTGTGGTTTGAATCGCGCCAGGAATTTTCTCCCTGACAGTTTTTTTCCTTCTCCAGATCTCATCAATGGAAAATTTCAGGGAATGAATGAATTGTGTTTAACGCCCGGTTTTACTGCTGAGGCACCACAGGCGATGGCAACTGATGATACATGAGATGAAATGATGGTAAAGGATTTATTTTTAAGGAAGGAAACGTTCCAAGCCTAAGTTTAGGGTACCTCCCCGGCATTTGCCATTTATGAGAACTGAGGAAAACCTGAAACAAAAAACTCAGTCAGGGAGGACGGTCCTGGCGGGATTCGAACCCCAGACCTCCCGCTCACGAGTTCGCGCCTTAACGACCTCGGCCACTGTTGCGGTAAATTTCAGCGAGGTACTTTAATATTTGACTCGAATATCTTCATTTTAAAAATTCCTTCATTTTTCTCGTTTCTTACACATATAATAACGTTCACTTTACCGCCATGGGCGGCCGAGGCCGTTAAGGTGCGGACTCGTGAGCGGGAGGGCTGAGGTTCGAATCCCTCCAGGACTAGCCTTCCTGACTTGAGTTTTTTTCCAGGTTTTCCTCAGTCCTCATACATGGCAAATGCCGGGAAGCACCCTAAACTTAGTCCTGGAACGCTTCCTTCCTTATCAACAAATCCTTTCCCAGTAGCTATATCGTTTCATCTCATGTATCATCAGGGTCAATCGCCTATGGTGCTTCTGTAGCAAAAACGAACGTTAAAAACTTCCACTTTAATGTCACAATAAGAAAAACTGACTTTGAACGGTATTTAATAAAGGTATCAAATATCAAGAGGTCTATGAGTTTTATAACGTATCTAATTTCAAAATTTTAGCTTCGGTTTTCTACTATAATAGACAAGTAACAAAACTAAAAGCAAATAATTGTTTTGCAAATAACACAAACCAACGAATAAATTACAAAAGCTATTAGTTCCGCTTGTCAAACAAAAAATTTAGAAATCACTGTTTTGGGATTTCAGTCAAATAGTCTGTATTAGTATTTGATTGAAATGGTTTACTTGGTGGTTTTTAATATATTGTGCACGTGTTTACATGCTAACCAGTTATAAATAAAAAATTGCAGAAGTTAAACATACATTAATGTTTCAAGAATCTTCTGATAAAGTGTTGGACTTTTAATTTTTGATACCGCAAACTTCCATATTTTTTTTTTTTTCGAGCACCATACAAGTTCCTTTGTTAACAAGCTCCTGAAAGTAAGTTTTTCATTAACTTAATAAGATGTCTCTTTCCAGTGCTCTGAAATATGATGAAGTTTCTCTTCAAGTTTATTGGTTAATTTACCTGTTAGTGCTTGCCTTTACAAGAAGAAAATCGCATACTTTTGTCAATGGGAGTATCGTGTCCTGGACTAAATCTCGCATCTTTAGCAGAGCTGACGGAGGAGACGCTATATAAGCAAAACGGGAGGGAGGGTGGAATCTACTTTGATGTTCATCGTATTAATTAGCAAGAACAAAATTGTATTTAAACAATGAGGAAGGGAGGATTGTGGAAAAGAGACAGGAGGGTTGGATTCTTGCTTCTGAATACTTTGGTTGCTTTAAAGAAAGAGAGTGTCCAAATGATTAGGCTTTCTTGGTGACAGAAGCAGTGATACAGGTCTTCCTTGTTTTCATTATTTTCTAATTATATTTAAATTTAGATTATTTTTCCTTTGGTTCTTCTGAATTCTGTTTTTCGTGAGAAATACATATTTTTAAAATCTTTTAGAAAGTTAATGTACTAATTTATTCCACTATTATACGACCCAGAAAGTTCGTTCGGTTTTTCAAGGGATAACCGAAATATAAACATTAATAACAAAGTAATTTTTCTCAGGAAAATTGTTTTCATTATATTCAGTGCATTTCTTCCAACGTGAAATCCGCATATAAAGCTCCTTAAAAAGTCTGGCCCCTGGGTGCAATGAAATTTCTTAGCTATTTGTGCATATCACTATAATTTCTTATGTAGTGCACATTCCGATATTTCTGCAGGGGAAAAAATGGGCGTGTAACATTAATGGTACTGAGTGGTTACAATCCAAGGTCTTCTGAAAGCGGACTGGGCCCATAACCCAGAGATCCGTGGACCATTCATGTTACAGGCACATTTTTTCTCATTGCTTTAATAAAGCAAAGTATATTGGCGTTCATCAGAAAGAGGTAACCGGCACAATTCATTAAAAACCTTAATCGATATAAAATTATTTGGTTGGCTTACCACATATGTATTAAACGCCAGAATGAGCACGGGAATTAAAAGTTCCAAAACGTTGCTGACGCAAGCATTACAAATGTCACATATATGGAGCCGGCTTAAGAAACATTAAATTTTAAAAGCTTGTAATAGCAGTCCCCAAAAGGTGGAACACAACCGTGCAAAGCGGTAACACTCGGGGAAACGAAAACATTATTACAACAAAGTAATGTTTTTTCCTCATAGAATAAAATGACGTTTTGGCATTTGTGGTACTTCCTTCTGTGACAACCAATAGTGTGGCTGTTTGAATTTTACAAAATCCACTTTTCATCACAAGTCGAAACATGGTTGAGAATGACAATCACACAGTGCAACACAAACCACTCATTGCTGTTCTTTTTGATGATTGGTCAGTTTATATGGAACCAACTTTCCAAGTCTTTACATTTTTCACAATTCCAGTAGGTGTGTGGCAATTGCTTCATCTCTGACGTGGAACCTTTCAGTAAGCTCCTGACAATTTGATACAGGAATCTTGTCTCAAGACCCCATTATAATGATAATTAATCACCCAGTTAATTTAAGGACTTCTTTAATATTGCTATTTAGCGCATAATAATTATCACAAATATTATGATTAATATTTAATTAAAAACACCACTATATATGTATACTTATACGTACTTCTATATCTTTAGTGAGTACAGATTATGAATAAATTACGAAACCTAATGTGGTGATATCTAAGTGAAAATGCAGCAATATGCAATAATAGAGTGTGCTTCGTCTGAAAGATGGTACCAGCTTTCTGACTAGTTAAATTTTTATGTCTTAAAGCCGGAATTTTAGAGCAGTAAATGATAAGAGGAACTAGTGGAATTAGTTCTCTTGAATTCTCAATCCAAAGTATTTTTAATATATTTTATTTATAAAGTAAAATCAAAACAATAATTATTAGAACTAACTCGCTTCGAGAAGTTCTTGTTTAAATTTCTTAGGGGCTGCCCATCCCAACTTTGGGTTTTTTTTTATGGTTTTCCTTGGTCACTTAGGCAAATGCTCATATAGATATTTTCTTCCCACGAATTTTTGCTCTCCCTTTTCATACCATTTTATTCTATAGTTTTGGATGCATTGTAGTAAAGCCAGCGAGTTGGGATGGATTTGCGCCTATATTCAAGCTTCTGGCGAGCTCTGCATGGAGTCCATTCATGCCCCTGTTGGAACATACCGTGGCGCTACTGAAATAGTTCTCACAAGACCTTACGCGTTTGTGACTTTTCATTCGCCGAAAGGTTAGACACCTCACCTACGTTCGTGCATCGCCAATATCTCCCTATTTCATCCCTTCCTCCCGGAGGCATCCCCTTGAAAAGCTTTGTTATCATCTGCGCAACCGCGGTGCAGAAAACCTTCTCCATCTCTTATTATCCTATTGTAACTTATTCTAACATACCGAAAATGAGAGCATTATGATAATTATTTTTAATTATGCTTCCGGTCTTGTGCATTATTAATCAATTCCATTTTACTTTATAGTAATGTCACAAACAATAATGCTGGATAAGACTTTTGAAGCATTTTCTATAAGCCAATGCCCATTTCCAAAAAAAAAAAAAAAAAAAAAACTTAAAAGCACTGTACTCTTTTTAGAGAAGACCCAGTATCACTAGGCGAAAAGAACATCTATCATGCAGTTCTTTATAACACCAATGAACGTTAGCACAGGTTCTGCCAAAATCTAGTACAGTAGCGTCCGGGAATGCTACCCTATTTAGAGCAGGGGTCATTTGATCCGTCGTAAGGCAGACCTTCCTCTTGTAAAGAAGTCCATGCTTAATATGCTTCTGTGAGATTTACAGATGTGAAATATTAGAAATGTTTTAGTAGTAGCTAAACGATTTGAATTGCATAAACTTTTCTTTTTAAAATATTGGGTTCTGAATTGCAATGCACTAATTTATATAATCTTCGAGTTTCAAATTGATCAACAAGTTAGAACAATTATCAATTGTATAAAATACAGAAAAAAGTAAACTGAACATATCTTAAGTCTAAAACATTTATACAGTGTGTTTCTAAAATACAGGGAAAACTTTGAGATGTTAATTTTTGACAATAAAAGCAACAAAATGGTTATAGGCACGCAAGCCAGAAAATGCAGAATTAACCCACATTACAGTATTTATTACAGCATTACTTTAGACAATAATTGCCAATTGTTACTGCTGAACAATTATTATAAATGTTCAAAAAGACTACCTCAAAGCGTCGCATCAGGGAGTGGCGTATCCGTTCGGATGTTCAGAGCTACTCATATCTCCTGCGAGCATGCAGACGTTGTTTCAGGAATCACAAGACATTTTTCAGATGCCCTTTCAATATAACTGAAGGAGGATTAGGTCCGATGACTGAGCGGTCATCCAATAGACTTCCTCGACGGATCCATTTGCCAGAGAAATTGTTGGCCAGGTGGATGTTAAGGATAACTGTCGCATATGCCAGCGTACCAAGTGCAGATGAACTAGCGAATGACTAACTAACTAAGTGACTAAGTGCACCGCGTCTACGTACTACCCCATTGTGAACTGCTGCACTATGAATGACTGCCGAGAATTGAACGCCATTTGCGGAGGATGCTCCTCCTTTTACATTAAAGGGGAGGGGGTGGTTTCTGCCGCAAGGGATTTTCAGCAATAAACTCACCGAAGTTGAACTCTCAAAATCCTCGTTTCTCATTGGTGAGCTCCTGCTCATTTTTCAGCTCTACTCTCACAATTTAGAATATGAACCACTATTATTGGCTCTCAGCGAATGTCGGTAAGTTTATCGCCTTCGTAACCGTCTGGAACGTCTAATGGGCCACACTTTGCCTCGAGACTAGTAAACCAATACCCCCTTTGTCCTGGGTAGTCGGCATCAGCTTTCCATTGTATTAATGAGAATAGAATAATATTTATTTCAATATTTCATGAAAAAAAATATATACTTTCTTACAATTGAGGCTGACCCAACTTTACCTGAGGCCCCAACATATCATGACTTCCTGGTCGTCAACACGAGTTAGAGTTCTATTTTGCCTACTTTTTCTCTTTTTCTGTCAACATTTTTATTTCTACAACACTGTTTTCCACTTTAGTCCATTTTGGAACCCATATATCCTCTCTGCAATTTACTTGTTTCCTTGCACTGAATCAAACATAACCTCTCTTTTCCCACGCATAACACATACTTGCAGAATACTATTTCTAAATCCTTTAAATGTTTGCATCCATGCATATTCCTCCCTCCCTTGCTTATCAAAGCTGCCAACATACTTCTTCCCACCCCAGTCTTTCTTTAATATTTTGTACGCTCTCTAAGAACTTTTATTCTTAAAACTTGACCATATTTCTTGTCTCTCAATGTCTCATATTCTCCTCCTCACTTTTCTCCAGAAGCCTATTGAATTATTTTCTCCTTTCTTCCATACATCACCCATACCGATCTCTTCCAATGCTTCTTTCAGTCTCTTCCACCAGTTATTGTAAAGAACCATTCTTTGGTATTTCTTACAAGTTCTAATTATATTTTCATGGTTTAGTTTCAAATTCCTATACTAGTACTTCAGAACTATTTCAATACAATTCCTTTTCTTCCTGTTCTATTACATATTCTATGTATTACATACGTTTTGTTCACAATCTCTGATGATAAAAATTTAAACTTTAGAGTAAAGGGTTAATTTGTTATTTTGCAAATAAAGATATAAAATCCCCAAATTTACACTTCATACAACATCTTTTGTTCTACCCTTGCTTCATACAACCTCTCCAACCAGTTTACAGATTGTCTTGAGAGGTATGCCTTCTTTATGCTTACGAGGTTTACTCAGTAAATTTTAGACACGGGGCCCTCCCAAAAATATGATTTAAAACTTGCCGTCACATCTTCTCAAAGTACTCTCCTTCAGATTCTGTACATCTTCTCATTCTTCTGAACCATGAGTGAAAGAGCTGGCGCCAGCCGATCTCTTCTTCGTACGTTGCAACAGCATCTTCGGGCGATGAGAAGGAAGAAGTCACAGGATGCCAGGTCCGACCTGTAGGAAGGTGAGGAGGTGAACAATGATCGCTCGGAGAAACCCAACATCACATAGGCAGTGTGGCAAATGCATTGTTATGATGCAACAAGATGCCCCTCAATCCAGTTCTTTGTCTTATCCGAACCTTTTCAAACAACCACATGAGAGGGGGTGCAATTGTAGTACACATTGTGCAGTGACCGTTGAAAACAGTACCACGGAAGGAGTAAGGTCCCCACAAATCATTGCTCGCAAATGTTTTCTCTACAACTCCATTGAGCATATGAACTAGTCATTGTCCTAAATACAACAGGCAAGTAATGAAGGTTGCTGAAACTTTTACTGTTGACTAATGAAAGACTGTTCAAGACCCTGGTGACTTTTTTCCTCCCTATTGTAAAGAGTACAGTCAGGTCTAAAAACTTTATGAGTGGCCCCCATAAAGAAATGCGCTGTCGCTCCGTCATGAATTAGCCACATAGCCTGTCTGAGATAGTAGCCGCAGATACCGTCGTCCATTAAGGTGGTGCAGAGAAGCGATCACCGAGAGCTCTAGTGACAATATTAATGATGAGATTGACTATTCTTTTCAGTCTGTGTGACTGTTGTAGAAGTAAATTCTCTCATCCCTGAAGATGACTTAGGCTAGAAATGTAATAACGGTAGTTGTATTTTAAATTATTTTATTTATTTAAGGATATTCTTGAACATCCCCCTGGTGACTAGCGTCCCATTCAATTCAGGGAGTTAAAAGATTGATACATTTTTGCTCTGAGGGCTCTTCATTCAGGCTTCCGGTTCTTTTAAATGCCGCATATCCGTAAAAAGGGACCAATGACTTTATTTCCCTTCCGAAGGTAATCATATTTAAATTTTTATGCCCAAAATATCCATCGATCGTGGCCAAGTTTGAACCTACGAACTTGAGTCTACGAGACATCTATGATTGCAACCAGATCACCAGGATCGATTTGTTGGCTGCACGAACCAGAGACGAAAAACGTCTCTGGATGTTCCTGCACACATCAGAGTGGTGATAAAATGATTATCTCCGTTTTCATCGCTTGATTTACACCATGCTGACGAGGTACAACCTTACGCGAGAGTTCTTCAAAATATGTTCCAAGTCAGATATACGAAACTGACACTGCCACAAGCACTCCAACACCCCTGCAAAGTATTATGACCCTATGATTTGATTGTTTTCTAAAAATTCATGTTTCCTGGTAGATCCTCTTCTTATTCGAATGCCGTCTCAGTTTCTTCTTGAGGCGAATGACCGGCAATTCTAGCAGAAGTTTACAATAGTTGAGTAAACATTTGTCAACTTGTAGGAGTTCTTACCAAAACCTCATGATTTCTATTATGATATTTGCTAAAAAGATATCAAACATCACCTTGAGACCGAACCTTCAATAGAAAAATTATAACATATAAACCAAAGCAAGTCCAGATGTTGTTTAACGCCACGTCTTAACAAAAAAATAGCAACAAAAGAATTAAAACTATTGAAAAAAAAAAGCGTTTAAACTCAGCAGACCAACTTGGGAACAAAGTTCCTAATGACCGGAGCTAAATCCTTATACAAAATTGTAAAATTGTTAACTATTGATTTAAACGAAACTTTATTTGATCAGTTACAGCTTATTTTGTGTTACAACAACCGCCTGTTTCTACTATACGAGTTAAGTGGATCGCGTTGACAACAATTAGTATTTTAATTTAAATTTTTTTTTGTGAATTTAATGCATCAATGAAAAATTAGGAAAGAAATAAAGGACAACAAAGAGGTGGGTTTGAAATTGTAATGAAGAGTTGTCTTTGTGACGAAAGTGTGGTATTATAAGGAATCGTAACATTGACAAGATATAATAAGAACATGATATTGTGTAAGAGCCCACTCTATATCCCAGTTAGTGAAACATACTGTATAAACCGAACCATAGTAAGACGTAGAAATAATAAACATTAAGGGTGAGGTTGATCTGAAAGGTTCCTCAGAGAAACACATAAACAAAAAGCAAGCCTCTTTTCCACTCACTTAAAATACTATGTCTACATGTGCATATTATAGATAGGCAGAATTATTGTGCTGATGTATTGTTTAGTTTTAAGCTTAACAAACCCAAACCATGAACCTCTTAGAACTTATGGTGTTAGGACCTGGTGACTGTGGACCTCATGGTGGTGGGAAGTGTTTAACAATAACTCTTATGTCTAGATTAGGTGCATATTGCCCCTCCTTGGGCATTACAATTGTATAAAAGGTCCCTGAATTTATTCAGAGACAGGAGAGAAGCCTTGGTGCTTGCAGGATCCACGTCCAACTCTATAAGAAAACCCTTTAATAAATATTTATACTTTTAACAGAGTTGGTTGAGTTATTCAGCATTCGTCTGGAAACACCTCGTCTTTCCTGGAGGAGTCGACCTAGCTCGATTCCCCGAAGTGACGCTATTATCCCAATATAACATCCCTTCTTGTCTTAGTCATCGAGACTGAATAGGGAAATTGTAGCACCGCATTAAACAGAAGAACATCACCAAGTTGTAAGTCAGTCGACGGACATCACAGCTTGGACTTCGTTTAATAACATCCTGGTAGCATCTCGGCAGGCGGTATTACAAAATGCTTTGGAAGAAAGAGGATGTAAAATTAAGGGAAGGCAATGATCAGTTGTGGTAAATATATAATATTTTAAGTATTTATTCTACAAAACTGCAGATAATAAAATCTGGGAGAATCGGAAAAACGCCTGACCAACCAAAGAGCATTAATCAGTTTCGGAGAGAGGAGAGGAGAGGGGAAGGAGCTGGTTCGAAAGAAATGTGTTTTCAAAAAGCTTGTCAGAATTTTTAAACAAGAATGATTTGCAGATTGGTTACTCATTTATGTGATAAAAGAGAGGGCGGGGGTATTTATTATACTGTTATTCCTATATTGCTTTCCTTCCATGAAAAAAAATAATGCAATATATACAATATTATTTTTAATTTATATATATAACAGTTCTCCAACATATAAACATTTTGTTTCAACATTTGGGTAGGCATAAACTTAATAATTAAAATAGACAAACATTAAAACGAACAGACATTCCTGGATTTAAACTTTTAAAACATAATTTAATTAAATTTATTACATTGAAAATTGCCCTTTTCCACCCATCTCCTTATTTTGCTTTCAAATTTGAATTTGAGGGTGTTTCGTGAAAAATTACATTTACAAGGGATGCAAATATGTATTTTAATGTCAATAATACTCTTGAATTGAATTAGATTGTTAGTGATGGGGGAAAATGTTTCGATACTTCAGCCTTGCTCAACGGCTGGCCGTTTGTGCATACACTTACAGAGAGTGCACCTCCGGAGGAAAGGATGATGTGAGGTTGACACCGAGAATGTAGACGAGTTCCTTATATGGTTTCCAGATAGAACACCCTGACGTCGGTGGAGATCCCTCCAAGGAATTCGGGTTTCTCTGGGTAGTTTTCATAGCAGAAGCTTTCCAAAGCGCAAGTTACTGTTACGCCGCAATAGCCCACCTAAATTGGCACTTTCGACCATGTAACAGATCAACGGAATGAAATGATTTGAAATGGGAGAGCGAAAAATTCGTGGAAAGGAAGGTTTCGCTTAAGAAACCAACGTTACAATGGTCAATTTGGGTATTTCCCTTTTGTGAGTATCAGTAACATAGACGTTATTTGTAGACTCGGTTACCTGAACCAGAGTTGCTCCCAATTATTTCGGATAATTGACAATCTATACATTTAAATACTTGAATGCAAAGGAAAACAGGGGGATATTTAAATCATGTTCTGAGATTTCCACGAATTCTTTTCCACTACGGTCCACAAAATGGTTCCCAAAGCAGAGAACGTTCAGAAAAGGGAAGCATAATAATAACAACTAAGGGTATGGAACCGCAATGGGTCTTTTGGGTCCAAACTTGAGACTAGTGATGCCGTAGAAAGCAAGTTATCACAATGCGAGATGATTTAAAACAAGACAGTGCTGAAGTAAAGACAAATAGAGAAGAATTGAAGAGAGAGACACACGGTGTGCCCAGGCCAACAGGATAAATGGCGAACTAAGTAAGCAAAACGTTAAGAGAAAACGGCAAATGGAACAGAATTGTAGTGGGGAGCGGTAAATTGAACCACTACAAAGGAAAGAGGGAGGGCCCTTCTCTTCAATGAAGCGAGGAGGCCAAACAATTTGAATATTATACAAACTTCTCTACTCTTTACGGAACCACGGTCAATTTCTTCCCTGTTTGTTTTCTAGCTACTGCGCCAAGTTTGTTCTTTTTCCCCTTCCATTCCTCCCCCCGTCGTCTAGTACTAAAAGAGAGTTTTGCTCAGTCCCCTTCTCTGTAACTGACCTCATTCATCCATACGCGCATTCATTGTACAGTGTGTTTCAAAAGTCGCGAATTGTAAATATGTCTAAATATTCAGAAATTTAGTGATATTTATATACATTGTCTCTTGCTTTAAAACTTTTGAGTAAATTTAGGCTAAGAATTTCTGTCAATAGCTTCCACTACTCTTTGTATTTTGGTGTTTTTGACAATGAACAATGAGAATTTCATGGTTTTGCTTTATAATATTTCAGTCGTAAATTCATATTTTATCTTGTATTCTTATTTTGCTCCATAAAATCTTTTAACATCACGAAAAGACAATAGGTATATGTAGGTTATAACGCATGGACATAAATTTATAAAACCACAAACAAGCTCAAGCTATACTACCATTTATATTTCAGGAGGAAACAATTTTTAATAATTTCACCTACAATTAAATTGTACTTTACAAAACTGGCAAAACTTTCAGTTATTGTGAAAGCAAATGGATCTCTCGCTTCTCAAATAATAACACTAGTCTAGCTGTATGTTTGTTCAGGTTTTTAAATGGATTTGTATATAATTCGGTATATCAGAAATTTAAAAATAATTAGAGGCGTATTATACAGGATGATACATTTGAATAAGGATAATATTAACTATTATTATAATAGTTAATATGATAGCAGGAGACAGTTCTTGCTGGCAATCTTTTTCTTAAAATTGAAATGGCTATTACAAATCGACAACGAGAGCTATGATTCTTATTCGGATATGTTGAAAATGTTTCTGTTGCCACAACTTGGGCCCCCAAACTCCCCATATCCACCCCTCTTGAACTTCTTGGTGTGGGAGTTTTGTTAAAGATATTTAGGAACATTGATGATCTGAAATTAAAAGTTACTCAAGCTTTCCAAAAAATCGCCCCTCTCATGTTACAAAAGACATGGGCTGAATTGCATCACCGTTATGAGTTGTACAGGGTGCTGAATGTAGCGTTCTGAGAAATCTCCCATCTTTCAATGTTATATACACAAAGTTTCAAAATATAAATTTCAGTAGTAAATGCTTTACTGTGTTTACATTTTATCCATACCCAATCGGATCATCCCTATATATTTGGCCATCGAAGTGAAATGTAATCCTTAAATTTATACAGATTACATTGCAGCGTGTTACACTGGATTTATAAAAAAAATTCTTTAACAAGATATTATCTTTCTGCTTAATACACTAAAAATAAACTCTATGTTTGTATTTTATAGATGCGGCAGAAACAATAATTCATTTTAAATTATGCTCTATTGTTGGTCACGGTTTCCTAGAGAGCTGGTGTTTATATCATTGCGTAGTGCAGTTCAAAGCATTTTCTGTACGCCATATTACATGACCTTGACCGCTTGCTCCGCTGTACATACTTGACTGCCAATATGACGCTCTGTATCGTGTTTCTCTTATCGGCGATTTCAGAATTATACATCCTTAAACATTTCTTTTTCTTTGTTCCGCGGATATATCTGATGACCTCCGCGTCGGTGATGAGTTACATGTCACAGAGCAGTGTCGATTGAACAGTAAAAGAAACAGCACGTGTCTGATCCTAGAGTAAAGTCTACTAAGAATGCTAAACATCAGACACTAGACATAATCACTCCACAACGGGTATTTATTTATAATTCGTAAGTCCGCACTGTCTGCTCAAGTTTTCAGGGGATTTTTGGAGAGATGTTCCCAAATGATCAAGTTTCAAATGTTAATGTGACCCATAATAAGAATATCTACAAACTTTAGATGAACTAAAAATAACATCCGTCAAAAAAAGAGTTTTATTTCTCAAGTGGATTAAAAAAAGGTTATAAACGTAGACAGAATCTTTGCTTGTCATCGGTGAGTATAGGACTTTTTCAGTGCATTAGAATTTATTAAACTGTAATTAGTGCTTTTACCATCAACTGTTATATTGTTTCTCCTGCCCCTCGACACACTCGTCCTCTTCGAGCGATTATTTAGCGTCCGATATAATCCCCACTGTAGTACAGGTCATTAGATATTTGGATGTCCGATACACATGTTAATATGTGATATCAATGCGCGCTATTTAAATTATACTTAGTAAGTGGCTATGGTGTTCAATAACATTTTGAAAACAGCTTCATACTGCCTTGAGTTTTCAGTGGGAGATGCCGGCGTTAGATGGGAATCGCGCTGTTACCCGACCGACTTGGAATGCAAGTTTTTTTAAAAGTATCTCTCTGTACTTTTAGAAAGCTAAAAATGTGTTAATTATATTTAAAATTATGCTTGATAATTGACAGCCTTATATACTATTATTGTATATAAATCATGCAGACTATGACATGGGATATTGCACGGTGTTCGTTGAGCTAGTTGTTGCTGTACACTGTGATAACTAGTAAGGGAGACTAGGGAGGATTTGCAACTAATCACTTCAGTAATAACTTCCATTTGCCTCCTAATTTTTTTATTTGAAGTCTAGAAGTATTCTCTTCCACATTAAAAATATTCTCATTAACCACATTGTTAAGTTTGCTGATGGTAGGTGCGGTCGCGGTCTTCTGAACGACATAAAATTCATGAATACAAAAAAAAAAAAGTCTTTATTTCGCGCTATTTTGGATTTTCAATTAACTGTAGAAAAATCTCTACATTCCTAAGTTTTGAAGCATCCCTTCCATCTTTCATTATGGTGTGGCGTTATATACAATTTCACGGGCCTGACGACACTGAACACAGCCATCCGTGAAGCAATTTCTTTAAATATTGCGGCAGGAGAATTCAAAAAAAGTATACTAACTCGAAAGTTCATTAAATGAGTAACTCAATGTGAACAATAAAACCTCCCCTTTGTACGATTCCAAAAGTTTAAGTTCCCTCTTGACACAGTTGTTACGGCCCAAACCCACTGAAATATAAAATATAATATAATATGTATGTTGCAAACCTAATTATCATAATATTTCATAAATTAAAATTAGTAATGTAGATATATATGTATAATGTAATATATGTGGCTTCTATGCCAACAAATGAGAAAGTTTCTGGAGTTTTTCGGCTACTGCAGCTTGGAAAGTCAACAAGGTCTTAAGACTATACACAAAGGGAGAAACCCGAGGGTCGAGTGTAAAGATATCCCTCCTCCTCTTTTTAAAGGACTGCCGTTGTAGAATTAATAAACTAAAGGACTTATAAATCCGTTTGGGGCTTTGACCCCAACAGGCATTGTATGTTAGCCTTTAAACCACCCAATGTGAACAAAATGTTTTGAACTTTAAAAAAATGACACTTATGACAGGTGAACATGAACTAGCCAATAGTAAATGAAGGTTTGAACTTTTAAGATGAGTGAGAAACCACTTGCACGTGCCTGTGTGTACCGTGGCGTCGTTAAGACAACGATTACTAGATTTGAAGTGAATATATAAGAAAACGTTTTCTCCGCTGTCTCATTCCTCAGTACGCAGTTATAAGATGTACACGCGGTTAGATAGTAGCAGCTCGCAGTTGCTCATTATAAGTTCAACGTTGCTGAGGCACGCAGTTCTGATACATGTTAAGTAATTTTAAGGTTCACAACTAACTTTATATCCAACGCGGCTAAGTCTATCGTACGCAAAACACCAGAAGACGCGAAAGATTTAGAACATAACAAAAAAACTAATATATAATATATTATGTTCAATAAATAAAATAGCATGCTTCACTCTGAGTAATTGTTGTCATTAAAGCGCAGGTAACAACACCTGAGCGATCATTCATCGATTTACCAAGCCGTTTCAAAATTGGTGCCAACCTGGGGCTCTTAGCCGGAGCTTACTAAACGCTTCATACTTTATACCGAACGGTTACCGTTCTCGAAACGTGGACAGAATTCTTGTAATGGATAGCCCTTACTACATTAGTACTGCACAAACTTAAATGCAGAGCAAATCTTCATAGTTTCGTATCCTTAGAAACTGCGTCTTGTTCAGGGCAATGTTAAGGGTAACTATCTTGTGCTTTGCTTCTTATCGTTCAGAACCCAAAACAGTATGTCAGCTTGCAAGATTTAAATGATATTTTAAACAAAAGGTCGAAGAGTCAGCTTAAGAGGACAAAAGAGGTGCGCTTTTGGAATATTTACTATATACAATGCGATATTCCTTTCCTAATAATACACCAGTTTTTGATTTATTAAGAATAAATAAAGCAAAGAGCGATATAAACAGCAGTTTTACATGCAGTATATGGGCTCGCAGCATCTCCCAGCTAACAGCGTCATTAAAACATGGAAACGATGACGTCATAGGCTGGTCTGGACACCAAAATATTGTGCAGAGAATATTTCCTATATCTAATACCCCTATATGAGTAGGTACATAAGTTTCCGGCCTCGCCCGATAAGGATTATCCCTTTCATACCTTATCTGTTAAGTAAATAATTACAGGCTATGTGTAGAAAATTGTGACATATTCTAAATGGAGTGTCGAGCTGTTATTAAGTTCTTCAAAATGGAAAGGCTTACTCCAAATGAAATTAAACAGCGATTGAACGCTGTACATGGGGAAGCATCCCCCCTATATTCTACTGTAAAAGAATGGGCCAAACATTTACGGATGGGTCGAGAAAGCATTGAAGGCGAAGAGCGTGCAGGTCGGCCCTTGGAGATACTCACTACTGAAAACATCGCTCTTGTGGAAGGAGAAATTATGGAAGAACGGTGACTCAAAGTAACAAAAATAGCAGCAAGGTTGGGCGTTTCAAAAACAACAGTCTTTCGAGTTATTCATGAACATATAAGTATGAATAAGGTTAATGCCTAGTCTTCTTTCCTCAGTAAAAAGCAGCAACGAGTCATCTGTTGTCAGGCATTTTGTAGCTCTGCCGTGGCAACGAAAGAGAAGTTCTGCCAACCATTGTTACAGGAGATGAAACTATGGTTTTCTACTATGATCCCTTGTCCAAAAGCGAATAAACGGAGTGGCGTAAACCTGGCGAAGCACCGCCTCTAAAGGCGAAGGTGGTTTACTGTGGTGTTCCTCTCCTTGAAGTCAATGAAGAGGAACACCACAGCAAATGGGGAGTACTATGCTGGCCTACTGCACACACTACGTGCTTCCATCAAAGAGAAAAGGCGTAGAAAGCTGAGTGGTTATGTGTGCCTTCTTCAGAAAACGTGTCTATGCACACAGTTCTTGTTACAAAGGAAGCTTCAAGGAGATCGACCATCCACCCTACAGCCCAGATCTACATCCCAGTGACTATTTCCTCTTCTCAAAACGCAAGAAGGACCTTCGAGGAAGGAAGTTTAGGTGTGACGAAGACTTGAGGGTTGCTGTTTATACCCATTTTGCAGACAAGACATCTTAATATTTGGGGGGGGGGTTGAAATGTTATTTCAAAGATGCGAGAAGTGTATTGCAAAACAGGGTAACTATAATGAAAAGTGAAATATAGTTATTGTCTTTATCATCCCTAGAAAATGGTTAGGGCGGAAACTTTATGGACCTACCCTCGTACATGGTTCGATATGATATTCAATGGTTCATTTTAAATGAGTAGCCTATTATGTAAGCTGCTGAAACGTGCCAAGTGGTGACGTTGTATTACATGTCGCACGTGGGGCTATTTGCTCCAGAAGGCTCCTTAATTGCAAACATAAGTATCAAAAGAGCAGACTCCAAAAGGGTTTTCAAAACTTCAAAGCTGAAATTGGCATTTTTAAAATGTTTATTTCTATAAGAAATTCATTGTTCTACTAAGCCAAAAACAAATTTCTTTCTATATGTGAGGGGACAGTCGGAAAGAAAAGGGAGTGTGATAATTAAATTGTTAATATAAAAAATAATTCAGTAGTTCTGTTTTTATTCAGCTTTCAAATTAACCCACAAAGAAAAACCGTTAGAACTTAAATGTTATTCTATTTATATAAAATAATTTAACAATAGATCACATGTATAATGGATTGTGAGGAAAAAGAACACCCACGATGCTCATTATTGGGTGTAGTTTTCTTAACGGAGCAGTGCAAATTCTTTTCTGAACACCCTGTGTTGCGCTTTAACGTATTATTACGTGGGAAAATGGCATGAAAGAGAACTGCAAAGAGAACAGAAGCGGCACTGTGGCATTAATCAAAGAACAGCGAGACAAAAGACAAACAAATTCGGTCCTCTCTTACCCCACCTTTCTGCCTGTATAAAGTGTACACTGGAGGAGAACTTTATCAAGATGTGGGTGGCAGAAGTCTATCTCTAAAACCTTTCAGACTTCGACCCCTTGTTTGTAATACTATGGCACGGAACAAGAGCGCTTGTCAATAACGAAAACATAAAGGATTTTTGTTTTCTAACTAGTAAATGCTATTTACTTTGCAGTTCTTATCTACTTTCCTATAGTAAACACGAAAACTAAATTCAGGTGCCTCCAAAAGATAAGTTCATTAAATACTCTTGTGTTTGAATAATTGTTCTGCCGTTCATCATAGTAGTATGTATGTAGTATGTAGTAAATTTTTACTACGAGTTCATACATATAGTTTCAGGTGTTTTTCTTCTTTAGATTTTATTTGCCAATGTATGATAATATTCTTTGTGCCTAATTCGATTAAAAACCGAGAGTCACTCAGATCAAACTGAAGCAGTGTTTATTGGGGATGTGTAGATGATGTCGCCACAAGTAGGATGCCAGATTTGAAGCCGTTTCTATATGCAGATGTTGATGTAGTCGTCGGACCGAGAGTCCCACTTCATACCCCGGATTGTTCAGAGGCCCGAAGTTGCCTTTCGTGTTTTATTGGTCACGAGAGGTGGAGAGGGGAGGTTTAAATCACGCGACCTTGCTTCATTTAAAGGCATTGAAATATTTAATCAGTGGTAAATATGCTGCATCTGTGTGCCTCTCGTCTACTGCCCCTGGTAAAGCGATGTTGATCATTAGAGAATGGGCGAAACGTTTGTATGACTGAGAGAATGCATGACTGTGGAACGTATATGTGAGTGATTGAACGTTTTTTTTTTTTAATGGTATATAACACCCGTTTTTACTACTGAGGCACCACAGGCGGCAGATTGAACGTGAGACTGTAAATACATATATGTGTGTATGAACCGAATGTAATACTGAAAAGCACCGTACTGCCTTAAGCTCCTGATATGAACTGCGGTTCCCATAAATCCAAACGTCTACAAGTGGTTTCAAAGCGTTACCTGTGGTTTTACAGTGAGCCTTTGAAATATTTAAATATAATTGGTGAGTTTTTGAGCTGCCAAACGCGCCTATTTTAAATTCGTCGCCTTTTTGACGCCTTATTCCAGAGTTCCCGATCATACAGTGTAACGGTTTTGTCGCCGACACCTGTTCCCCCTTCTACCTTCAACAAATTTTGAAGCATCTACAGCAACTAAGATACAAAAGGATCTATTGTTGGGCCACTTGCATGCACTTAACTTTGTTATTGTACAGAGATCCATCGCTCTAGCCATCACCAGCAGAAGGAACATAAAAGATGACAAAAGCAAACTTTGCCCTACTGTTATAGAGTCAAACGTCCAGGTAGCCGTGAATACATTTTCGTAACATGAAATATACTAGTTTGCTACTATAAGCTATATTTTATTATTATATTTACATTATCTAAAGACGTTTACTCTTGGGCATGCGAAGGTGTGAGAATCTGTCACAAGACAAAAGGTAGATACTGTTTTTCATCTTTTAAAATGATTTACACTTGAGTTGCTGAATTTAAGCGTGGCTGAACGAGTCGTGAAGACGAACGCAATGGATGATCGACATACATGAGTATCAAGGAATGATTGGAAATATGGGTCAGCGTTATGGGGATCTGAACTAAACGTGTTCATAATATCTGTGTATGAGGAAACTTTGTGTTCGTTGGGTGCCGCGTTTGCCGGCAATATTCTCCGAATGGATTTTTTAAATTCTGTTTATCGCCCGTTTTAACTATTTATACACTACAGGCGGTGAACACATGATACATGAAATGAAATTATATATTGGGAAAGGATAGGTTTTGTTAAAGGAAAAGTTGCAGACTAAGTTTAGGGTACCTTTCCGGCATTTGCCATCTGTTAGGACTGAGGAAAACCTGGGAAAAACCTATGCCAGGGAGGACGGTCCTGGAGGGATTCGAACCGCAGACTGTTCACGTGTCCACGCCTTAAGCATCTCAGCCATTCGTAGCGGTCCGAATGGATGTCTGGGCTGAATGTTTTGAGAGTTTTGGACATAGCCCAAGGGGATTTTGGGCCATTTTGTAAATGTTGGTGTGACATGAACTGGTCACTACTTTCTGAACCAATGGAGAAATCGAAATCGTCACTAGTGAATATTTTGGTAATCTAATATGAATTTTTACAATGAAATTAAAAAAAAAAAAAAAAACGAACATATATTTTTAAAAAGAGACTATAGTTTTGCTATGAAAGACACCGACGCACAAATCTGTAGGTGTATTGGCGAAAATTCACAAATTATGGAGTGAATTGTTACAGCATCCAGCCTACTTGCCAGATTTAGCATCTCCATATCCCAAATCTTAAAAAAAAAAAAAAAAAAAAAAAAAAAAAAAAAAAAGGCTAGGGGGATTTTTGGAGGGGGGATAGTGGAGGGATAAGCGCTGTGAATGACTATTTTGCAGTCCTTGACAAATCAACCAATAAGAGAAGTATAATGGCTTTGGGGTACTTTGGGTATAGTGTCGAGCAGTTAATTTACACCGGAGAATTATTTGCTCGTTGTGAATACCGTACATAATATAGTAGTTTTCGTGATAGGATGGGACACTGCCTGACCTTGTATTGTCACATTTTATTTCAAACTTCTATTGTATTCAGTTCTGTTAAAAACATTCCATTTCTTGTCAGTATTTTATTAAGGTCCACCTTAGATACACTTATTTTGTTCATAGTATTTTAGTAAAACTTAAATACGTAATTTTTTGAACGGTGTTTAACGCCCATTTTTACTACTGATGCCCCACAGGCGATGGGCAATAGTGATACATGAGATGAAACGATATATTGGGAAAGGATTCTTTATGGAAGGAAACGTTCCAGGCCTAAGTTTAGGGTACCTCTCCGGCATTTGCTAGTTATGAGTACAGAGGAAAACGTGGGAAAAAAAAACCAGCCAGGGAGGACGGTTCTGACGGGAATCAAACCCCAGACCTCCCGCTGATGAATTCGCGCCCTAACGACCTCGGCTACCCGTGACGGTATGTAAATAGTTATGAATTAGGTTCCATACTTAATTAGCACCTATTTATAGCACACATACATGCAATTCTTGTTTTTTCAGGCTTAAGTATATTGGCAACATTGGAGATATTTAACTCCAATGCTTTAGAATATAAAATGAAAAGATTATTATACATTAATATATATATATATATATATATATATATAGACAGAGAGAGAGAGAGAGAGACAGAGAGAGAGAGAGAGGGAGAGAGAGAGAAAGGGGAGTTTAAATGAAAAGCATTCTGTTTTAGATTTTGAAAAACCGCCACGTTTGGCCAAGGTCGTTAAGGCGCGGGCTCGTGAGTGGGAGGTCTGGGGTTCGAATACCGCCAGGACCGTCCTCCCTAACTGAGGTTTTTCCCAGGTTTTCCTCAGTCCTCATAAATGGTAAATACTGGCAGGGTACCCTAAATTTAGGCCTGGAACGTTTCCTTCCTTTAAAAAAAATTTATCATTTCATTTCATGTATCATCAGTGTCCACCGCCTGTGGTGCCTCAATAGCAAAAATGGGCGTTAAACAATATTAAAAAATATAACGTATTTAAAAAAAATAATATATCATGACCTTATAATTGAAACATGGAATAGTTTCAACAATGATAGAACACAGTTGATAAGCCGTTTTGTTCTCTTCACCCCCTTCCTTAAGCATTTAATTTTACCACAAATTAACAATTTGGTAATTTTTAACCAGAGGTTGTTGCGACAATGCGTAACAGGAGTTTGAGAGGAGAGGGTTCGAAGGCACCTGCTCCCTGACCTTGTACACACTGCACACCGGTTTAAATATAAGTGAGTTTACGCTTTAAACTGGAGTTGTTCAAACTGTATTTGATCGTTCAGTTACAACTTGCACCTTTGCAAATACGCACGCAATTTTGCAATACTCTCTGAAAGTTTAAATAAATGCAATTCCTTAATTTTAATGCATTACTTCATTTCACTTTTATTCCGTTTTATTTAATTGTTAATTAAATATCAAATGGTTTATTTTCTTTCATTGATAGTTCAACTAAAAATAATTTTATGTTTACTTTAAACATGTATAAGTAAATGCTTACGCACAAAACAAACTTTTCTTTCATGAGTGGAAAGGTTTGTGTGTTTCGCTTTTAGGTACTTTCATTTAAAGTTAAAACTTTCGCCAAAACTACGCGAAAGATCTGTCTTGGGAAGCAAATATCAGTAACAAACTGATGCAATACAATAGCGATCGCTTTCCTACATTCAATGAGCAACATAATGATAATTGTTTTCGGTATCTTTGTAGCCACAGTGATGCGCCGTAAACCTAAAATTTTCCTAGGTTTCTGAAGACAGTTTTGCACTTTGATGTCAAGATTTTACACTTTGCGTAGAAGCAGAGCTCTGATTTTCCTTATTTCAAAGAGCATGAAGTTAAAGAAAGGATTAGGTATTTACAACATTAAATAAACTGCATTTTTCCTGATTCTCAAGAATAAAATGCTGTTCTCTTCCGTTAAAGGGTTTAGGAAGATTCACAACTTTTGATAGAAATAGAGAAGAGAATATAATTATCCTAGAGCTTTGGTATTCATAGACAAAGAACATTTTGTTAATAGAATGAAAAGCAAATATGTTCAAAGTAGCTGGGTTTAATAGTGGCGGCAAGGTCGGGTCTGCCTGGGGAACGAAGTGTTTCAAAGTTTGTATCACAAATATTTATTACACAAATGTACATGCTAATGTCGTCATTATAACAATCAAAAAGGCCATACACATACTTTACATTCATACTTACATACTACATATATACATACTACATATATACATACACACATACCTATAAATCTACATACACACATACCTATATACATACATACATACATACATACATACATACATACATACATACATACATACATACATACATACATACAAATATACGAATATTTCGATATACTTACGTTTTCTACTAATAATTTATATGCAAATACATAAACATGAATCGAACCCTTACTCCTGAACCCCCATTCCATTTACTCACACCCCCTCTCCTACTCTCCTCTTCATAATAGCCACTAACCTTCTTTGTCGGGTCTTCTCTAGAAATAATCCCAAATTGTGTATCCTGCATGCACCAACACTTCTAGGTAGCCTGACATTTGTACCAGCACCTGGCTTCAATGCTTTGTGTTTAATCCTTTAGATAGCACTGTGTGTAAAGAAGGTGAGGTTGTCTGAAGGTCAAATGCTCAGAAACATCCTGGGTTAGTACGGTCAATAATAAGAATTCGTTCAAAGATGCCCATGGAAAATGTATTCAATTTTTGAAGGCAGAAGGTGTTAATAGAGCTGAAATTATCGCGAAATGAAGAGTGTGTTTGAAAATAAGCAACTTTTATGCGATACTTCAACGTTTGCCAAACATATTGAGCTGCATGAAGCCTTTGAAGGCCTTCGCTCTTCTCTGTGACGTACTGGGACACCTGCTTGATCAGAAAAGGCAACTATGTGCAGAAGATATATCGCTATCTCTAAATACCCCAACTGCTAAACCATTACGCAAAAATCAAAAGTGTTTCACTTTCATTTGGAGAATCCGTATATGTAAAAAGTACTTCAACTGTTTGCACCGTTATAATATATGTAAACAATTGAATGTATTCTTTAAATGGCATGGATTAGAATCGTCATGGTTACTCAGTGCTTAATTTTTCGCAGAAGACTGTCACAAACTACAGGGTAAGGAAGTGTGAATCAGGTCAGAAATTCATTATTAAATTACGTCCTCATTACCAAACAACACCTACTATCTGGCGACAACTATTAGAACTAAGCCCAGAAGTTGGAGGGAACAAGTCCATGTGAGACGTGTTTATCGCTGTGTAGTTTATTGTGCTGTTTTAGGCGAGTTCGTATTTGTTTTTATTTTTTAAAATAGTATAAAAGTTATATCAAAATTGTTGGGATAATTTTGCTAATTATTATTGAGCATTGGTTATCTAATTATCATCCCTGTGCAGGTGTACCAACATAGATATTTCTGAGTTTGGAAAGCATCCGTTTCCTATCCAAAAAGTGCATACGTTAGTTCTGGACTACAGATTACAATTTGATGAGTGGTATTTACTCAGAATTAACGACGAGTCTGAGATGATTTGGCCATTTGAATATACACAACGGCCATATTTGGATTGTCACGAATCCCCTTCGCTGCTGAGAAATTCGTTCAGTTAAAAACTCCACCTTCTCGACCCGTGCAGTTTGCAATACTCACCAATCTTAAAAACGTGATAACTAATATTATGTTGGAAACGTTTGGTGGAACGCAGGAGTCTTAACATGATGTTAAAGTATTGACACAATGTCAACAAACAAGTGTCGGTGTATTTTCAACATCTGATGATGAAACCGGCCTTAGATATTCCATGTCATGTGAGGTTATCGGTCGTCCACTGTAGTGTGGTGTAAGTTGATGACGTAAGAGCTTCACGTCGACCGTCAACACTTCCTCTGGGACCGTCTCAGGGTCTTTCGCTGATTTTCGTTGAGGGGGCTCAACGTGAATAAGATGAAACTGCTGTTGATTAATTATTGAATCATTTAATGATCGATTGGTGAACCGCGCCTTTAGGAATAAACAGTCACGAGCAGGATAACGCTTTGCTAAGCAAGTACTGAAATTGATACTTTTGCCACAGCTTGGCTGAAACTTCCCTGCGATCTCAATCGAACTACGAACCTAGAAGAAGGCGAATACTGGTGTACTAGCCGTGCCAAAACGGGGCAAAGGCTCGTTTATATAGGCAACACCAATGACGCTGCCCATTCCACTTTTTGGCGCCGTTTTCATAAAACCGTCAGCTATTGGATGCCTTCCAAAGATCTTTCTAACGCCTTAATCGCTAGAGATATTTATTGAAAATACGAGTCTGGCCATAGGCTTGCCCTCTGAGGTTTAAAGAGGTGACTCACATACAGGACGATGTCCTCAGCGTTCTAGCGCTTGAAAGTCTCGCTAATATTTGGCTCACAAAGTCAGGGCGGGTTCTACCCTTTTAAGAAGGCGAACCTTTTTTCAATTGTTGTGACATTTATGACTGCGTTTCCACAGAGCGACTGCCTAAGCACGGTTCACCATACGATTTTCCGGCTACAATTTCTGTACATAGAAAGTACACTGAGAGAATAATTACACTATGATTATGTTGATGGCATTTGATTACACATTTTTAGGGATATTGATATTACTATTAAAATATCCATGTCACTATATTAATAAAATGTTATTTCTCATCTGTAATGAAAAGTATAAAAAGACGAACAAATATTATGCATAATAGATATACTGGGGTGATAACTTTGAGCAGTTATACATGTCAATGGAAATAAACAGTTAAATAAATAAGTTATCTAGCAAATGACATTCTATTATAACTTGTTACATCTGTATTTAAAATAAAGCACAATATATTAAGAGTTAAGTAATAATTATATAATGCACAGACTACTTTGCTTTAATAATGAATATTAATTATTACACTTAAATGCACCGCAACGAATGCATCTCACTCTTTTGCGACATACACACCTGAGGCTCTTGTACTTTACCCTCCACTTATTAGAAAGTAAACAAAAAGCAAAGAAAAGGTTGTTCCCCCCAGCAAGCACTTACCCTGTGGAGATGAGGGGTGGGAAAACCAGCTTCTGGTGTCAGGCAATAATTATAGCCAGCACCGGTCCAGCGTCAACATGTTTGCTACATTACACATGCACACGAGCCCTAAGTACAACACGATGTTCCAGAAAAAAATACACTCTTCACGAATATTTTACAAACTTCTCGTGCTTCAGGGAATATGCATATTCAAGTTAGAAGTGCTTTAGGATACTGTAAATGTTTTTAATTCATGTTCAATTTGTATTCCACACAGCACTGGTAAGAATATAATTTGCATTTTCTTCATTTATATTGTTTGACAAGAGAGTCAGGTGATTTCACGAGAAGATAATTTAGAACAATACATATTTTTATATATTTATGAAGTTCGGTTCAAAATATCAAATAGTAACTATAAATTTAATCGAAACAACTTTTAGCTTTTTATAAATCTTATACTCAGCTGGTCTGTAGTGGCTCTTTTTTCTATTATGCATTTGTTGTATCCATTGCTACGAGGTACATTCAAGTTATAATACCTCAGATTTCTTTCTTCATGAACTAATCACACGAAAACTTTGAAACTTCTGTCTCTTCTCGACGTAATCTCCCTGCAGCCGTACACATTTTTCACAACGTCAACGCCATGATTCTATAGCCGCTGGAAACGCTTCTATAAGAGTCTGTTTTGACCACTAGAAGATCTCTGATGCAATAGCGGCAAAGCTAGTGAATCGATCACGAAGAGTGTCTTTTATCGTTGAAAATAGCAAAAATCGCTAGGAGTCAAATTAGGTGAGTAGGGAGCGTGAGGAATCACTTCAACGTTGTTTTCATGAAGAAACTGCTGCGTCACGTTCGCCCGAGGTACTGGGGCGTTGTCTTGGTGAAACAGCACACGCGCAGCCTTTTCCAGCAGTTATTCACGCGATGCTGGAAGGAGCTTCTTCTTCAAAACATCTTCGTACGATGCACCTGTCACCGTAGTGACCTTTGCAAAGAAATGAGTAAGATTTACTCACCCGCCGCTGTCCCAGAACATGGCCACCATCCTTTTTTCTGCACTGGCGCTTTCCCTAATTTTTTGAGTGGTGTTGAATCCTAGTGCTTCCATTGAGCAGACTGGCGCTTCGTTTCTTATCCATTGTCACAATCCCATTCATGTCCTCATCACGCTCAACATTGCCTGGCAACATGCCACGCGCGCAGCCTTGTGGTCGTCCATCAGCACTGGTGGAGCCCATCTGGAGGACACTTTTCGCATTTCCAGGTCTTCATGCAGAGTTGTGTGCATAGATCCCACGGAAATGCCAACTTTGGAGGCGATGTGTTCCACACTCTTTCGGTGATTCTCCAAAACAACTTTCTCCACTCGCTCGATCATGTCGTCAGACCGGCCTGTGCGAGGCCGAGATTGCCTTGGTTTGTATCACACGACGATCTGCCTTCCTTGAACTGTCGCACCCATGAACGCACATTAGATACATCCATGACACCATCACCACATGTCTCACTCAACTGACGATGAATTTCAACCAGTGTCAAACAACGCAAATGAAGAAAACGAATGAGTACAGGCTGTTCTTATAATGAAAACGTTACCATTTTGAAGTATCAAAAACAGTCCTCACTCTCGCCGCTGCCACTAGAGTTCTGTGTGCCACACAGTGTTGCTATTTCTGTCACGCACTGACAACAAGTGCCCGGGTATTTTAAAACAAACTGAGTGTTTCTATATTCCTCAATATTTCTTTATACGGTATAAAGTATGTGCATATTCCGTTGCTCTTAAACAGAACGTTTAAAAACAAGTTCGCCTATGGAAATGATAACGTCTGGTGGAGGCAGTCTTAAAAATGTCTATTTAAATATGGAACAGGGCTGTTTTTTGTAATTACCAATTATTACTACATTTACCGGATTCCAGAAAAACATGTACTCTTGCAAACAAACCTGGATGTTCTATTATTTGCTGATACTGTATCTCGGTAGAATACAGACCTATAAAAACTCTTAGAGGATCAAGTCAAGGATACGGATTGCCAAACTACTAGACCTCCCCATTAAAGCCGTTTCCCATGTTGTAGGATGCCCCATCGTGAACCAAATCCATATTAGTACTATATCACTGGCACTAGTAGTAAGGTTAATTCAGTTAATTATAAGTGGAATTTAAATAGCAACTGTTTGGTCTTTTCGTTAAACTGCAGGATCCTTAAAGTCTTTGTCTGCAGTGCTTGCCCATACAATACAAGAATATTTAATGTAACGTCTCAACTCTTCGATGATGAGAGGCTTTGTATCCGTCCTCAGGTTTCCATAATGACTGAGAATCGCAAACTTTTCATTTATTATAATAATAAAGATGCTATTGTGTAAGGAGACATTTTATAACTTGCTACATTTTTAAACTTTTTTTTGCCTCATTTAGCCAATACTACTTCGGATGAATTATACAATGTTTTTAAAAATATTATATTCATTTTAAGCTTATCTATTTCTTTAGATTAAAAGTGATTATAAACTCGCTAATTTGTTTTAATTGTTCCTTACATTTGATTAAAAGTTTTGACTTAAGTTGTCTATTTTTTATAAAAATTACAATTTATTTACTTTTTTGAAACTTCTTTAAACTGACCCAATAGATTATATTGCTTCATGACATATCGACACGTCTAAATCATGTAAACATGCATGTTCGATCTGAACGTTTTCGAAATTTGGGCTGTCTATCCTTCCAGTTTTAAAGAGTTTTTCAAATTGTAATGTAGTTATCATTAAGGAATGAATGAGTGATGTTTACTGCCCGTTTTTACTACAGAGGCACCACAGGCAATGCACGCCGATGATACATGAGATGAAATGATATATTGGGGAAAGGATTTATTTTTATGTAAGGAAAGAACGTACTAGGCCTAAGTTTAGGGTAACTCCCCGACATTTGCCATTTATGAGGACTGAGGGAAACGGGGCAATAACCTCAGTCAGGGAGGACGGTCCAGGCGGAATTCGAATCCCAGAACTCCTGCTCACGAGTCCACGCCTTAACGACCTCGGCCACCCATGACAGTATTATTAAGTAGGATTATAAGTTAACGACTTTTGCGAAAGCTATGAGCATGTGTTCCTATTATTAATATTTGTCAAATTAAACAAATTATCACATTTCAGATTTTTCACTTGGTTTATTTATGAGCGCTCTTTAACATCTCAGGTCATCAGCGTCCCTTTCAATTCAGGGCGTGAAACGGCTGAAACTTTTGCTCAGAGGCCTCTTCTTTCAGGCTTGAGGTTCTTTTTCATGCCGTAAATGTACGACACGGGACCCACGGCTTTACTTCCCTTCCGAAGGAAGCCATACTTAGGATTTTTACGCCCGAAAATGTCCATCGACCCTGGCAGGGTTTAGAAGGCAAGTATGGTTAACACTACACCACCAGGACCGACATTTCAGAAAAGAATACAACACTATCTTTACAGCCATTGGGTTGAAGCATTAGAAAGCATCCTGCTCGTAGCTAGAACAGGATCTTTTTTTTTTTTTTTTGTCTAGGAAATTGTTTTCACTTGTATAATCACAGAAAAGTCAAAATCAGGTGCCAAAACAGTAGACGCCTACCTAACAGTTCCCTACAATAGCACATGAAACATATGGATGTTGTCAATACAATGCATAGAATTTAATTGTTGAACTAGTACATTAAAAATAAATCGAAATTTGAGAACATGTCATATCTGGGTCCAATGTAAACTATTTTTGCTATCTTAGCATTTTGTTATATACAAGAACTGTAAGATGGGAGGTCCAGGAGTGTTTAATTACAATATACACTTTCTGCACTTGATGTCTAGCGCGAGCGAGAGATCACTGCACCACTAAGGCCAGGCTTGAAGACGTTGAAGAGAAAACAGGCCCTAACCAGCTCACCGTGCCTATTTGAGTTTGAAGGCCGATTTTTGCTCAAGGCTCCTGACTTGAGTAGCTTTTGAGTTGTTTTAGGGCTTTTACCAAAAGCCATTAATAATGTCTGAGCCATATTTATAGCAAAGTCCCAAATCCGGTCCAGAGGACCAAGGTTGATTAACTGAGGCGTCATTGCGCTGACCGCATGACGACAACCAGGTGTCCAAGTTTGGCTTCTCAGATCTGTTGCGTTTCATCACTATTAATATGCTTCAGTGTTGTGCATGTACGTATAGCGTGGACAAAAGCTACTGAATGCTTCAGGGTCACTCAGAATATCCTCCTGCAAGATCTGTTAACATCACACAATGTGCTTTAGGAAATACGATTCAGTATTTTGTTCAACGTTCGTTGTACTCGGATACATTTGCATGATAACTAGGGGTACGGGGACGCCAGGCTACGAAAAAGAAGAAGAAGAATTACAATAACGATGAATATAATGATAATGCAACTAAAAATTAAAAAAAAATGTATGAAATGGCATTTCTTGTGCAAACATGTCCCTCTACAAGATTTCTTTAGGACCAGAGACGCTAGCATTACACAATAAACAGGGGCTTTCCTTTGTTTTCATAAAATCAATATTGGTCCTAAATTTTGCCATTTTAAGAAGAGCTATGCTGAAAATATAACCGATTAATAACTGAATAATTTAAAGTTTAAAAAGCAATGAAAAAATACTTAAAACATGTTGAATGTACAATTTATCAAAACACAAGGCACTTAAAACTATTTCACAAGCTCACAAGTAATACTGAATGTTCGTCTGAAAGCAAGGAGCTTATAAATCGTTTGTTCATTGTTTTCTGCACAGCTTTGTTGGGATTAAAGTTTTTTTGAGGACAAATTGGGTGTCCTAATGTCGTCTTGGTGAAACTCTTGTCATGGTTTGGTAGTTTATGACGCTGCAATAAAGTAAATCATAAGGAAGTGACCTGTTTTTCAGAATAAAAATGCCACTATAACAAGTTTCCTAAGCTTGAGAACTGTGCTTTTAAAACAAAAAGTAAAATTTTTATTCAAATTCAAAAGGAAAAAAAAAATATTAATTAAACATTAATTTGGAAATTAGTTGGGAAGGGATCCATAAGTCGCCCACGGGCATTACTGGCTGAATGCAGATGATATCTGATGGGATGCCATAAATGTACAGCACCCTTTAAGTGCTTTCATGTATCTGCAATTTGTTTCTAGACTGAAAATATGTATGTTCATTGCTTTCAACGTCATCAAAATTGAATTCAGTGAACCTTTCATTTCCTAAATCGCGGTGTGTACAAGGCGAATGTTTGTCCTGGTAGGGAAAGCAAGTTCTAAACCTTGGTGTTGAAAGAAACCTACCAGTGTGACTAAAGAACCACCATCTTTGTCCAAGGCAATGCTTTCTCTCAAGACTTTTATGTGTCACATTTGCCTTCCAAGACATAAGCGCAAACAAAAGAAAGGCGACGTGCGGACATGAAACTTCAGCATTTGTTGCCACGTGGCCATGTTGATGCCAGATGACGTCTTGTAAGGGATTATTTAACGAGTGCAGACTGCGAAGGGTGCATGTTTCTTTAGGTGCCATGGGAACATGCGCCTCAGGCTCTTCTCAGCTTCTGTACACGTGTGCGCTGGAGAAAAGGTGACGGAATTTAAAGGTGTTCCTTTGGACAGGGTGTTTGGCAACCTACGTTACTGTAAATTGTTTTTCATTGTAAATAGTTCATCAGAATATAGACTGAGTTTATCCAGAATAGTATTATCTTGTCTAAGCTAAATCTCTATGGGTAGATTTTCTAATAAAAGCCTTTGTATTCTCAATATGGAGGTAGTTATGCAACAAAAGCTCTACCGGAAGATTAGAAGGGCACTAAAGGTGTGGGTTCAACCATTTGCAGGGCTTTAAAATAACTTTTCAACACTTTTATCAATAAAAAAACAGATTGCACAAGGCGTTTGTGAGACAGAAACGTGAAGAAACACGGCACGCAAGCCTATGATTGGACACCTAAATTAGGGTAATCTGTGTACACCAGGAAAGAAAGAAAGAAAGAAAGAAAGAAAAAAAAAAGAACACGACAACAAAAAACAATGAACCAAGCGTTTGACTTCACAATGGGGGATTCGGAAATGTTTGAAATATTTTATTTTATGGGCTATTAAGAGGAGAAAGGTGAGAATTTGATTTAAAATAAAGTTCTTTTTTGTTTTGTTATTTATATAATCATGTTGGATATTAGTTTTTCAATACTTTTACCGGTAAAAAAACAGATGGCATAATGCGTTTGTAAGACAGAAGCGTTAAGAAACAGGGCACGCCAGTCTATGATTGGATACCTTTGGTAGAATCTGTGTACTCCAGGAAAACAAAACAAAACAAACAAAGAAAAAACTCTGAGCCAAGAGTTTGACTTCGCAATGGGGGATTCAGAAATGTTGAAATAACATCTTTTCTGAACTACTAAGAGGAGAAACAAGAGAATATCATTTAAAATAAAGTTCTTTTTGGTTTTCGATGTAGATATTTATATGATTATGTTGGACATTAATGCAGCAAAAGGGATCACACGTTACATTACATAAACGTGAAAAAGTAAAAAAAGGGAGGCAAAAAATAACTGTAGACCTTTCTTTAAATATAGTGATTTGTACTTTTTATTTTGCATTTGATTTTATTAAATATTTTATTACAAAAATACATTTGTTTATCTGAACGGGGGATATATCGTGTACCCGCAATACACGTACAATAGCAAAATATTATGAATCTCTTACGAACAGGAAGATGCGTCTTTTGGGAATATTAAAAGTATAAACTTAGTAATGAAAAAAGTTGAAACGTGGAGGAAGTAAATTAGTGACATTCTTAATGAATTTATACGGATAAAAAATTTAAACAGAAGAAACATTACAGCAATTGAAATTGAGATATATCTGTTGGTCATGCAAGCAGAAGATGGTGAGGAATACGGCACAGAATCAAATACTGTAATAAGACAACAGCTAGAAAACGAGCACTTTAATATGGTTTTACATCTAGGAGATCTGCAAAGACCAAATTTTACTTTAAGACTCCTTTTGTATGCCTAAATGATAAAGGGATGATATTTGTTAATCTCAAAAAAGACTCCCAGAAAACTGTTTCAGTAGCCCTTAAGATAAGCTAGAGTCAACTAAAATTGCTTATTGAAAGACCTTTTCTTTCCATGAGGTTATTTAAGTTACGGGCCGGCGGAGCGCGACTGCCCACGGGGAGAAGTCAGTCATCAAGGCCATGTATTACATGTGCAGGTAGCAGCTTGTAGTTAGTTTTAAGCAAGTGGTTGTGCATTCAGTGTTACTCCGTGCTTTCATTGGTGTAAATTGTGTGCTAATAATGCATTTCGTTAGTTACGTCCTTACATTAATTTAGGGTGTCAATGTGGAATACACATGCACTTGCGTTCCAGGCAGAGAAACACTTGACAGCTTGTTACGGAATCTCTCAATTGCGAGAAATGTGTTATGAACCGCCCTTTTCTTGCGGAAGAAATACAGGAGTTTTTAGTTGCTAGCAATGTATTGCTATTGAGGGGCACCATTTTCTGAATCTCTTGTAACAAGGTTAGAGCTTATTATTATCATCAATTTTCATTAAAGTATCATTTTAGCTTGCAGTTAAAATATAAACAGTAAAATAAAAATACTAACATTACGCGCGGCGACTCTAGAGCAGCTGCACCTCCCCAGTAAGCAGCTGCGCTCAGACGGCCCATAACTCAGATAATCTCACTGCACAAAATTGTTTTTGCAAGTTATTAATTCTTAACTTTAATACTTGTAAAATCTGACCCATGTGATTTGAAAGCATGTTTAAATGGAATGGAATATTCAGGCGACCGGCTCCGATCCACCCAAAAACAAAACACAACATTAAAAATAATTTATACATTCAATACAATATTAAGTTATAATTCCTACAATACTAAACCTTTTTTTTTTAATTAAACCCATTCGGCCAAATTTCTATCCTTGAGAGTTGCTTATTCCTTAGGATCTTATACACACTAACACCTGGTTATTGGTGTATAAGGATCCTGTTTAACTAGTGCTAGATAACTAGTCCCATAACCTTCCCTACTCATTTCATCCTCCTTTCACTATCTGACAATTCTATACCATTTCTCAAGCACTTTTCCTAAGTGTTTTACGCCTGTAACCATATATTTAAGTGATTAGTTATAAGTTGTTCATCTATTAAAAGTACATTTTGCCCATTAGTACTCTTTCTATTGGCCACCTACGATACCCAGGCAGCAGTTGTTCTGTCATCATACGCTCCACACATAGAAAAGAGGATAATGTGATCCAAATTTGTGTTTAACGTAATTTAATACTGCACGAATCACCAAAAGAAAAAAAATAGGGCCATCTTTCAATAGGCAATTCATATAATGCCTATTGAGAGTTTAGGATGTTACTGTTCGTTTAAAATAAATAAATAAATAAAATAATGAGCACACAATAGCTCAAGTGAGGTGAGTTGCTTCCCACTAGGACCTGTAACCATGTCTTTAATATTTTTTTAACCAACAAACACAAACAGGCTATTTTACGTTTGATTGTATGCTAGACCCGCCTCTGAATAACATTACTGCTTGATATTGGTTTAATTTGAAACAGCAAATAAAGAGAAAAACCAGAACAACAAAGAAATATATATATTTGAATAGTGTTTAACGCCCGTTTTTACTACTGAGGCACCACAGGCGGTGAACACTGATAATACATCAGATGAAATGATATATTGGGATAGGATTTTTTTTAAGGAAGGAAACGTTCCAGGCCTATGTTTAGGGTACCTCCCAGACATTTGCCAGTTATGAAGACTGAGGAAAACCTGGAAAAAAACCTTAGTGGCGGGATTCGAACCCCAGACCTCCCGCTCACGAACCCGCGACTTAACGACATCGGCCACTCGTGGCGGTAAGAAGTGTATATAAATTCTGAAACTGCATTAACGTTCTTTGCGTCCGTTTTTAAAGTTTACTTTTACGTAGATTTCCATTCCTGAAAAAGCGTCAATGCCATTAATTCTGAAATTACACAGTGTGTTACAGGACATAATGTTGAGGAACATACCGTATGTTCACTGACACGCTGTCAAGGGGCTATAATTTCTAAAAGTCAGACCTTAAGTAATATGTTTTGCAGAACCGAAATTCGATTTTCTGTGCCTTTTCTGACAGTTTAGTACAAACGTTGGGTTTTATTCGGTCAAGCAGTTCCGTTCTGTTGTCAAATGCACTGACATACATATACACGAGGTGCTGAGAGAGCGAGAGCGAGAGATTTTTTATTTTATTTTATTTATTTATGGACGCGCTTTAACATCGCAAGTCATAATTGCCCCATTCAATTCCGGGCATGAAACGGCCGACAAATTTTGCTCAGAGGCCTCTCTTTCAGGCTTGAGGTTCTTTTTCGTGCCGTAAATGTTCGACACGGGACCCACGGCTTTACTTCCCTTCCGTAGGAAGCCTCACTTAGGATTTTTAGGAAGCCCTGGGTGGGTTTGAAACCGCGATCTTGGGTTTAGAAGGCAAGTATGGTTACCACTATACCACCAGGACCGACATATTTACTGACTAGAATTTACTGACTTCTATATATAAAATATGTTTAATTAAATATTATCTATTTAGATTAAATTATTAAATTATTGAAACAATTGTTCACCACAGGCGGTGAACATTGATGATACATGAAATGAAATTATATATTGGGAAAGGATTATTTTTTAAGGAAGGAAACGTTCCAGGCCTATGTTTAGGGTACCTCCCAGACATTTGCCAGTTATGAAGACTGAGGGAAACCTGGAAAAAAACCTTAGTGGCGGGATTCGAACCCCAGACCTCCCGCTCACGAACCCGCGCCTCAACGACATCGGCCACTCGTGGCGGTAAGAAGTGTATATAAATTCTGAAACTGCATTAACGTTCTTTGCGTCCGTTTTTAAAGTTTACTTTTACGTAGATTTCCATTCCTGAAAAAGCGTCAATGCCATTAAATCTGAAATTACACAGTGTGTTACAGGACATAATGCTGAGGAACATAACGTCGCTGACACGCTGTCAAGGGGCTATAATTTCTAAAAGTCAGATCTCAAGTAATATGTTTTGCAGAACCGAAATCCGATTTTCCGTGCCTTTTCCTACAGTTCAGTACAAACGTTGGGTTTTATTCGGTCAAGCAGTTCCGTTCTGTTGTCAAATGCACTGACATACATATACACGAGGTGCTGAGAGAGCGAGAGCGAGAGATTTTTTATTTTATTTTATTTATTTATGGACGCGCTTTAACATCGCAAGTCATAATTGCCCCATTCAATTCCGGGCATGAAACGGCCGACAAATTTTGCTCAGAGGCCTCTCTTTCAGGCTTGAGGTTCTTTTTCGTGCCGTAAATGTTCGACACGGGACCCACGGCTTTACTTCCCTTCCGTAGGAAGCCTCACTTAGGATTTTTAGGAAGCCCTGGGTGGGTTTGAAACCGCGATCTTGGGTTTAGAAGGCAAGTATGGTTACCACTATACCACCAGGACCGACATATTTACTGACTAGAATTTACTGACTTCTATATATAAAATATGTTTAATTAAATATTATCTATTTAGATTAAATTATTAAATTATTGAAACAATTGTTCACCACAGGCGGTGAACATTGATGATACATGAAATGAAATTATATATTGGGAAAGGATTATTTTTTAAGGAAGGAAACGTTCCAGGCCTATGTTTAGGGTACCTCCCAGACATTTGCCAGTTATGAAGACTGAGGGAAACCTGGAAAAAAACCTTAGTGGCGGGATTCGAACCCCAGACCTCCCGCTCACGAACCCGCGCCTCAACGACATCGGCCACTCGTGGCGGTAAGAAGTGTATATAAATTCTGAAACTGCATTAACGTTCTTTGCGTCCGTTTTTAAAGTTTACTTTTACGTAGATTTCCATTCCTGAAAAAGCGTCAATGCCATTAAATCTGAAATTACACAGTGTGTTACAGGACATAATGCTGAGGAACATAACGTCGCTGACACGCTGTCAAGGGGCTATAATTTCTAAAAGTCAGATCTCAAGTAATATGTTTTGCAGAACCGAAATCCGATTTTCCGTGCCTTTTCCTACAGTTCAGTACAAACGTTGGGTTTTATTCGGTCAAGCAGTTCCGTTCTGTTGTCAAATGGACTGACATACATATAACGATGTGCTTCGAGAGAGAGAGAGAATTTTTTTATTGAATTGGTTTATTTATGGACGCCCTTTAACATCGCAAGTCATTCAATTCAGGGCGTAAAACGGCCGACAAATTTTGCTCAGAGGCCTCTTCTTTCAGGGTTGAGGTTCTTTTTCGTGCCGTAAATGTACGACACGGGACACACGGCTTTACTTCCCTTCCGAAGGAAGCCACACTTAGGATTTTTACGCCCGAAAAAATCTATCGATCCTGGCTGGGTTTGAAACCGCGATCTTGGGTTTAGAAGGCAAGTATGGTTACCACTACACTACCAGGACCGACTATATTTACTGACTTCTATATATATAAAATATGTTTAATTAAATATTATAAATTTAGATTAAATTATTGAAACATTTTTTGAAATTGTAATATTGTAATCTTTAAAAAAACTATGATTATATAATTTGTATTGAAATTTTCGTATATTTGGAAAAACGGTGCACTATCTGTTTGAAATTAATAATTAATGCCTTTATCATAAAGGAAAATAATTTCTTTGGGAACTAAAAGGAAAAATTTTATGCTATGTTTAAAATTCATAAATAAACAAAATATTATTGATGGAACATAAATAACTTAAAAAATGTAAGAAAGACATCAAAAATGTAAACACAACTGAGAAAGGAATTACAAAAAAGCCACGTTTAAATTAAGAGACATCTTTGCAGCAAGAAAGACAGATATAGGAATTTTTTATTACTTGCTCAATTGCCCAAATCAAAACATTTAAGCGTATTATAATATAGTGGATGTATAAAAAATAACCTTACCTTGTAAAAAACGTGGCCGAAATCCAACGGAAGGTATGTTCTTATGGTTTCCAAGAACTGATAAAAAAATATAATATAAAATTAGTGAAAAAATAGCTTTAATAGCTTACAATAGTAAGTACATAGTCTTCTTACAAAGAAGTTACATAAAGCTGAGAAGAAACACGAAAGTGTCAGCTAATTGTAAATTTAATGCAATTCAGAGCATTGATACAATTCTGCTCATTGTTTAAAAAACGATACTCATATAAGATTTCTTTACATGCTGCACATGAACAGGAATATTTTTTAGTATGGGGATAGAAAAACAAAACTAACAATATGCTAAAGATGTCTCAATAATTTCATTAAATTTTTTAAGAAAACCTCATAACTTTCAAAGAAGTTTTTAATAATTGCACGTTACTCATAAGATAATTTACATCGCCAAGTTTGGTGATAAAACATTCCATGTGAAAGTAGAAAATGGATCTTCTATGAATCATATATTTTTTTAGAAAAGAGTACACACAAATTCTGGTACTGCTGGGAGCTGGAGAGATGGCTAGCGACGTATGGGGGGAGACGAGGTTTTATCTACCAAGTAAAACATTACGCACGGGATCAAATACTTAAGATTCGGTTCGTTCCCATTGCGTTAACGAAAGCAATAGTTGTGTTGTCAGCACATCCCTCTCTTCAGCTTTATTTTTGCTTTCTAGAGTAAACATATAAACAGATTTATACAAGGGTCACACTGAAAGTTGTGAGCAACCCATTGTTAAAATTAGAATTCCAAAAATGTAACAAAAAGGACTGGAGGATCGCAATCTCCAGACTTTACACCACATGTTGTCATATTGTGACGTCATTAGCTTCTATCACGTAACCACAGGCAGTATTTCCAAAATGGCGGACATCAATGTTTCGTTTCAACAGCGTAATGTCCTTGAATTCCTTGTTAAAGAGGGAAAACCTGCTGCTGAAATTCACCTCAGACTTCAACGTGTCTATGGAGATGTCTGCATGGTGTTAGGAGATGGGTGAAACATTTCAAAGAAGAGAAAACGAGTATCCAAGCTGAGCCCGCAAACTGCAACAAGGAAAGGGTTAATGAGCTCATTAGAGAAGATAGGCGTATCACAGTGGATGAAATCGCTGCAAAACTTACAGTAGGACATAGTGCAGTGCAAGAAATGATAAAAGGCTTAGGTTATCGAAAAGTTTGTGCCCGTTGGGTCCCACGTTTATTGATCGGAGACCATAAACTTCAGAGAATAACCATTAGCCAAAACCATCTTCAGAGATTTCAAAATGAAGGTGGTGATTTTTTGACGAGTATTGTGACAGGCGATGAAAGCTGGTTCCATCATTACGAGCTGAAACAAAACGTCAGAGTATGGAATGACACCATTTGGATTCGCCATCGAAGAAGAGAGCGAAGACAGTGCGATCTGCTGGGAAGGTTATGAGTGGCGTCTTCTGGGATGCACAGGGTTGCAATCTGGTTGATTTTCTTGAACCTGGACAAACCATAAAAGCTGCCCGCTATATCCAGACACTTTGAAAGCTCCGTCGTACATTGCGCGATAAGCGCTCTGTAAAGATCATGCTGCAACAGAATAATGCGCGTCCTCACACTGCCCGTGTCACAATGGAGAAGATCAGAGCATCTGGGTGGGAAACTCTTCCACATCCTCCCTACAGTCCCGACTCGGCAGCCTCCGACTATCATCTTTTTGGTTCTGTTAAGGAACAGATGCGAGGCAAACACTACGAGACTGTGGAGGATATTCCGAAAGCAGTACGTCAGTGTCTTCGTGCAGCTGGAACGGAGTTCTATCGTAAGGGTATTTTCAAACTTGCAGAACGATAGGAAAAATGTGTGCAAAGAAATGGAGACTGTGTTGAAAAGTGAGAGAAAAGTCTGTAGATTACAATGATGTACTTGGTTTATCTAAAAATAAATATTAAGAGGTTTAAAAATTGTTGTTCACTACTTTCAATATGACCCTGGTACAATTTTCGTGCTAGGAAATTCTTTACATTTTAAAATTTTGCATTTAAAACTTACAGGAGAAAAGATGACTAATATTTAGTGTTATTTGTTGAAATGCAAATGAAGATACAAATAAAATTGAAATATCTTGATAAAAGTGTAATGTCCCTTAATATTTTAATCCCATTCTGTTTAATGGTCTCAGGCCTAGGTAAAATCACTGCACTGGACAATACGAAGGTTGTTATTCATAACTGTAACCCAAAATCCGTATAAATATTCTTGCCTTGTCTTTAATTTATGCACATCAATTAAATACTTAGTGAGTAATGGATCAAGATCTACATTTGAATAAAAAAATTGTTTAAGGGACAGACTGCGAAATACAACATATAATACGAACTCTCCGAGTTTATCCGACTATCATTACTATGTTTCAGTCAGTGATGGCATCATTGTGTGGGGTAGCATTGCTAAAACTAATGTTAACCCATTATCTTTATTACAAAAAACGCGTTTTAAAACAGTTTATACAAACCGTTATATGAACCAACGGAATATATTCTAACAGAAATAAATACTTTTAAATTTTGGACAAATATATGAAACTGATATTTTTTTCATGAAAATTACGAGCATTTTAACTCCATTGTCTTGGCACCAAACCAAAGAGTGCCGCTAATTAAATGAACCCAAATATTTTACGTCTGCAGGATTAAAAAAAAAATGAAATGAATTTTGCATCTAATTTTTATAACCATGCATAAACGACCAGATTTAAAAATAAAATTAGATATTAGATAGCTTTAGTTTGATGAACTTATATACTGTGCGGTTATTTAATTTAATATTTTTATTTAAATATTTATATTTTTGATGAAAGTATAAAAGTGAAAACAATAATATTCCTAACCTGTGTTATAGGAGATGAAAATGATGTTCTTCAAGGATAATGCATTGCTGCCTAATTGGTAGGAAATTCCTGATTTTCATTTAATTTTTCTTTCGTAAGAACACGGCGGTTCGGAACACGTTTCTTGTCATTGGGAGATCCTAAAAACAAGTTAGCGAACAGTTTTTCTCTACCTGTAACGATTGCCATGGTATTTCGTTATGACTTTCCGTATTACAAGAATACGCTTTTACATATAATATATTGTATCTAAAATATTTTATAAGTAATGTTATAACTAACGAGAAACAAATTACACACAATTTATAAATATAACCACGCGATAACACACTAATACATAATCACTAGATAGATGAATGGATGGATGGAGACCAAGTTTCTTAATCTCAATTTGCTTATCTAAGACCCTCCATACTAAATGAAAATATTTTTTTCAACAACACCTTGCATAGATGAAAGAGAGTATTTTTCAAGTTAGTTCTTGAACTTATATTTTTTCCTGGAATGAATTATTTTCTTTATTGCCAGTGTCTTTCAGCCCAAAGTAAACAATTTAGCTCTACTGTCCCACGGAACAAACAATGTTTCGACATTTCCATTGAATATAAAGTAATAAAGGTTTTTCATTCAAATCATCGCATTTTGTTCCTGGTATTTTAAACATTTGAGAAATAGGCAATTTAATACTCTCACATGACTCTCTTAAACTTAAAGGTTACAACTAAAACTTATTCTTTTTTGTCCCCATTGTGTAAGATCATAGCTTTCAAGCTAAACTTTGACGAATTTATCAATGGCCTCTACTTTTTTGCACCATTTCATTTCTCTCTTTGTGTAAATTCAAACTTTAGTCAACAGCTTTGGCCATATCGCCCGCGATGCCTTTTTATGGCTACCTTCGCAACTAATTTCCAAATTAAATTTTAATTAACTTTTGAAGATTTTTATTTACTTACTTTTGCATTTGAATAAAGATTATTACTCTTCATTTAAAAGTACCGTCTTCAAGTTTAGGAAAATTTGTTAAAGCGTCATTTTTATTCTGCGAAACAGGCCGTTTCCTTATGATTCACTTCATTGCAGTGCCATAAACCACCTACCATGACAGAGTTTCACATTGGGACACCCAAATTGTCCTCAAAATAATTTTAATCCGAACAAAGATGTGCCGCAAACAATGAACAAACGATTTACAACGGTCTAACAATAGGAATGTTCAAAGTTCCTTGCTTTCAGGCGAACATTCAGTATTACTTGTGAGCTTGTGAAATAGTTTTCATTGTCTTGTGTTGTGATAAATTGTACATTCAACATGTTTAAGTGTGTTATTACTTTTTTAACTTTAAATTATTCAGTTATTAATTGGTTATATTTTAAGCATAACTCGTCTAAAGTGGCAAAGAAACTGTAACCAGTATTGCTTTATTGGAAACAAAGAAAAATCCGAGTTATTGTGTGTTATACCTAGCGTCTCTGTTCCTAAAAGAAATAATGTAGGAATATATTTTCATATATTTTTTAATTTTAGATTTACTATAATAATTATTGTAACAAATTATTATTATTATTATTATTATTATTATTATTATTATTATTATTCATAGTATCGGTAGCAGTAGCGCCCAAATAGTGGCATTGCAGCCTGGCACTCGCGTACCCCTGGTTATCATGCAAATGTGCCCGAGCACAAATGAACGTTGTTCAGTCTATAGTGTCTTTATTCAGTAGAGCCCATTATTGTAATTTAGAAGCCAGATGCTAGTTTTATTTTCTTCTATAGATCATTGTCGAATAGAGTATTTATGATCTTTCTCCATCTTTGTGTGGATTGCAGACAAGACCGGGCCCTCGGTTTCTGCAGTTCCGCCTTTATCAGAGTTCCCATGTTGAGTTCCTCCATTCAGCGAGAACTTTCGCCATTTGGGAAGTTCTGTGTACTTACGAAAAGCACATTTGATTATTCTATCTTACCTCTGTTTTCTTTTGAAAATCTATTTAGTTTTGGTAAGATAAAAGTAAACAAGTCTTCCATGCGAAGTTTAGAAATAAGTCAAATCATGGGAAAAGCAACGCTGTCTTCCTATTTAGCTATTCATGTAACACAACATTCGTGTGTTGCCCAGATCTTGTACTGATCAAGAATATGAGAATGTACCGAATAAAATACGAAGGTAGGTCCATATGTTTCCGACCTCGCCGATAAAGACTATTGTCTTCACCAAAACCCTATCTGGTGTTATAATTTATCTACTAAGTAAATAATTACAGCTGTAACTTCCGCTCCGCTGTGTTCAGTTGCTCAGATATGCTGCATAAAGAAGGTTATGTGTAGAAGATTGTGACATGTTCAAGAAGAACCTACTCCACATGAAATTAAAAGGCGATTGGACGGTGTATATGGGGAAGCACACCATTCATATTATACTATAAAAGAATGGGTCAAACTTTTTTCAAATGGGTCGAGAAAGCCTTGAAGATGAAGAGCGTGCAGGTCGGCCCTTGGAGGTGCTCACTCCTGAAAACATCGCTCTTGTGGAAAGAGAAATTATGGAAGACCGGCGGCGCAAAGCTACAGAAATAGCAGCAAGGTTGGGCCTTTCTAAATCAACAGTCCTTCGAATCATTCACGAACATTTAAACAAGATTAAGGTTAGTGCAAGATGGGTATCTGGACTTCTTTCCTCAGTTCAAAAGCAGCAACGAGTCATCTGTTGTCAGGCATTTTTGGAGCTCTGCCGTGTCAACGAGAGAGTAATTCTGCAAAGCATTGTTACATTAGATGAAACTATGATCCTCTACTATGTTCTCTTGTCCAAAAGGAAATCAATGGAGTGGCGTAAACCTGGCGAAGCACCGCCTCTAAAGGCCAAGGTCACTTAGCCAACCAAGAAGATCATGACCACAATCTTTTGGGACTGTGAAGAAATACTCTTCATTGACTTCAAGGAGAGGAACACCACAGTAAATGGCGAGTATTATGCTGGTCTATTGCACAGACTACATGCTTCCACCAAAGAGAAAAGGCGAGGAAAGCTGAGTGGTGGTGTGGTCCTTTTTCACGACAACGCGTCTCTGCACACAACTCTTGTTGCAAAGGAAACTGTGAAGAAATGTAGCTTCAAGAAGATCGACCATCCACCCTACAGTCAGATCTATCTCCCAGTAACTATTTCCTCTTCTCAAAACTCAAGATGGATATTCGAGGAAGGAAATTTAAGTGTGAGGAAGAAGTGATGGATGCTGTTTATGCCCATTTTGCAGACAAGACTTCTGACTATTTTGGGGGAGGGGAATTGAAATGTTAATTCAAAGATGTCAGAAGTGTATTGCAGTAGAGGGTAACTATATTGAAAAGTGAATTATACTTTTTGTCAGCTAATGGTTAGGCCGGAAACCTATGGACCTACCCTCGTACGTACTATTAAATGTTTTTGTTATTAATGTGTCAGTCCTGGTGGTCTAGTGGTAACCATATTTATTTACCTCGTAGAACTAAGATCGTAGGCTTAATCCCGGCCAGGGTGATGGCTTTTTTCCGAGCGTAAAAATCCTTCGAAAGGGAAGAAAGCCGTGGATCCCGTGTCGTAGATTTACGGCATGTAAAAGAATTCATGCCTGAAAGAAGAGGCTTTTGAGCATAATTTTTCAGCTGTTTCGAATGGATGCCAATTACCTGAAATGTTAAAGAGTATTCTAAAATAAGTCATTAAAAAAAAAAATTAAGCGACACTCAGCCTTGCTAATAATTTCTTACATGCTATTACGTAACTTAACCGGTGAATTAACACAAGTATTTCTGCAATTTGAGCATTAACGAAAATATAAAATAAAGTAATGGGAGACATAAAAGTATATCCCTATACGTTTAAATAAATATTTTATTTGCAAGGCATTCAGCTAAAAATAAAAGTATGAGACGGGAATTTTTGAAATTTACAATTATTGAATTCAATGTTACAAAATGTTTACTACCGTGTGATTATAAAGAGATTGTATTATTTTTAGATTGTATTACTTTTATTTCTATATATTTTGCTCGTAGCGTCAACTGCTCAGTTATGAGACGTTACCAGTTACTCTCTAGCGCTGACCGTGGCCAGGAAACCCCTTAGGTGGCATTCCTAAAGTTCAGCATTTTACTTAGGCAGCACAACTGAAAAGGCTTCGCGGGAGGGGTGGATACGCATTATGAAAGGGGAAGAACTAGATACAAAAGCTGAAACACCACTAGGTAAGAGAAATTCACTGGTAAAAACCCTTCTCTCTTCTTTTCACAGTGTTTGTATAAGGGGAGAGAGGTACACAAAGCCTGCTGCGCACTTTAATTCTCGCACTTGTGTTGTAACAGATCCCTTCTCTGACACGTCATTAATAACATGTTCAACCATTGTGCGATATGCTGCGAAGAGTGGGGACTAACTCAGGTGTGATTGTCGGCAGGTCACGGGGAACCCCCGTGTACTCTGCCTCTGCAGAGGGAAGCAGGTTTGTTTTAAATTAGGAATATAATTGTGGGTGGCATTTTGGATAAACATCACCCATCCCTATGCTTTTCAAATGTGCTTTACAACTACAAACAGCTTACTTGCTACGAAACGTTCTTTTCCTTTTTATTTATTTGCTTTTTGTCTCTAATGAACACTCTATTTATACCTAGATACTTTCAGCTCTTCTTTTGTATTCGCAAAATGTAGCCAATGCTACTTTCCAAGAGTAAAGTGCCTTAGAGATAACGACTGAAAATTGTATTTGTGGAATTCCGTGGAATCATGGTTTTAAATGTCGGTCCTGGTGGTCTAGTGGTAACCATACTTGCCTCCAAAACCACAGATCGCGGGGTCTAACCCGGTCAGGATAGATGGATTTTTTCGGACGTATGTATGGCATCCTTCGGAAGGGAAGTAAAGCCATGGGTCCCGTGTCGTACATTTACGTCACGATAAAGAACCTCAAACTTGAAAGAAGAGGCTTCTGAGTAAAATTTATCGGCCGTTTCACGCCCTGAATTGAATGGGATGCTGATGACCTGAGAAGTTAAACAGCGTCCGTAAATAAACCAAATCAACAACAACAAATTGTTTTAAATACTTTTGGGCTGGGGTTTCCACAGTGCCCAGGTAAAAAGAGTAATTAGCGAACAAATGCAGGTTCAGGAAACTCATCCGATTTCAATAGTTAGTGTTGAAGCGGTGTTCGAATAAGGGAGGTTTTAATATGTCTGGCTGTTGCATCAATGCCGCATGGTGGAGCATCAATTTGAAGCTGTATTGTTATGGGGTGGGTGCCTTGCTTAGTGTGTATGGTGGATGTTCTTGTAGCTCTGGATGTTCTTGAAGTTCTTCAAGCCTCGGCTTTGAGAGGGGGAGGTTGTTGATGTTGTGAATGATAAATTCACAGGGTTGTTTTCACTGGATGTTATATATGACCCCGGGGGGGGGGGATCAACGGGACGAGAAGGTTTCGAGCACTAGCCACAGAGAAGAACACACAGCATTTTCTGTACATCATTATTTATTTGTTGTAATATTTTCTCATTATAAGTCGGAATGTTTACGGAGACCTGAGTTCTAACTATCACTTTTGCTAGCACCGCCACAGGTGGCCGAGGTCGTTAAGGCACGGACTCGTGAGCGGGAGGTCTGCGGTTCGAATCCCGCCAGGACCGTCCTCCCTGACTGGGGTTTTTTCCAGGTTTGCCTCAGTCTTCATAACTGGCAAATGCCGGGGAGGTACCTAAACTTAGGCCTGGAACGCTTCCTTCCTTTAAAAAAAAAAAATCCTTTCCCAATTTATCATTTCATTTCATGTATCATCAGTGTCCACCGCCTGTGGTGCCTCAGTAGTAAAAACGAGCGTTAAACACTACTCAAAAAAAAAAAAAAAAAAAAAAAAACTTTTGCTAGCTCCTGGCTGTTAGACGACTCTTAAGCCCTCTTACGGTCTGATTTCGAATTCTTACTTCTGGTTACTGCCTTCACTACTTCCTTTACTACAGTTCCTGAATACCCTAATATATTTTCTTTTTTTATTCCTAAGGCCCTCCTTACTTGAATTTTAATTCTATATTATTCTGAAATCAGTGGGCTTCCTTATTGGATATCCCCTTATATCTATTCACGCAGACTGGCTCTGAATTTAGAACGCTGTTCATTGGTTACTCTTATTTATTTCTCTACACTCATACAAAGTTTGAGGTCCGTTTTATTTATTTATTTTTTTTTTCCTCCCAGAAAAAACTCGGTTATAAATTTCAGTTTTCACCTTTCATGCTGGACCTGTATAATAATCGCTCTTTTCTCCCTTAGTTACTTTTAGATCCACAAAATATTCACATAGATAACGCACGTTTTTACCCATATGTTTGCTATCTCTATTTCCTGGGAAAATGTTATTTTTACGGTGAGGCCCTTTAATGTCTCCTATACTATTTCATATCTGTCATATAAATTCTCATAAATCTGTATTTCCTATGTGTGGCGCGCCTCTATTATTCCGTTAGGCAACAATGGACCTGTTACCCTTAAAGTGGAAATGGCTCTTTTACAGTATCCCGGCAATGTTCACTCTAAAGTATTCACACAGATGAAAAGTAACAATCTTAGCCTATCTCTGTCTCTTTCCACTACCTGCTTCCCCCAGGTCACCGCTGACAAACGTTCCTTAAACATATAATGCAATAGCTCTTCCAAAAAGGCTTTCATACAGGTGTCTTTCAGCTGTCACAATAGTAGAACCTGAATAAATAAATACAATATTTTCACCTTGTTCCGATAAGCTCAAAAGATTCCTATTTGTATATTTACATATATTAAATATTAATCTTATATAAACTTAGTATTAAGGAGCTCCGAGTTCCGTTTCCAGTGTAACTGAACATGTTGGTACCCGGTGACAGGTGTGTCGGTTTTGGAAGATTGATTTGGGATGAAAAGGTGGAGTGTGCAAGGCCATGTTCGTATAGTGGAGCTGTTCACTGTTATAAGTCTATAGGTAGTACAACACAACAATATTTTTGCAGACCGCAGAGATGTTCTGGACAGCTATACCGTAGCGAAATAGCAGCCAATCTCCTGAATGATCCTGAACCTTCAGCATCCACCTAATACTGACAAACATCTAGAAAAGTATAAAGCAAACGCTACGAGGCAGATAGCAGACATGCACCTGAGAGCGTTTGACTTTCACACGCCTACAAAAAATCAGATAATATAATGACCTCCGTTGAAAAGTTAACGTATTCAGTTTTTTGTGATCCGTTTCTGGGGATAAGGGAGCCAACTTCACTAACTGTGATCTCCTAATGTTTGAAGCGGTTTAGTTTGCCCCAAAACTAACCTAATGTTTGTGGTTGTAGCGCCAAATTATGAAGTTATCTAGTCGGCTCCAGCTAAGGGACGCAGGTTGAGCTCCAATTGTGAAGCGATGTGTTGTCCACGTCGAGTGGCCTCTCTATGTAATGCCAATTTTGAAATGTTTTTGTAAACTGATTATTGGTCGCTTTGGCGTGGTTGCTCACCCTTCGATGATAACACTTTCTAAGGGTGAGTTCTGCTATTTTTGATGACTGATGATGATATATAGGTATTTATTATCTCCAAGATTTTTCGCGTCCTCTGGTGTTTTGCGTAGACTTAGCTAAGCCGATACAAACTTATTTGCCGCGTGTGAAACTTACATACGAGTGCCACGGTGTGTGAAACAGAAAGTCGACTTTATAATGAGTACTACCAACTGCTTCGAACTGAATTGACGTGCAGAATTTAGGACTGCATTCCCAGCTAAGCGATCGCCTCCTTATTATTAGATTTAAATCAAATAATCGTTGACTTAACGATTGCTACATGGCCACAAAGGCACGTGCAATCTTTGGGCCTAACTTTAAAATTTCAAACATACATTTTCCATTGATTGGTTTAAATTCACCTGCCCCACGTTCCATTAGCTATTTTTGAAATTTCAAAACATTTTGTTGGCATTGGCTCCTTTAAAGGACTACCAGTATAGCAGCCAATTAAGGCCAAAGCCCCAAACGGATTTAAAAGTCTTTGAGTTTATTAACCCTATAGTATCAACCCTTTTAAAAAGTAGTATAACACTCGTCCCTTGGGTTTCCCCCATTGTTTAGGGGATTCAAGACCCATTTGATCGCTTTCCATATTACCGTAACAAAACACCAAGGACCTTTCTCTTCTGTACAATTTTAATATTACAGTTAAAGCTTATCTCACACACACATACATAATATTTATATTGCTAATTACAATGCCAAAATACAGTGATAGGTTTAGATAAATTTACATTTTAATTATATGTTATTGGGGACGGAAAGGAGTCTGACGAGGCACATTTAAATTTATGTCTATATGAGTTAACAAGTATTAATGTGTCATTTTTGGGGTGACGAGAACCCTTCGCAATTTCATCAGCAAGCGTTGCATAACTAGAAGCTAAAGTGGTGTAGAGTAACATTTGAGATTATTTGGAGTCGCCATTGTGTAAATTACATGGTCATATCGGAGTGCTTGGTGACCCGGGGTCAACCCGGGGTTACATCGTCATTCTCATGCTATCAGGTGGTTCCAAAAGACAGTACAAAGACACACATCGCCCGAATTTCAAAAGCCGAACAGAGCGTTCTGATTCCGGGTTGCTATACGTTTTCCCGATGTGTATTAGACGGCACTTTTACCGGATCCTTAAACTCCCAATTTTTTTACTCTGGGCGTATTTGAGTCTCTAGGAACTGAAAGACAATACTATTGTTATGTTGCGGCAACAGCTTCGTGCGTGACTCGACTGCATGGCGGCGTCCATCTACGAGGGTAGGTCCATAAGTTTCCGGCCTCGCCGATAATAGTTATCGCCTTTACAAAAGCCTTATCTGGTGTCATATATTATCTGTTAAGTAAATGATTGAAAATATAACTTCCGCTCCACTGTGTTCAGTTGTTCAGATATGTTGCATAAAGAAGTTATATAGAAGATTGTGACATTTTCAAAATGGAGTATACAGCTCTTATTAAGTTCTTCACACAAGAAGGACTTACTCCAAATGAAATTAAACAGCAATTGGACGGTGTGTATGGGGAAGCACCCCCTCATACTCTACCGGAAAAGAATGGGCCAAAACTTTTCGAATGGGTTGAGAAAGCATTGAAGACGAAGAGCGTGCAGGTCGGCCCTTGGAGGTGCTCACTCCTAGAAACAGCTCTCTTGTGGAAGGAGAAATTGTGGAAGACCGGCGGCTCAAAGTTACAGAAATAGCAGCAAATTTAGGCCTTTCTAAAACAACGGTCCTTCGAATTATTCATGAACATTTAAACATGAATAAGGTTAGTGTAAGATGGGGCCTAGTCTTCTTTCCAAAGTCCAAAAGCAGCAACGAGTCATCTGTTGTCAGGCATTTTTGGAGCTCTGCCGTGCCAAAGAGAGAAGTTCTGCAAACCATTGTTACAGGAGACGAAGCTGTGGTCCTCTACTATGACCCCTTGTCCAAAAGAGAATCAATGCAGTAGTGTAAACCTAGCGAAGCACCGCCTCTAAAGGCCAAGGTCACTCAGTCAACCAAGAAGATCTTGACCACAATCTTTTGGGACTGTGAAGGAATACTCTTCATTGACTTCAAGGAGAGGAACACCACAGTAAATGGGGAGTACTATGCTGGCCTACTGCACTGACTACATGCTTCCATCAAAGAGAAAAGGCGAGGAAAGCTGAGTGGTGGTGTGCGCCTTCTTCACGACAATGCACCTGTGCATACATCTCTTGTTGCAAAGGAAGCTGTAAAGAAATGTGGCTTTAAGGAGCTGGATCATCCACTCTACAGCCCAGATCTAGCTCCCAGTGACCATTTCCTCTTCTCAAAACTTAAGAAGGACCTTCGAGGAAGGAAATTTACGTATGACGAAGAAGTGATGGATGCTGTTTATTTTCAATTTGCAGACAAGACTTCTGACTATTTGGGCGGGGGGGGGGGAGTTGAAATGTTAATTCCAAGATATGAGAAATATATTGTAATAGAGGGTAACTATATTGAAAAAGAAAATATAGTTTGTGAGTCTTTATCATACCTAGCTTATGAAAGACGAAAGCTGTTAAAGAGGTCTCTCTGGGGTAGGCTACATAATGCAAGAAGGCAGTTAATAGATTTTCAGTGTCGCACTGTTACATGATTAGTTCAAGATTTGAGGGATTTTTATGGCACTAAATTTTGAAAACGTTAAAAATAACGATTTGCGGAAAATCAATATTTCTATGCTCGCAAGACAGTTTTAAAGACATTCTAAACCAATTTTTCACCCGACTTGGCTTTAACATCGTCTTATCAACATCTGATGCAAAAATGTTTAACCCATTAAACTGCGTTATGTTTAGTTGTGGACCATATATTGTCTATCTCAAATTGCTTATATACGACATCTCCACACTCTCTGAAATTTTTTAGGTGTAAATCATTAACATACTATATTCTGTGAGATCGTGGTTGTATTCAGACCGAAGATTGATTTTGAGTGCTCCTTTAATGTGATACATATCTTGAAAACAAGGTCAAACGGGGCAGATGTTTACATCAGCATTTTTCATTGTACTCATATTTACCGCAGAACTGGTTCCCGCATATTACGCAACACTTTGTAATACACAACTCTAAACACATATGCTGTGTTCTTAAAACATGACTTCAATATATCATTTAGCACACTTTATAGAACAAATGATGCATCATTTTATATCCATTAGAGTATAAAACGACTGTGCTGTTCAGAACGTAGCTCCGTGCACAGAATGATTTTTTGATTAGTGTTTAATACCCGTTTTAACTACTGAAGTACCACAGGCGGTGGACTCTGATTATACATGGGATGAAATGATATATTGGGAAAGGATTTTTTTTTAAGAAAGAAAATGTTCCACGCCTAAGTTTAGTGTACCTCCCCGGCATTTGCCATTTATGAGGGCCAAGGAAAACCTGGAAAAAACCTCAGTCAGGGAGGACTGTCCTGGAAGGATTCCAACTCCGAACCTTCAGCTCACGGCTGCGCGTCATAACGACCTCGGATACCCTGGTGGTGGATGAAGGGTATAAGGTGCTAGTGTTGCTATGATTGATGAAAGTTAAAGTGATAGCACCCTAAACCTGATATACAGATAACTCTCTGTCAGCTTAAAAGAAAAAAAAAAAAAACATTAAATAAATGTATACACATCTTCCTAATTATTGACTAAATAAGATCAATAATTATCTCTTGAGAGATGTTGTTGCAGAAAGAGTTAACTTGAGTTTAGGGCATAAAATGAACCACCAGTTTGCTTAACTTGGAACTTTTTTCGCCTTAACCTCAAATTAAATCTAACTCCCAAAATTTCTCAAGCTAAAGCACTAACTACAGTTTAGTAATTGTTAAATAAAAACACATCTCACATTACAGAAGCATAACATCTTTATTTATAAATAAAATGGTTAGTTACGTTTCACAACTTTCCTGGAGTTTTGGATGCTATAGAGTGCGCACACACATCCATGATATCGTCTGGAGGTAATAATGAATCGATTTATACTCTTCGGCAATTTTCCTCTACGTACGTTCTTTATCTGTGTATGAGATTGCCCCTATTTTTTTTCTCTCAATTATTTCCTGATGTTTTAGCACTATATAAATAATAATAATAATAATAATAATAATAATATCTTTCTCACGTTTGCTAAAATTAGCCTCTTACATTCGCTTTGACACTTCCTTATCTTTGTTTGAAGACTTATTAATGAGAGAGGGAAAAAAGGAGATGGACAAAATGAATAATTAATTTCCCCATCATTTCACGGTGTTGCCAAAGTTTTGACGGTTATAGCAAACTCGAGGTTATTTTTATGCAACAGAAATGATGGCTAATCTCTGGTTAATTTTTAAATTACAGTTAAAATTAATCTCCAGTTAGTAACTTTAATACAACTGGCCTTACACATTTTTGTTTCAAACAAATGAGTTGTAAATATAAATGCACTTTCTCAAAATAAATCATTTATAAGACTTTAGTTTCAAGCTTTATTCATTTCCATTGCCAACATAGGATGTAGTAGCAAGAAATAAAGGGGTGAAACATGAATATCATTTGTTGTGGAAAGAATAGCGCAGTTACAGGACAAAGTTGGAACATTCACCTTGCCTCACACTTCTTTTTTACATTTCAAGAATGCTCCGACAAGCGGTTGTGCCTGCCTTCAGTACGAGAAACACATGTCTTGCAATTGAATACCTGGCAACATTTATCATTCCCTCACAAGCAAGGTATCCGCTTTGCAAGTTTCTAAATGTCTTATTGTACGTAACACACACAAACGGTACAAAATAAAAAGTAATAAACAAATGGATCAATAGTAACGTCAGATTTGTATATATTTGTACAATTCTGCTATGTAGGGAAAGTGTATCAAACCTGCAGTTACCAAGAATAAGATGCCCGTTGCAGATAAAACTCTTGAAATATCTTGTAACGTGAACTTCTTCAAAGGCGAGCAAAGTGAAGGACCTACTTCATGTGCCAGCTTTCAGTACTTAATTCTTGTTATATGCACAGCAGACTTTTAGGTATTAAATACAAAGGTTCTCTCGCGTAAAATAGAACATTAAGAAACATACACTGAAAAACTGAAAATAGATATACAAAGAGATACACAAATATATATACATATAAACTTTCTCAATCGCTTATTTATGGACTTGATTCATTGAATTTTACATATATTAATCCCTATTTTATTAATACGGCGTATTCAATTTGTTTTTCATTTTACATTTATATTATTTAAACAAATACAGCGTGTATACAATCGGAAATACTTTTTAAATTTGGTATTTGAAAAGTTCAATAATAATATGTTTATATAAATATTCTTTTCATTATAATAAAATTCAAAATCTCGCTTTATATATATTTTAGAGTTTGTTTTATTTTTCAAGTAAACAGTATAAAGTAACTTTTCAAAATAAACTATAAATGAGTACATGATTAGGTTTAGATGATTGCAAAACTAATAGTCACACCGTTTATCATTACTAATTTATTTCCCGTAATTTGCCCGTTTTAAAAGTAAATTTTTTGTTTGCAAGTTTAAGTATGAAAGCAGGAAGAATATCTTTCCACATAAACAGATGTCACTGGAGCATATTTCATCTTGCGGAAATACATAAGATAAATACGAAAACTACTTTCCTTACTTGAGTTTTCACTTTCAGTGAGACAAAATTCAATAACTTCACATAAAATTATAAATAAAGACATACCGAGGGTGCCAAAAATTTATACACACTTTCACAGTAGATATCTATTTAACATATTCATCACTGAAAAACAACAGTAATGTGTAGTATGATGTTCTGTAAACAGATTTGACTCACATACATTATGATAACGTTGCTACGTGACAGGTAAATCAACAATGAACAAATGAAACCAAGATTATCGTATGATGTTCTGCAAACAGATGTGACTCACTGACATATATCATGTTAGCGTTTCTACAAAAAAAATGGGGTCAAGATTATCGTTTGAACAGCAGAAAGCAATTTTGAAGTGGTGTTGAAAAACCGGAATGTTATTGAAGTTCAAAGGCAATGGAGACGTGTGTACAGTACAGAACCGCCAACGCGAGTAACAACTGCACGCATTCAAGACAAATTTGAGACTCGTGGTACCGTATGCGATGTTCACAACGCAGATCTGGGAGACCAACAGAATGGTGCACCACAACATTATCGCCGATATGTAAGTGCGTATCTTGATTACAATCTTCCAAGACACTGGATAGTACGAAGAGGTCCGATTGAGTTTCCTCCGCGTTCTCCATCTTTAACTCCGTTGGACTTCTACCTATGGGGAACTCTTAAGGATGTTGCATATTATAGAAAATCAGCTACACTGGCAGCACTTCGAGAAGAAATTGAAACGACATGTGCTGTAATCGCTGAGGACACTTTCGTAAACGTTGCTCAATCAGTAGTTCAATGTACTCAGAATTGTATCGACGTCGATGTTGGCCATTTTGAGCAACTGTTGTAACTGTAAAAGTCTAAGATGATTAGTGCTCATAATTTTCTGTTTGTGTGAATTTTTTTTCTTTGCTTGAAGTGTGTTTACATTTTTGGCACCTCTGTATTTAATATTTTGTTCGTCTATTCCATTATTAGAAAATTTTTCTTCAATATATTTATATGCATTAAATTTATTTTATTTTGTCCTCGTTTTGATCAATTATACACATTGCTATAAAATTGTTTTACATGTAAATAAGAACATTTATATTCTTCAATATGTATAATCCATAGCTCACAATCTTGTGCTACCATATAATTAATCTCGGCAAATATATGGAACTATCATTTACCAATAATAACAACATATGTTATTTTTGTTATTGTATTAAAAAGCGCCTTGTATTTATTACTCCGCGTTTACAGCTTTGTCCCACCTTTTTGTTTCTATTGAGTCTCGAATTTACAGCCTCGGCAACGCCCGCAAATAGAAATAAGTATTCAGTTTGTTTTGTTGCTTCATTTCGTTTAATGAAATATAGACCATAAAAAGGATTGGTGAAGTATTAAAAAAAAGATGAAACCAAACACACATTTCTTATGAGCACATATAGCACAGAATTACTTAAAACAAAGAAAACTACTGACATTTTAAGAGGCATTAATCCTTCACTAGTAGTAGTTTGAATCCCTTAAACCATAATCACTGTCACATTCGCTGCTGCACGGATCCAATCAATAACATTATCCAACACTTTCTTCTTCTTTTTCTAGCCAGTTACATAATTGACACACTTTTTAAAGCGTGAAATAAACTTACTTCCGCACAGTGGTACTTTTTAAAACTGTTTATTCCCACAAAGTCCTTGATCTGGCTTCAAATCAGTTCTATATGAAAACAAGGAAGTATTCGGAGCACTTGCTTTGTATCTTGAAGCAGTTTTATATGCAGATATTGATGATGTTCTTGTTGGACCGAGGGTCCCAATTCATATCCCAGGTCATTCAGGGGCCCGAAGTCGCCTTTCGTGTCTAAGTGGTCACGGAATGAGGGAGATGGAAAGAGGTGGTTCAAATCACACAACCTTGCTTTGTTGAACGCATTGAAATGTTTAATCGCACTACACTTAGTTATCGGACGCCCGGTTCCTTACCTCTATGACTTTGATGATTCGTGCTACATATGCTGCATCTGTTTGCCTCTCGTCTACTGCACCTGGTGAAGCATGTTGATCATCAGAGAACGAACGAACGAACGAAACGTATGAACGGATGAATGTACAATAAACGCATGTGTGAATGAGCGTGCTTTTGCTAAATTGTTTCTCCGTATATATGAAATGCAAAACTCGCAACGTAGCCACAAAAGCTCACAGGGATTACAGCATAGCTCCCACGGATTCCTGAGCCTTTGAAATATTTAAGTACTATTGGTGTGCTCTTACTCCAAACGCGCTTACTTTAAATGTGTCGCCTCTTTGACACTTTATTGGTGAGCTCCTGATCATGTGTTGTAACGATTTCATCATCGACACCTGTTCCGCTTCTACCTTCAATGAATTTTGAAGCATATTCAGCAACTACAAAAGGATCTGTTATACAGTCACCTGCATGCACTTAGCTTTGTTACAGTAGAGAGGCTTATCGCTCTAGCCATTACCAGTAGAAGAAACACAAAAGATGACAAAAAGCAATCTTTTCCTTGTTGTCATAGAGTCATGGGTCCAGGTAGCCATGAATACATTTTCATAATACACGAAATGTCCCTGTTTGTTAATACAAGATATATATTTAATAATTATTACTATTTACACTATCTAAAGGCATTTACTCTTGGGCATGCGTTGGTGCAAGGATCTGTCACAACCTCATATTATCAACTTACAGTAACATCGCTTCCGACAAATTTATAAACACAAAAACTGCTAAAAGTTTGCTGTTATATGTATTATTAATTTTAAAACGAATTTCATGAGTTATTTAGTACATTTATTAGAGATATTTATTTTGCATTGCGTGCAGTTATGATAATAAATATACATAACAATCTTGATTTAAAACAAATAAAAAAGGAAAGAAACATAAGAAGGCAGAAAAACAAACGTCTGTTGGTTACGAACTCAATAATACTGCGAGCTCTAACCCTGATTCAAGCTCTGTCTTAAAATACCTTGTATTTTTCGTCTAGCAAGTAATATACCACCAACAACTCTCTTTTCTTGGTAGTTCTGATGTCTTCGACAGCATCTTTACAATTTAGAACGATAACTGATGATTATTGTCCCTGTTAACTGAATGGTTTCTTTTTCTTTTTATTTTAAATTTATTTATTGCCCCACAATTCTGATTCTATACTCTGATTGCCACAAACTTACCAATCTCAATGTTCTTTAGCATATCATATTATCAATTGGCTCTTGAAACTTAAGGAAGCATTAAAGTTTTGATATTATTTGTGCTATTAGTAATATTATAGCTATTATTATTACAATTCATTTGTACTAACTAAATATTAAGAAACAATATACTAAAGCCTAACCTCAGTAGATGGCCTTGGTTTCCCACACGTGCACTCATTTTTACATGTCAGATAAGATTTTCCTGCAATATTTCATTTTCTTTGAACGAACGAAAATTAGCCAGGGCCTTTAGGTATTTTATTTGCTCCTACAGGCCTTGTAGCTCCTACAGTAACAAATCACATTAGCTACAAGTAATACTTTGACAACTTGCTGCTGCAAAGCATTATCTATGGCTCATATATGTCATGGCATTTGGCCTAATAGATAGGTAATCTACAATGGAATATAGCACACGTCAACATAAACGCCTCAATTTCGAAACAAAAAATAAAACATAGACCTTAATATTTCAATTATTGTTTTCGTTTACTCCACAAATGATGCCAGGCTTCTTCCCATGTCCCATTTTTACTATATACTGCAGCAATAACTGCGTATGGTCACTTAATTTCGGGATAAAGAGTCAAAAGTTCGAATTCTGTCTCTAAGAGACTGATAAACATGTTGCTGCTCGCCAGAAGTTTCATTTCTGGCACTTTCGTTTCGATGAACAGTGCTGGCGTTTTGCGTGTATATTACGTTTTGAACCTTTCGTTCTAAAAGTTATGTTATTCTCAATTAGGTACAAGATTTTTGCTCCAAATAGTTTTTTTTTTTTTTTTGTGTTTAACGCCCGTTTTTACTACTGAGGCACCATAGGCGGTGAACACTGATGATACATGAGATGAAATGATAAATTGGGAAAGGAATTTTTTTTAGGAAGGAAACGTTCTAGGCCTAAGTTAAGGGTACCTCACCGGCATTTGCCATTTCTGAGGCCTGAGGAAAACCTGAAAAAAACCTCAGCCAGGGAGGTCAGTCCTGCCGGGATTCGAACCCCATACCTCCCGCTCACGAGTCCGCGCCTTAACGACCTCGGCCACCCGTAGCTGTTCCCAAATAGGTTGTCCAACCTTGATCTAATACTGTAATAATGACGAGGTCATTTCTATATTTGTGCCAACGTTTTGATGTCTGCTTAAATAAATGCAATCCAAAGTGCCCATGGAAAGTCTGCACACACGATACAAGATCCTCAGAAAGTCGATGCTTTTTTGTTTGCGGGCATCAATTTGCTATTTATCAAGTACTTCGCTAGTAACAGACAAGCAAGAACAAATATATAATAAGTTTTGATTTGTTTGTTTAAGGACGCTCTTTAACATCTCAGGTCATCAGCGTCCCATTTAATTCAGGGCTTGAAACGGCAGATAAATTTTACTCAGAGACCTCTTTTTTCAGGTTTAGGTTCTTTAACGTGCCGTAAATGTACGACACGGCTTTACTTCCCTTCAGAAGGAAGCCACACTGAGAATTTTTGGCCAGAAAAAAATTTATCGAACTCTGGCCGGGATCGAACCCGCGATCTTGGGTCTTCGAGGCAATATGGTTACCACTAGACCACCAGGACCGACAAATAAGAGAAAGAACATACAACTGGATAAAAACAGAAAAATGTCATAGTGGGGCTACGGGGAATATGATCGCTCTGCACTTTTAGTCAGAGAGAGAGAGAGAGAGAATTGTCAAAATGTATAAACACTTCCAGCAAAGAAAAAGTTGAATTCATAACATAACAAAACTGAATTCATAAAAAACAGAAAATGATGAGTACTAATCATCTTAGACTTTTACAGTTAACAACAGTTGTTCAAAATGTCCATCAAAGCATCTCCATTTATGCATGCAAAAGTCTTGGGATGAAAACTTTCAACCTTCCTGTTTTAATAATACGACGTACTGCTAATCACAGTCTCACGTGCACATTGCTTTGTAGATTTCTGCGGTTAGTGTTCAAAACGTTCCAAAACCATAGCCGAGGACACAGGGCATTTGCTGTGCGAGGTCTCACAGATCTGCCCTTGTGAACATCGCAGATGGTACCTTACTCGTGTTGGCGGTTCTGTTCTGTACACACGTCTCCATTGCCTTTGAACTTCAACAATATTCTCGGTTTTTCAATACCACTTCAAAATTGCTTTCCGCTGTTCAAACTATAATCTTGGCTCCATTTCGTTATTGCAACTCTAGCATAACGTAATGTAACACCTGTTTACAGAACATCATACGATAATCTTGGCTTCATTTGTCATTGGTGATTTACCTGTCACGTAGCAACGCTATCATAATGTATGTGAGTCACATCTGTTTACAGAACATCATACTACACATTACTGCTGTTTTTCGGTTCAACTTTAAAATATATTAAATAGATATCTACTGTGAAAGTGTGTATATATTTTTGGCACCCTCGATATATATATATATATATATATATATATATATATATATATATATATATAACCTGCATACTCTCCTTGCTGAGAGTCCCAAATCTTTTTCGCTTTATCTTAAAGGATTTTTCTTATTTGTATTTATTTACGGAACAATTATTAAAAAATATCTCTCTGGAACAAATATTTACAAAATTATTGATGTTTAATTGAATGAAAATAAAAAACAGTGCCACGTGATAAAATGTTCCTGTAATTTTTTATTTATTATGAGCTCCAAATGAAACAATATATAAGTTATATAGTACATTTTTACAGCATTTTACAAAATAGGATATATATATCCAGTTCTATCCTGCCACCATATTTAATTCATTTTAGCAGCTTTCAGGTTTTCAAACAATATTTTATGGTTACCGCACACTAGATTCTTTAATTTGATTTTCAATTAAAATTTAATTCTAAAATACCACACCGACCATAAAGAAGCGTGCAACAAAATACTTTTAAAGAAAATAACTGAATAAAATGTAAATGTCAAGTTTTTGCTACGCACTTAATAAATTACACATTTTGTAGTGCAAACTATTTACTCTTTAACAGACATGACTTTAGAGCTGCAGACCCCTGAATTGCAGTTTTTTCTTCTTGTAACCCGATATATCCTTTCTGTGTTTATTTTGTTTTAAATTTATATTTTATTCTATACCTGTTTAAGCTTAGAAACATTATTAAGTGAATATCTATTAGTTAATATATTTATATTGGTACTGCATTGTGTGTTAAGAAAAAAATTAATTCAATAATAATTGTTTTTCTATTCCAAAACGAGATTTATATAAAGTAAACTCTAAGCGATTTTAAGAAATGTTTAGATGCAATCTAGGAAAGCAGTTTAATAAACATGCTGAAACCTTTCCAGGACTATATCTGTAAAAATTATATAACTGAAAAGAATTGGAAAAATTCGATAAATGAATACATATAATGATAACAACGGGCTTCTAACTGTACCTTTAATATTGCTCTATATGATCGTTTTCATGAAAATGCACTGAAAAAATAACAAATTATAAACATCTTATTAAATACTGTAAAATCCTTTAGAAAGTGGAATCAGCCATAAGCTAAGATTCTGGTTTCTCCCTTTATCTTATTCATTTAGATATTATATTGAAACTTATTAATTATCCATGTATAAAATGTACAAATACAACATTTTTACAGTATTTTGAATAAATTAATATAACGAATACGTTCAAAAATGTTCTATTTATAAATTTCGATATATTTCTCAGGGTGTAAACCTAGGTCAATGGTAGTGTCTCATAAGAGACCAGTTATGCTTCAAATTCTAAATTCAATGTATAGAGAGAAATTTTAAAATGCACAGCGAATTAAAAGGAAAACCATTTGGAAATAAAAGAAAATATAAATTCAAATTAGATTCCGTAACACAATTTCAAACCAGATCATTTTTAAGAAAGTAAATGTTGGGTCCTTTGTCAACATTATAATATGGAGTAAACAGCTGTCAAATGAAGTTCCTGAGATCATTTGTGAAATAATTTTATGGGACAAACTAACGCACCAGTAACGCTGGGGAATTTAATTTTCTAAGGGACAGTATGTAAATTTTACAAGCATTAATAAAAACGGAACTACCAGATTCTTAGAATGCCAAATTACTATTTATCTAGCAAGGCCCTCTACTGACAAAATTGGATACTCACAGAAGAACTGCGAATGGGGAAAAGACAAAGAAGACGCCACTGTGGTAAACAAAGTGTCGACACTACATACCCTATGCATTTCATTACTAAATTATAAACAAAAAAGTGCACAAACAACATTTAACATAGCCTGGTGACCTACTCTTTGCATAAGATGCGTTTTTTCATCGCTTTTAACTTATTTTCAAAGTTGTTTACATTGCAGAACATTTCCTTACACAGTAATAGTACGTCCTGTATTAATATGATATAGGTCACTGCTCTAACTGTCTAAAAGGTCAGAAGTATCTCATTGTGATGCATGGTGAGGAAGTAAAACTCGGCCACTGTGTTATGGAGCAGTTTATTCAGCCTACTGGATACAAAGCTATTTTAACGAGATCACAGCTAAGGATAATGCAGGGATGGGCGAAACAACCTGCGTAGCCACATTTGGCCTCGGTTATCATGTTTATAGGCATTACACAGATAATGGGGTAAAAACCAGTTATTACGCATGTTTAACAAAGTACTTTAGTTCTATTATTTTTAGAATTTTGAATATTGCTTTTTGGTCACGCTATCCAGATGGACAATTTTTCCAAATTTAGTCACAGAAAGAAGAATAAGAAGAAGGAGAACATTGGGGAAATAAAAATATTTCCAATCTTTACGTAGGCTTTCCTGCGACTGTTGTTTCATCAGCAATATTGATTATATATTTCTTGTCTCACTTCTTTAAGGAAACTGTAGTCATGTTGTATCATTTTAAGAGCAGATATTATTTTTTAAAATGTCTAACCATGGTTATTGGATGAAATTTATTTATATTTTAACTATAAGCATATGATTAAATTTTGTCCTATTATGTGCAGATTATGTTTCAAAAATGTTACCGTGAAAAACAAGCGTACTTAAAATTAAATTTAAATAAAATATCATCGCTATATTTGCACTATACGCCTTTTAAATTGTCGATGTTCAGTTTGTACATTTGCATTTTCCCGTTATAATAATAATAATAATAATAATAATAATAATAATAATAATAATAACAATAATAATAATAATAATAATAATAATAATAATAATAATAATAATAATAATCAAGAATAGAACATTTTATAAATTTCCTTTCCTATTAACAATGAATGTTTTGAAAATTAATACTTTCAAAAGTTCCTAGTACACAGGAATTCTTTTTAAATTATGTTAATAAACAACTTAATATATTAAGCACAGAACGTTTAATATTAACAGTTCTTGTAGAAATGGAGAAAGAAAAATATTTTAAGTGTCAAATTTGTGTATATATATAATAAAGTTTTTAAGATTGTTTATCGAATCTTTATGACATTTATTCACACTAATATTAAGTGAAACTTGTTACATCACTAAAATTTACAGGCGTTCATTTCAAGAAGTCATAAGTAGCCAACTTGCCTTTATTGTGTTTCTACCGATCGTTTTTTCGGGACTTCGCCCCATCTTATTGAGTGAACAATACTGATATTGGTTTATTTAGTGCTATCATCTTGAACTAATAACCATGTGGAGCATATTCATTTGCTTTTAACCTGCGCAGTACTCCAGGAATAAACATCAGCTTGTAGCAGCAAATGTGGGTTTCCAGAGCCAGACAACTTCCTAAAGAGCAAGACCATGAATGAAATTTAAGGAAGATAGGCGTAAGGTCCATGGTCAGATATCTCCAAGATCATAGCAGGCAGACAAATGTCAGCAACAGCTAGAAGCAGGGCTGTGTCGATAAACATGCAGAAAGGCTTATTAAAGGGCATAATAAATTCCGCTCCAGTCCTCAATAGAAGTCGTCACAAGTTGTAAAGAATATTAAATAAGAGACAAACACATGAGCACCAGTTAATGCAAAAGAGTAGAAATTCCATCTTTGACTTAAGTGCATTCAGTATTTCCAAGAACCATTGATTCTGTATTGAATTGACTTCCTTAAAAATTCAGGAAAACCTTTTTAATCACACTTGCCCTCGGCTAAAGTACGAGGGTAGGTCCATACGTTTCCGGCCTCACCGATAAGAATTACTGCATTCACAAAACACTTAACTGGTATCATATCTTATCTGTTAAGTAAATAATTACAGCTGTAACTTCCGTTCTGCTATTTTCAGTTGTTCAGATATAGTTGCATAAAGAAGGTAGTGTATAGAAAAAGAATTGAAGACGAAGAGCATGCATGTCGGCCCTTGGAGGTTTTCACGTCTGAAAACATCGCTCTTGTGGAAGACCGGCAGCTCAAAGTTACAGATATAGCAGCAAGGATGAGCTTTTCTAAAACAATAGTCCTTCGAATTATTAAGAACATTTAAACATGAATAAGGTTAGTGCCTAGACTTCTATCCTCAGTTCAAAAGCAGCAACGAGTCATTTGGAACTCTACCATGGCCACGAGAAAGAAGTTCTGCCAACCATTGTTACAGGAGATGACACTATGGTCCTTGTTCAAAAGAGAATCAATGGAGTGGCATAAACCTGGCATAGCATCGCCAAGGTTACTCAGTCAACCAAGAAGATCACGGCCACAATCTTTCGGGACTGTGAAGGAATACTCTTCATGGCTTCAAGGAAAGGAACATCACAGTAAATGGGGAGTACTATGCTGACCTACTGCACAGACTACGTGCATCCATCAAAGGAAAAAGACGAAGAGATATGAGTGATGATATGCGCCTTCTAATCGACAACGCGCTTGTGCACACAAATCTTGTTGCAAAGAAACTGTGAAGAAATGTGGCTTCAAATGGATGGATCATCCACTCTACAGCCCAGATCTAGCTCCCAGTGACTATTTCCTCTTCTCAAAACTCAAGAATGACCTTTGAGGAACGACATTTAAGTGTGACGAAGAAGCAATTGATTCTGTATATGCCCATTTTGCAGACTAGAGTTCTGACTATTGGGGGGGGGGGTTGAAATATTAATTCAAAGATGTAAGAAGTGTATTGCAATAAAGGGTAGCTATATTGAAAAGTGAAATATAGTTTTATGTCTTTATTATGTCTAGAAAATGTTAAGCCGGAAACTTATGGATCTACCCTCTTAGGAGGGGAAAATGTTATCCCTTCTTCTCACCTACTGGATTGAGTTTTCCTGTGTCGTGAAAAGCGATAATATGAGCCATGCATCGCTCGAACATCTTGGGCAGGGAATTAGCCTACTCGCGTAATTTATTTATTTATTTTAACTAACAATTTTACGCTATGATTGTTAAAACGGGAATGTGTTATAAAGAACGTGCATTGAAAATGAACATGAGTATCAATTCTCTTCTTTTAGAGCAGTTATAAAATTAATAAAGCGCTTATTTTGTTTTTTCGTTCTCTTTTATCATTTTCATTGTTGCACTGAGGCAGCTGAAAATGCTCTAAAATGTACACATTGAAGGCGAACGACACTACTGCCCAAATAAAATCAATTTTATGATTTTAAGTTACATATATGTATTATATGAATTGTTTTCTTAAGGAATATTAATTTAACCGAGTTAATTGACTTAGGTGGTGACGCTGGTAACGCTTGGGACTGGCATTTAGGATGCTGCCGACTAACCTGACAGAGGCTTCCCGTGGTTTTCCTTAGACCATTGTCGAAAAGGGCGCCGAGCTAGAATTTCTCTCAAGTGTTCCTGTGGAGCCTGATGACGTATCCCATTCTATTCTTTCCATCTTGTGACTCTAGAAGGCTTAGCTTCGTTACCTACCTTTGTTCCAAATGATCGGGAGAGGTAAACAATTTGCTAGAACAATGTGACGTAATCTTTCTGGCGCGGTTGCTCTTTTTTCCATTGCTCGCAATGAGATCACTTTGGTATTCGGGGGGGGGGGTAAAATGTCTATGGTCTTTGCGTCTAAATCGGTAGGACCGAGGTCTTTTCCGTTAATCTGTGCCAGTGACCCAGGTATTATGAAGGTTTATTAATAATTCTTTTTATTTATTGGAATATTAATGATCAATGTTAGGTTTAAGTTCCTTGTACTTATTTCTGTTATAGAAACTTTTTTGGGGAAGCCACTATAAATTTGATGTTTTTTAGGGTAACACTAAAATTCTTTTAATTTTGCCTAAACGTTATAAAGTATTATACTATTATGAAGTTTAATAGTCTGTTAGTTGTTTTAACGTATTAAAAAGTAAACATTGTATTCTATTTGCCATTAATTCACAGTTTCATGTTTTGAAAGTTATATTGCTGATTGTGTTATTCTATGAGAGACATTTTTCTAAGATCAATGCTATTTCTGTATGTTAATCATATTCCTTGATTAATGGTAAATTAATTACACTATACTTTAACCATTCTTCTCCGGCCACATCCTGGGGGGCTTCTGTTTCCCGCACTTGTTTTAATTTAAATATTATCCGCACATCAATGAATAGTGTCAAATTGAAGATAAAGAATCATTTGGGTAGCTAAAAAGGAGACCAAGTTGCAACGAATTCACATTCCATTTCATCATCCATCTTCATTTAATCTATTTGTGTTTGTCCGCGTCTGTCTCTATGTGTGATATCTATAAGGTGGCCCTCACACTGGGAGTGCCTTCCAATGTGTTCAGAGATAATTCGCTCCGTGACAGGCGACTGGCCAGGACATTGGCTTGTAAGGGGGGGGGGGGCATAAGTCCCACAAACGAAGGAAGGATAAACACATAAAGAAGATATTAAATAATTTCATTTACCTTACACTTATATTTTACTATTGTAAATTTATTATCAGTTAGTCTCATTCTGTTGCTTTAAATTGCAGATTGATTATTTTATAACTTGTGAGAAGGAAAAATCCAAATCGATCTAGGTATTTGTTGTTAATATATTGGCATGAGAAACAACGGAACCCAGCGGCTGCTATAGCACTATCAAGCTGATTATCCACACACACATGTCATTGAAAACAAATGAAAAACAAGTGTAATTGTTAGGTAAACATAAAAAACGTACTTGATATCCCTGGCGTATCACCTGCCACTGCATCTGTCGAGACAAATGCCTGTTATGGTCATAATTATTATTGCTGCTGTTGCTTGGAAATAAAAGACGACCAGCTAATGACTCGCCTTTCTCTGAGGATATCTAATGAATAAAACATCACCAAGAGTAGGCACCAGATACATTACCTTGCATGTTTTAAATAACGGAGGTCATGTACATGTTCTAATAATTACCAATTTTTTTTATTTACATATTTAAAAATTAAACACGGGAAATGTAAATATGAATTTTATTTCACTTTTGAACGTACAGAAACATTATGCACGTTGCAATAATCTTCTGGATTGACCAAAAAGGGTGCCTATAACGGAATCCAGGTTAATAAAGACAATTGGGGATCGAACGCGGTCTCTCGGTGACGATAACCAACTTGGATTGTGAAAGCTGTTAAATCCTGGGTAATTGTTTTCCAACGATTATTAAATTTAGCCAAAAAGTCCCTTTATTCAGTATAATATTTATGTAGGTACCTAAATTATATTACAGAAAATAACATTCTTGAGAAATGCACTCCAAAATTTACACAAGAAACAAATTCATATTTATGGACACTTCTTTTCCACACATTGGAAAGCTTGGGAAAGAAAACATTCAAGTCAGGCCAATACTCGAATCCCAAATCTTCGATTACCCTTCCAGGTTTTTGCTCTTTCTTTGGGCTGATTACTTTTTGGTATGTAATTCACTTTTCCAACATTTTCCCACACTTGCCTGGGCATTGAAGAAAAGACTAAATTTTCTGCAATATTTAGGTGCGATCTTATTACATTAGCGCTATTAAGTTTATCATTCCGTTGTGGAATTTAGCTCACAATTACAATATTCTGTTATAAGTTTAAGTACACTTTATTTCAGAATATTCAATGATTATTAGAGTGAATCAAATATAAACCGGAATTTTTTATTTTAGCACTTATGAGTAGTACGGAGCGAGACTTTGTGCGTTGGAAGGGGTTTGCCTCGCACAGCATCATGCCCGAGCAAAATGTACACTCGTCTATTTCATAACGCATTATTAAGGAAGGGCGTAAAATAGGCCGTATTTTACAATGATTAAGATACAATTTGGGGATAAGATACTGTTTAAGACACAAGTGTGTGAATGGCAAAAAATTTTCACAGAATACGAGAAATTGTGTAAACTGAAAGTCAGAAATGTGGACCTCAGGCGAGCGGATTGGAAACAAACATTCTAGTCATTCGGGAGCTTATCGAATGTGACCGATATTTAACAATTTTTTAATTTTCACTGAGGATCAAAAAGACTGCGCATGTAGGAAAGTGATATTCTGCATCGAATCAAAATCTGCGGTGGGAAATGGGTATACCACTCCTTGCGAGCATGGAGTGGAGGAAATGGGTGGAACCCACTCTTGTCAAAGAAAAACTCACCTGTCAGCTGGGAAGGTTTTCTTGGCAGCTTTCTGGGATTCCTAAAGCATCTTTTTCAACGCGAGACACCTACCAATAACTCCTTCAAACCATACCTGAAATTAAATGGTTTATTATTATTATTATTATTATTATTATTATTATTATTATTATTATTGCCATCAGAAGCATTTATTATTAAAATATGGCATTGTGAGACAGCAATTTCGACTTCAGTATAGCCTTAAGGAAATTTTTAGCGAAAATCATAAACTACGTTCCAGTGAGATGTTGGTTTTAAAAGCTACGCAAAGAGAAAACCTGCAGTTAACAGAAGATAGAATCTTCAGAACAAATAATTGTTTTGTTCTTTTGTTTTAGTATCAATGCAGTAGCGGTAAAAACAAGACTTAGGCAGTGTGTTAATTTAACTATAGGCAGAAGAACGCAACAGGCGTTCGTTCGGGGGCCTCTCTCGTCATGAATTATTGAGCCCAGCAATTCATCATCGCTAAACAACAAAACGTGCATCTATAGAGGATTATAAATTATAAAGGCACTGTGTTTCGTGACCCACATACAAGGTGACTTTCCCGCAATCTTTATGGTCTCTTGACCCCTAGCTCTTCATTACTGTGTTCAGTTTTAACAAACGTTCTTAGCAGAATGCATAAACAGTGCTCACACTTTTTACTGTTACCATTATATCTAATGCTGAATCTTTAACTGTAACATTTCTTTCAGATTCTTTGATTTATTAAGCTTTAAGTTAGAAAATCACTGTATTTTTATAGCTTAAAGGTATGCATTCTAAGCGTATGTGAATATGTGAATTTCAGTAATGGTTAGAGGGTTTTATTTTCACAGTTTTTGGGTAAAATGTCCTAGTTACAGAGGTATATATTTTGGAGGACAAATATCTTATACAGAAGAATTTTAGTTTAGCAACGCTCTTTCACGTATTATATGATGTTATTAATAGCACGGTCATAAAAATGCACACTAAATGATTATAATGATTATAAATAAAAAAATAGAAGTTATATTATATTAAGCATATTTGTTTCACAGGTGACCAATACTATAGTAGTATTGACATAATTATTTTAATTACGAAAATTAAAAATTTTATTTTAAAACCTATTAATCATAAATATACTCATATGTCTATTTTATCTAAAGCTGTATTCACATGTTTCACTTATTTAAATTATTTAAGTATTGATTCTATAAATATTTACTTGTTTTTATGCCTTTTGGTAATATTCTGCACATACATCACAAAAGAAATATTCAAGTCCTAATTTTATTGCATTTGGTCTTTTTACATCTAATTTTGTTTATAATTATGATTTAATTATTATTTTTAAACATGTGGTTAAATGCATCTATACGTAAATAAACAGATTGCTTTTTGAAAATTAATTTAAAAGCTAACATTTTTGTTTGTCGATGAAACATAATTGTTTGTATCAAATATAGAAATCCATTTTACCGCTACTGCTTTGTAAAATTTCTAATTTTTCCATACATAAATTCCAAATGGAGTTCATGTAGGTAAATTGGGAATGTATTAGAGCAAAATGAAATTTATCTGTTTTTCAGAAATTACATCTTAGTCTATGCATAATTACAAAATTGGCGAAAACTTTTATCTGTGTTCAATACATGGCTACACATTTTATTTTTCTTACTACGAGTCAATGTGTATTTATCTCGGGAGATTACTGAAAAAAAACAAGAAAAAGTGATAAGAAAGAGGACAATAAATTATGTTTCCTAGAAAAAAAATGGCAGTTGATGGAAAGTAGACAATGCGATTAACTTTCCCAGAAACTTTTCCAAATGCCCAAAATCTAAAACTGGAAAAAGCATAATTTAAAACACACTATGAACTATATTAAAATACACTATTTTTAACAGTACTTTTAAGTCATCCTTTCTTTAGATTTATTTAAGTACTCTGCTGGAACATCATCAATTAATGGGTTAGCTAGTTATTTAAAATTGATTACAGTAACTGGGAATTATTGGCAGCATATTTAAATCAAACATTTAAATCATGATTTGCCTTTTCTATATTATAATCAAGTTTTTAGAAAATTTTTAAAAATAATATAAATAGATTTCCACACTTGTAACTTCAATTTTTAGGGAAAAAATGACATTTTTCTATTTCGTGAAAAATATTGTTTCTTTTAAAGTCTTAGTAAAATAATTTGGCTTGAATAATCAATGAATATATTTTTAATGAATATTTTAAGATTTTTGAAAAAAGGCAGTTGTTCTTATCCCATATTATAAAAAAATAAAGCCAACTTATATTTTAAAATCTTTTAACACACACACCAAGTTGTTCTTCTTCTTCATAGTTTCCTTCTTCTATGTTGAAATGTTATTGATTCCTTGCTTTCACATTATTGTGGTCTTCTCAAATTTTTATAAGCACTTGTTTGCATGTGGAGGTGATTCTTACAAGTGTTTAGTTTGCAGTCCTAAGATGCTCTTTCTATTTTTGTACAACCCTTAACTTGTAATTATTTCCTAACTCTTTATTTTGTGCCAATTCTCTTCAAGATATTATATGTATTCCTAGATGATGTTTTTACTGTGTATCATTCCCTTTCATTTGATGTAAAGTTTTGGCTTCATGGTGAAATCATTTTGGAAGAACAAGCGTCGCCATGTTTCTAAGACAATTCCATGTGTTGGTTTGTTGTAGTAGACAGGTGTTCGTTATTCTGAATGTGGCTCTAGGGCACTTATGAAAAATTAATATGCTACTGAACATACCTCACAAACGACTCTAATCCACTTTCGTAATGCTTATGAATAATATTCTTCAGCATACTGGGACAGTGTGCAACTTTCTAGACGAGTTACGACAAAGAAGGGATAGACAATCAAACTTCGTTCTGATTTACAAACAGGAATAGGCGAGGCAGTAGAATTGTGGCAGTATTGGTGAAACTGTTCCGGTTTTAACAATTGGAGCTGGCGTAATTCCAGAACATTTCAATGATACTTTTTTGTTGTGTTTACCTCTCTTGTGAAGGACCTTCAAATTTGTTTTCATGTGTTCATCGAAGCGCACATGTACCAGCTCAACATTATTGCATTGTTATGATAATATATACCTGCTTTTAAAACAATTAAATAAATAGCATAATAGTAACCAGAAAAGTGATAACTTTTAAGTCAATTATTTGTCTCTGTCACACTCATTCTAAGTATTTGAGAGGATGTAAGCAGTAATCTGTACATCAAGGAGCAAACTTATCCTTCAAACAATTAAACATTCTCGGTAGCCATATTTATAATCTCTGCCCTTATTTGAGTAGAATTACTCTATCAGTTCGTCACATTGTGCTGTTGAATGATGCAGCCAGTGTTTTGTTTCCTTACAGTTTTTATTCTGTAGCCATTCGTAGAAAACACAATTAGTATTTTCTATTTATCTCCCTACTGAAACAGCCACGGGTGGCCGAGGTCGTTAATGCGCGGACTCGTGAGCGGGAGGTCTGCGGTTCTAATCCCATAAGGACCGTCCTCCCTGACTGAGGTTTTCTCCCGGTTTTCCTCAGTCTTCATAAATGACAAATGCTGGGAGGGTACCATAAACTTAGGGCCTGGAAAGTTTCCTTCCTTAAAAAATTCTTTCCCAATGTATAATTTCATCTCACGTACCCGCCTGTGGTGCCTCAGTAGTAAAAACAGGCGTTAAACAATATTAAAAAAAACAACAACAACTTGAAGGTATAAGCATGCGGAAATGTATGATAGTGATGAATGCAAATTAAAACTGTTATACTCCTGTTTTGTTATACTGGGATTTAGCTATAACCTTTTCCTACTACAGGAACGTTTTACGTTTCGGTTAATAGGCTTCTACATTCGGCGGGGCTTGATATTCAACTCCGTTTTCTAACACGCGTATATCATCTGACTGGCTTACTGTTTGTGCTTATGATCCCGATGGTGGCATCTCCGAGTTAAAGGAACCAGCTATGAGAGACACCAGACGACCAGGAGCCGCGGGCAAGGAAACACGAATGTAGAGAGGGTTCCTAACATTGTTTCCAACGGAGCCCTCTTTAAAAGGAATTCTAGCCACTCAGAAAAGTCGTTTTCATGTTAGATGCCGGGGGTAGAAATCGTACTTTCAAAGCGCAAGTCACAGTAACGTCGCACACAACTACATATCACCTCGCTTGCCACTTTCGACGTTGTAATAGAACGAACGGAATTAAACGGAAATATGGTCTTTCCTTGCTAAACAGACAGTACAGTGTATCTTGTATCATTGCTAATCTTCTTAACATCCCAAACTCCCAATTGTGTTAAATTCCGAAGTGCTTTTATTGGTGAACGTTCAAGATTTGCATATTTCCATCTCTCTTTAAAGTGTACATTTTGCTCGACTTTTTGTTTGGCACTGAACCAGTGGGTACAAATTGGTGTACAATATTGTTAATGTAGTTCTAGAAGAACTCTGTTGATTAACTTCCACATGTATACGACTAGCTGATTTGTATTTAAATTAACGTTTATACACATAAATTCGTTGTTCTAGAGTCATATGTCTAACCATATTCACGAATATGTAGAACGCCGTGAGATCGAGACGGGGAACAGTTCCAGAGAACAGCACGAAGGATGGCATGAGGTAGTGAGGGTACGGACTCGTGAGTGGGGAGGCCTGAATTCCGATCTCCTCAACTAAAGCATTTTCCGAATTTTACTTAGTTCTCATAAATAGTTATGTCCGGATGGTGTCATAAACTCAGGTTTTCCTTTCTTACTTTATATAAACAAAATCCTTTTCTAATTTATAATTTCTTTCATGTATCATCAATGTCGCCTGTGATGGCCGTATAGTGAAAACGGGTGTTAAAAATGTTTGTTCATGAACATTGTGACTAGTAATCAAGATGTACAACAATGCATGAACGCACAAGGTTTACAATTAAAAATGTATACACACTTCAAGCAAAGAAAAAACTGTGTTAACATAACAAAACTGAATTCACACAAACAGAAAATGATGAGCACTAATCATCTCAGGCTTTTTCAGTTACAACAGTTGCTCAAAATGCCCACCATCGGCGTGGATACACTTCTGAGTACGTTGAACTACTGATTGAGCAACGTTTGTGAAAGTGTCCTCAGCGATTGCAGCACATGCCGTTTCAATTTCTTCCCGTAGTGCTGTCAGTGTAGCTGGTTTTCTACGGTATACAACATCCTTAAGAGTTCCCCATAGGCTGCTGTTTTAATAATGCGACGTACGCTGGTTCTGCTAAACCCAATCTCACGTGCACATTGCTTTGTAGATTTCTGCGGTGAGTGCTTAAAACGTTCCAAAAACCATAGCCGAGGACGCGGGGCTTGTTGCTTTGCGAGGTCACCGAGATCTGCCCTTGTGAACATTGCATTTGTCTCGAAAGCGTGCAATTGTTACTCGCGTTGGCGTTTCTGTTCTGTACACACGTCTCCATTGCCTTTGAACTTCAACAACATTCTCGGTTTTCCAGTACCACTTCAAAATTTCTTTCCGCTGTTCAAACGATAATCTTGGCGCCATTTTGTTGTAGCAACGCTAGCATAACGTAATGTGAGTCACATCTATTTACAGAACACCACACTATAATCTTCGCTTCATTTGTTCATTGTTGATTTACCTGTCACGTAGCAACGCTATCATAACGTATGTGAGTCACATCTGTTTACAGAACATCATACTACAAATTTCTATTGTTTTTCGGTCCAACTTTGAAATATATTAAATAGATATCTACTGTGAAAGTGTGTATACATTTTGGTACTCTCGGTATTTATTACACTTTGTTATTCTAAAATATTAATTTCGAAAGACTTTTTATTTTTAAAGTAAAATTTTTGAGTTAAATTAATCTATTGTTTACATGATGAATTATTATTTGCAGATGTTCTTAACTGTCAATTGTTTTGTCATTTTGTAAACACTTGATTTTAAAGAATTTGATAATGCAACCGTTTGAGAAAAAAAATCTTTATAAACTCTTCAATGACTTCCGTAGATTGCAAAATATTTGGGGGAAGAAAAGTGGATACATTTTCTCTTTTACATACTTCAACATTCCGCTATAAATTTTAAAGTGATTAGTTTATTAATTCGAAAAGCTTACTACTTTAGAAGGCCGATGGTCAACCGACCACATACCTGTTTGTTGTAGGTTCTTGTGATTGGCTCCGGGCGAACCGAGTGGCAGGTTCCATTTCCGCAATCGACCAGACATCACGCCAACCCATCCCATCTTCTTTATTGACTTGCTGATATACAGGTATGCTCCTTCTTATTATTTATTATTTACCTTGTGATTAGTAGCACTCAATTTACAACATAGTGTGCATGTGTGTGTTTAATAACTCCATAATTAGTACCCAAACTGCCGCTGGCACATTTTCCTTTATTTTATTTTCCAGAAGTTGCTGTGCCGCTCATATTTATGCATTAATACGGTTCAAGGAACCAGTATATTTGCTTTGTGCCACTAAATACTTCAGAAACGAATCCTAAATCATACCCAAGGCGATGGATTGGATAGCATGGTAGTTAAAATGTAAAAGTTAGCGTTTGTGCAAATATTTCAATTTCTTGACAGTGAAAAATAGCAATAACTTTTGGGAAAATGCTATGGGTTTTAAACTATATGCTCCTACCCAGATATTGCTACAAGAATGACATGGTTTGAATGTATTGATACAGCAAAGACGTTTGAAAATCGAGAGTTTGCTGAAATGCTTGAACATTTCAGTTTTTATATAACAATGATGTTGATATTATAAAATGGCTACAAAAATTAAACGTTGACAATGTGATTGCACTATCGAAACACATTGTCGACGTATAATAACTAATACATTATTACAAAAATGGTTACTGATAGCAGAGAGGTCGAGTGTCCGTTAGGAAGAGAGATAGATAAGGGGAAAGAGGGAGTAAAAGGTAGCTTGGTTTACTTATCCGTATAAACCGACGAAATATATGCTGCAGCCACGCCTTCTTCCACTAACGGTAACGAAGAGAAACGAACCCAAGTTGTTTGCAACGAATGCAGGCGGATAGAACAGTAATGGCACACGGAAACAAGCAATCGTACACCAAAAATTAACTTAATGAGATTTACGTCATTAGTTAAACTGTAATGTAGCGATTTAACACGTAAAGTAAATAATAATCAAAGGGAAAAAGCATACGCTTTACTTTTAACACGATATGTTTTGCAAACACACACATATGTGTATATATATATATTTAAAATTTAAGCTAACCTAATCTAACATACGCTTTTGCTTTCAATACAAAGTTTTGCATCATATATATAACGTTTAAACTTAACCTAAGTGTGTAACCTATGCGTTATATTTAACACTATAAGTTTTAATATAAAAGCGAAAAGTAGCATTTATTATATTGGCACAGTGTAGACAAATTATGAACATTAAAATAATTCGAACCTCCATCTTTCCAATTTTGCAGACTGAGTTGTCAGACCGATATGCTGAATGCGGTAACTATTCGACTATATATGTTAAAATCTCTTTACCAGGAATCGGGTTTGGATTTCCCCATTGGCTTTCATGAGAGCCAATGCAGCTAATGTTTTGTCGGCCTGTATGGATAGATGCTTGGCTTGGCATCAAGAAGCCAGTCTGGGAAAGCAATGTTACGACCCATTCAAAATGAAAATTAAAAGTAAACATAAAATATGATGTAACACCTTAACTTAGTAGGGTATGCATTTACAACGAAAGACGCAAGCGTACGTATTAGACAATCAAAAATAAAAACAAGCGAAGATCAACTAACAGCTGATTGAAAATGGCTGCTTCTGAGCAGACGGCGGTAGCGTTTATGCATATGCAAAGTGCAGTAACTAATTTGCTTGGAGTAATATAAGCAAGGATATCTTTCTTATAATGCAATTAATCTTTTGTACATTGACGCCATTCTGTCTATAGAGTCACTGATCGTCAGCTGTCTCTATCATAACTTGCCCTTACACGGAGCACGGAAATCAAGTGCCGCTCTTGTTGCTAGATGCTGCAAGTCCCGAGCAGAACAGTAATTATGAGTCACACTTGAGATGGCAAGTGTGACTTTTTCATAGTGTTTTATCCTTTTGTACTATTATAATTACTATTAATTTGTTACATTGTTAATAGTGTTACTTTATTTTTATTTTTCTTTTATATTATATATATATATATATATATATATATATATATATATATATATATATATATATATATATGTACTAGCGCTAGTCTCGGGTAAATATTAGAAACCGGTGCCCCCAATAGTATATTTCGAAAATATAAATTAATAGGGACGGGTAAATCACTGCAATGGTGGCAAATCTCCTTTTACTGTAGCAGAAAAAATGCATAAACATCAATTTATAGCGCATTCTATGCGTCGTACCGTTCGCTTGAAAACATTTATCTAATCTGTTCACTGCTTCCGGCTCTCTCCGCCGTCGCTCGGGAATTGCAGCAGCAAGCAGCAAGAGTTGCATTTGATTTCCGTTCTCCGTGTAAGGATAAATTCTACCATAGAGCTCTACAAACAGAGCAGCTGTCTTCTGATTCGCTGATTTCTAAAGTTTTAAGTTAGAGGTAGACGCAAAATCTTGCAAGCTTCTAAGTTTACGTCTAATTGTATGTTTATTGTTATGTTTACGTGATTCATGGTGAATCGTTCCATTACAATACATAGCATTAGCTTTTACGTTTAAGTTTACGTTTCGTTTAATTTTCATTGTGAATGGGGCCTTAGTTTTAGGACTTACGATAAGCCGCTCTCTTCCCAATGGACTCCTAGGAAGCCATCCCAGGTTCATCATGTAGGATTATATTATAATGCAATAAAATGTATGTGTTTTTAGTTAAAGATATCCCCCCTTTTCTTTTCCCGATACATTTATACATTTTATAGAAAGTAGGGCTGTAGTGTTATAAGCACGTGTTAGTTAAAGGGGTAATAAGGTTGACTTGATTTGGTTTTTTAGTTTTTACAGGGTGGTCCGTGACAATTAGTCAAATTGTTTGCCATGTTAAATTATTCATCTAACCGGAAGTCTGCTTATATTAGGGCTACTCAATATTGTAGTATCCACTACATTTAAGCTAAAGAAGAAGACATCTGCTTTCAGTTACCAATAGTGGTAAATCAGTGAACAACTTTCTTTACCAGCTGATTCTCGCATGGAAGTCCAAATTAGGATATCTGATTGTGGTTAGCGTCGCCTGACAATCAGACCTCAAAACAGTGTCTCTTTGCCCTTTTGTTAATAAAATCACTTTCGTTTATCGTGGAGAAGCATTCTTAGCCACTGCCATGAAAAACAGATACCCCTGCACCATCTTAAGTCATTTCAGAATGACATCCTCCCATTAATGTGATTAGTTTTTACTTTAAGAATATGCTGGAGGAAATTCCCAGGATAGGACCATGGAAAAGTGGTCTAACAGTACGTAGAGATGTAATGACAATTCACAAAATTCAAAACTAAATATTTCATTATCATTTTCTGAACAAGAAAGAAAGATTAGAAACTGTAAAAAGCAATAAATAAATTTAACATACAATTGAACAAACGCACAGCAGAATATCGAATATTTACAACATTATTAAATCATTTGCGAACTTTAAATCATCTAATCTCTAATAATAAGCTTGATATTTTTGAACCATTCAAAGGTAATAATGTATAAACTCTTGACGCAAAAAATTACAATACAAAAATACAACAAAATCTTCTATTTAATAAAGAAGTAAAAGGTTTTAAAACTTTGCAAAAATTATCATGTCCTAAATTTTTCAAACGTATTTATTAACTCGCTTTCTTGTCTGTTCGGGTGGAATTTTGTAATTAATTTTTCATGCACTTCTAAATGAGATAGAGACTTATGTCAGAAATGGATGACAATACAATACGGTAATTACCATGGTTCAATGGTTCCACGATTCAAAAATATGGTGCCGCCATTTTGAAACTAAAACAGCGCAATATCAAACAGGAAGATTTTAAATAATGTAAGATTGAATAGCAAGAACACATTTCTGTAGTTTCGTTAATAGCGCATAAAAATATAAAATTTATAATTATCTTTATTTAAAAATAACAAGACTTGCTATGATGACTGCATTATATTTATCAATACAATAAATAAATTATAGTATAATTTGATTTATATTTAATTTCAACATTTTATTTGAATCTAAAACGATTAGAATTCTTTTTGTTATATTTTGGTAGCAATACAGTCGCCATGACAACTATTCAAATAAAAGTGCGATGTCAAACGCGCAAATTTCAAGAAACGCATGGTTCAAGCGCGATCAACTGAGACGATGGAAAAACGTTCTTCTCGACTCGCTAATGACACGCTACGACATGCTAAATATTTTGATAACAATACAGTCTTCATGGCAACTTTTAAAATAAAAACATTTAATTTAAATCCTCACAATTAAATTCTTACAAATAACATTCAATAAATCTGTTTTCTATTACATAAATTCAATTGCGCTAATGTTAATGTGTAGCATGTGTATTAATAATGTATTAATAATTTCAACTGTGTAAATAAGTAATGAATGAGTATTATATTTAATAAAATATAATGAGTTACATACATTATCAAAGATTTTGACATCTATATTGAGGATCTGGTACAAATGTATTTAATACTGAAATAAAATTTTCAAAATTAACTTTGTGTTTCTGTATTTTGTTTTTAATTAAAAAGAACAATAATTAATCAACTGTTTTGATATATCAATGGAGTAAATAAAACAATTTTCTATTTTTGGTGTGATCAAAAGAAAGCAAAAATGAACTAAATCTAAAAGTTGCTCAACTTTTATCATTATTTAATAGAGATGTCTAATATTTAAATTATTTGCACACAAAACTAAAAAGTAGTAAATAATTATTTTTTTTAAAAACCGTGTTTTTATTTTCTTAATTATAAATGAACAAAAAAGTATAAAATAATTCATCATAGCCAAATGCAGATCTATAGTCGCATGCAAATTCATAATCTCATAAACTTTTTAGAAAAAAGTCATCCAAACGAATAACTTGGGGCGCATGCAACAGATAAAATTAATAAGTGATAAGGGCATTTATAGTTTAAATTAATCACACAAAAGGTTCAGACAAACTATTGCATGCGCCTCACGTTTTTCGTTTGGAAAAATGTTTCTAAAAAGTTTGTGAGATTATGAATTTACCTGGGGTTATAAATCTGCATTTGGTTAGGATGAATTATTTTATACTTTTTAGTTCGTTTATAATTTAGAAAATGAAAATGTGGTTTTTGGATTTTTTATTTAAATTATTGACACATTAGTGTACTTTCGTTGGCAAAACATACAAAGAAACGTTAACCAGACTAGTAGTGCAGTATTGTTGCAGGTCTAAGTTTAAAGTACCTCCACGGTGTTTGTCATTTATGAGAACCAAGGAAAACCTGAAAAAACCTCAGACAGGGAAGACCATACTTGTGGGATTCGAACCCCAGACCTCCCGCTCACGAGTCCGCGCCTTTTGTTGTTGATTGGGTTTATTTACGGACGCTCTTTAACATCTCGGGTCATTAGCGTCCTATTCAATTCAGGGCCTGAAACGGCCGACAAATTTTGCTCACAGGCTCTTCTTTCAGGCTTGAGGTTCTTTTTCGTGCCGTATGTGTGCGACATGGAACCCATGGCTTTACTTCCCTTCCGAAGGAAGCCATACTTAGGATTTTTACGCCCGAAAAAAATCCATCGATCCTGGCCAGGTTTGAACCCGCCACCTTGGGTTTAGAAGGCACGTATGGTTACCACTACACCACCAGGACCGGCTCAAAGTCCGTGTCTTAACGACCTCGTTCACTTGTGATTGTATCTATCTATTTCTTAGTTTTTAGACCGATTATTTGGTCTGGATATGCAATTAATTTAAACCCACTGGTTTTCTACATGGGCCATATAAAATAATATCGCTTCTGTTTCCGGGGAATAATGTGAAAAGTTCCACAATCAATATGTAGCAGGTTAATAAACTATACGTTTATATAAACCTGGGATTTGGGATCGTGTTTTAGGGGAATTGGGAGTTGAAGAGAGGAAGGAATTGAACAAATTGAATATTCACTTCAGGACAGCGGGAAGAGAGTTTATTGACATACTTTAAGAACTCAGAAACTTAAAACTTTCTGATCTATGTTGAATTATTGTTTTGTTAATTATCTTTCACCAGTTATTTCCATCAAATAATCCAGAATTTCTCTTTCAAAACACAACAACAAACAACAATAATAATAAAGCCCTAAGTAACTACGTATTTTGTTGGTGAAATTTTAGAGGGTTGCTAAGTAAGAGAGGAAAATTATTAATTAACCAAGAATATTTGTATTTTATGTGAATAATAATTAATTACAGCAAGGAGAAATTTAAAGAGAAAGTTTTATTTACGTTAAAAATCTCAGCCTAACTCACAAAAAATGACATATCACTGTTTACAGTAGTAGACAGGAAACTGCTATAGACATACAAAGGAAAGGTCAGGTACCACTTAAGGCGGGTAGTCAGGAACAGCAGCTCCGCTGCACTGTACGTTATAACAAACCTCTCTTTGTCTCTTAGGGCGCAAAAATGCTAAGTTTGGCTTCCTTTGAAAGGGAAGCAAGGCTGCTGGTCAAGTGTTGTATTTTTACGGCACGCAAAAGAACCTCAAACCTGAAAGAAAGGTCTCTGAACAAAATTTATCAGCCGTTATGGGACACTGAGATGTTAAAAAGTTCTTAAATAGACCAAATAAAACAGAGCTCCTCTGCCTCCGTCTAAGTGCTTCCTCAGTCATCTCTTTGCGGCTCTATAAGAGGGTGGTTTGTTAAGTAGCTTGGCTCGCATACAAATAGAAGGCAATAGCAACGTTTTGTATATGTAGTCATAAAGAATGCTTTCTATGTATCAATACTCAATGTGGTGTGCTTGTGTTCTTTCTTCTGGAAGGGAAAACAGCAAAGGAAATTCGTGAAAGCATTTTGCCTATAATGGCGACACATGAGACAGTTACACTTTGGATAAATGAGTTTAAGCGTGGCAGAACAAGTAATCAAAACGTACCACGTACTGGAGCTCCAAAATTAACTATGAGCCCAGAAATCGCACGTTAAAGGACTTAATATTGTTTTGACTGGCAGACGAGTGAATGTGCGCGAGTTAACAAAGTCCATGGGTATCTGAAATGGGCAAGTACACGTTATTTTGTATAATGAATTACATAAAAATACCTGACTCAAAATGGGTTTGTTCGCTCTTCGCTTTTGTTCACTTAGGAGCAAAAGCGAAATCGGCCGACTGTTTGTAAATGTTGAAGAAGAGTTCAACCGATTTTTACGGCGTTTTGCGACTATGCACAAAACGTCTATACATCGAAAACGAAATAGCAGTCTAAACAGTGGACCGCAGGAGACGAAACTGCTCCGAAAAAATGCGAGATGTGTTCTTTTCTCAAGAAAGATTATGCCTTCGGTTTCTTGGAACGCGAAAGGAGTTCTTTTGATAAGGAGAACACCATTGCTGAAGAATACCTCACGTCAGACTGAAGACAGCGAACCCCCCCCCCCAAAGTGTTGTTTCACCATGACAGTGTCGCGTCGCAAGACAAATTGATCGAATTACGATTTGAAATGCTTCCGTATCCATCCTACTCACCTGATCTCGCTCCCTCGGATTACAAGCTGTTCCCGAATCTCAAAAGTTTCCTGACTGGGCACACATTTAAATCAAATGAAGAGGTCATACAGGAGATATATTCTAAGAACTTCGAAGAAACCAATTCCATGAGGAAATCAGACACTTGAGAAACCCAAGTGCGTTGAATTTTAAGAAGATTAAATTATGTTAAAAGACTGAACTTGTTCTTTTTAATGTTAAAGCAAGTTACTCGTAACAGGGTGAGGTAAAACAAAAATAACCTGACCCCATCCAAAATTACAGTCTGTACGTCATATCTCCTGCATTTACCTTACATCTAAAGCTTATAGCCTTATTATATCTTTGCTTTCGTAGCCCAAGTTTCGCTGTCATATGTTGGTATGACCATTTTATATTTCATGATCGTTTCTTTTCTTATAACCCGATTTCTATAATTTCAATTTTCTATCATAACGAGCCCTTCAAATTGCTATTGATGTGTTATTACCCAATTCTTGTCAGGACCTAAAAACGTAAAACTGCTTGTTCAATATTGTATTCTTTATTAATACTTAGAATCTTATAGAAGGGCATTGCTTCAGATGTTGTGTCTGAAATATTACGATTATAAATTGTCTTTAACTTCGGTAGTAGTAGTAATAGTAGTACCAATAGTATAGTAGTGATAGTAATGTTAGTAGTGGTAGTAGTAATAGTAATAGTAGTAGTTAATAGTAGTAATGTAATAATAGTAGTAATAACAGTAGTAATAGTAGTCGTTAATAACAATAATAATAATTATAATAATAGTAGTAATGTAATAATAGTAGTAATAACAGTAGTAATAGTAGTCGTTAATAACAATAATAATAATTATAATAATAGTAGTAATGTAGTAATAGTAGTACTTAATAGTAATAGTAATTGTAGTAATAGTAGTATTAGTAATAGTAGTAGTAGTAATAGTAGTAGTAGTAGTCGTAGTAGTAGTAATAGTAGTAGTAGTAGTCGTAGTAGTAGTAATAGTAGTATTAGTAATAATAGTAGTAATAGTAGTAGTATTAGTAATAGTAGTAGTAATAGTTGTATTAGTAGTAGTAGTATTAGTAATAGTAATAGTATTAGTAATAGTAGTAATAGTAGTAGTATTAGTAATAGCAGTAGTAGTAATAGTAGTATTAGTAGTAGTATTAGTAATAGCAGTAGTAGTAATAGTAGTATTAGTAGTAGTATTAGTAATAATAGTAGTAGTTGCAGCAGCAGCAGCAGCAGCATTTATTTGTCCAGTTAAACTAGGTATACATATATTGCACATCACAATCGCATGGGCTGCAAGAACGTTCATGCTCTTGTAAAATTCTTCATTTCTGAAATTAATTCCAACAAAAGAAAATATTAACAAGAACGCACTCACACACACACACACACACACACACACACACACACACACATGCACACAAACAGTAAAAACAGACATACATACAATAATTATGATATTCATATAACTTTTCATATTATTTGTACAATGTTTATAGAAATTTCTTGTCCCTAAAACTGTGTATGTCATTTAAGAAAATGTTCAGGTTTAGCCAGTTTTGTCTATTTACAATTAAGTTCCAGCATGCCCAGCTTCCCCCTACATGAAATCGAAAATAAATCCTTGAGACATTTTATCCTAGCATCTTCTGTTTGTGCGCACTTAGTCAAACTGTGCACCCAGTCTTCCGGTTTCGAGCATAATGGGCAAAACCTTCCTCGTCAACAACCTTACGTACCTTACGTACCTTCCAGCCTCCCAGCCTAAGCCATGCTATTCCCGACCTCTGTTTCATACCTAGCTCCATGATTTAGGTCTCCTTACCCTAACTAACTTTAATTTCGCTCTGCAGGTCCAGAGATGACATCTGCATTCATCGTCCCTCTATTTCCTGCCGGTTTATGTCAGATAGGTGTCTTTTGACTTAACTCTCTGCCAAACTTCGTTTAAACCGATTTTTGGCAATTCCCGCTCTACAACTGCCGCCCAATATTTTGGATAATGGTTATTATTTGATTAGTACCGGTAGCACATTGCCCTCAGAACTATTTGTAGTTCTTTAATAATTTTAAGTCAGTATCTATTTACATTTATTTTGCTGTATACTCCATCTTCTCTGCATCCCACTTGTCGTAGTATAATATGTGTTGCTCTATATAGTACATTTTCGCTGTTGGTTATGATTTCGGTCATCTGTATACAATATATTCATCATGTCAAGTTCGGTTTTTAAGTCTCTAAGATAACTTTTCTCTCTCTTACAGCTTTGTCAATATGAAATTAAATATTATAGAGGAGAGCTACAACCCTGGACGTAATCCTTAATTTACTCTGCTTTTTAAATTGTGCATCATCAATTCATATTTTTAATTACCCATATCAAATCGGTGTGCCTACAAATAGTTTTACAAAGGTGGGTTTAAGCATCGAAGGCCTTAATGCAATTTAAAAATAAAATATGTTTCATTGTTATATTATTATAATTTGTTTCAAGGGAAATCTATTATCTGTACAGTATCTCTCTTGCCTAAAGCCACTTTGCTGTTTCAGTTATGCAAAATCATTTTTGAATATACTTGATAATACAATGACCTGGAGACTTAACCTCAGAAGAAATAGTTGCATATATCCTTATACATATGCTTACCCATTTAAATATGGGACAACTTTCCAACCACCTGTTGTTTTTGATATTTCCGTCACAGACTGAAGATGTGTTGCGTTCTTTGTTTATGTTGCTGTTGACTAAAAGAACCCCAAGGAAATATAGCATGTCATCATAACGCTTTTTGCAACAGCGGTGTCAAAATAAAATGTAAAATCCTGACTGGATTCAAAAATATTAAATCTTGTTTCACGCAACTGGTCTTCTCGAAACTAATGTGGAAATTTGTACATTTGTGGAATCACGAACAATGCTTTAAAAAAAGAAATAACATTATAAACATTTTATTTAATAGTCATTTCTGCATTTTTCAGTGGATTACTTTTAAATATCAACTGGGGGCTTTGCGATACATGGTTAATGCTTTTCCCATTTTTGGGTTTATCACAAAACCGCCTACCGATATATCAACATTTGAATCGCCTATATGTTTAATTTCTGTCCTCTCTACTTGTAACGCGGTTTCTTTGCAATATAAAACTAAGGCTTGCAGACAAAATGTGACCGCCACGGGTGGCCGAGGTCTCGATGAGGCGCGGACTCGTGAGCAGGAGGTCTGGGGTTCGAATCCCGCCAGGACCGTCCTCCCTGACTGGGGTTTTTTCTAGGTTTCCCTCAGTCCTCATAAGTGGCAAATGCCGGGAGGTACCCTAAACTTAGGCCTGGAACGCTTCCTTCCTTAAAAAAATATCCTTTCACAATTTATCATTTCATCTCATTTATCATCAGTGTCCACCGCCTGTGACGCCTAAGTAGTAAATACGGGCGTTAAACACACACAAAACGTGAAGAACATTAAGCCCCATTCACAATGAAAATTAAACGTAAACATAATAAAATAAGACGTAACACGTTAACTTGGTAGTGTGTAGGCATTCACAGTGGAAGACGTAAACGTACGTATTAGCCATTCAAAAATAAGAATAAGCGAAGATCAACTAACAGTTGATTGAAAATGGCTGCTTCTGAGCAGACGGCGGTAGCGTTTATGCATGTGCAAAGTGCAGTAACTAATTTGCTTGAAGTAATATGAGCAAGGATAGCGTTCTTGTAATGCAAATCATCGTTTGTACATTGACGCCATTCTGTCTACAGAGTCACTGATCTTCATCTCTCTCTACCATAACTTGCCCTTACACGGAGAACGGAAATCAAGTGCAACTCTTGCTGCTAGCTGCTGCAAGTCCCGAGCGACAGCGGAGAGAGCCGAACTACTGTGTGGCCGCAGTGTAAAAATTGCATGAATTATTTTTTGTTAAACATTAATGTAACAGTGGGAAATTTGCTCTTAATGGAATTCGCAATTAATTCATATATATATTAATGCTAATCTCGGGTAAATCCTAGAAAACGATGGACTCAATGGTTTTTCGTAAATATAAATTGATAGGGACGGGTAAATCAGTGTAGTGGTAGCAAATCTCCTTTGATTGGAACAGAAAAAAAAAAAAAAAATCACAAACATTAATTTATAGCGCATTCTGTGCATGGTACTATTCGCTTGAAAGTCTTTTTGTCACTACCTGGCTCGGGACTAGCAGTAGCAAGCAGCAAGGATTGCGTTTAATTTCCGTTCTCCGTGTAAGGATAAATTCTACCATAGAGCTCTACAGAGTAGCTGTCTTCTGATTTGCTGATTCCTGAAGTTTAAGTTAGACCTTGGACCTTGAAAGCTTCTGAGTTTATATCTAATTGTACGTTTATTTTTATGTTTACGTGATTCATTGTGAATGGTTCCATTACAATACATTGCATTAGCTTTTACGCTTAATTTTCATTAAATCATTCGTGTGTTTAAGCCAGATGACTAAAAGGTTTATGGAAGAACCTTGAAAACAACAATAAAAACAAATGCCAAGGAATAATAAGGACGTAGAAACCTGACCAGGTCTTGCCCTTTTAGGATTTCAGTTAACGCACTTGTTGATTCCTTTGAGAACAAAACATGAGGTGCTTTTGCTCAGTTTGAGTTCATATTGGGCTGGTGGAAAACAACTCACTGTTTTTGCAACTCTATCAAGAAGCAAGTGACCTATTCCGTGCGTGAAGAGGATTCCGTGCAAGAGACAACCACATTCCATTCACGCGGAGTTTGACTTGCCGGGTAAGGGGCCAAACAATGCAGCAACGACCGCTTGCCCTGGGCCATTGAAATGGAGCGGAAAATCTTCCGTAATGATGGCGGCGGGAGCAATTATTAGAACGTTTCTTGCTCCCAAGTCCATCCGGACCAACTTTTCAACACCTTTGCGGTTCAAAGTTGGGAGGAAGGACCTTTCTGTGTTCCTGAATGCTGATGGAAATTGATGCATATAAACGGCATATCTTTGAGCACGAATGAATCGCTGCAAGGAAACTTATTGCATCTTTAAATTGCAAATATGCCCAAGAAAATTGACTCAAGGGACTCAAGAACGATGAACTCAAAATAGAAAAAAAAAAAAAAAAAATACCTACTCTTTTCTTACACTGCCCATTACTACTGTAGCATTTCCTCAAACAGATACAGTCAAGTTATTCAACATTTATTTTGTAATTTTTGAATTTATTGCATGTCAAGAAAAATGAAAGCAAGTATCAGGCCATAAAATAATAGAATTACGGAAGTAGAGTCAATCCATATTTCATTTAAAGAAATTTAAACTTACAACTACACGCAAACATACTTCAAACAACTTCTATATATTGTGTGTATGCTATTAGTGATAAAAGTTGTGCGAAGAAAAATGTGAGGGAAACTTGTCCAGTGACCGGCTCGATCTTGGGCTTGTGCGAATTGTGTTAACTGCGGACGCAGGCCCAAACAAACTCTCTGTATTAATACATAAACCTATATATTTTCACTTCCACTTGTCACGAGCGATCTTTTCTCACTAAAGCACATAACATATTTTTTCATAGAAGGGAGGCTGTGCGCATGCGCAGGATATTGAATGAAAAGCTTTCTCTATCCCAAGTGCAAACAAATCCTGTGCGAGGTTTACCCGATTTAAAGTTTGGATAATGATTCATAGGGGTCTCTGTCAATGACAAACACAGTAGTATGCATTTTCCATCAGGGGCCCGGTGTGGTTACTAAGAATGTTCAGAACACAATCCAGAAATGCTTTTATTATTTATTCTCATTTGTTGTTGTAATAAACATTTTGGTTAATAATAATAATAATAATAGTAACAATAATAACAATAATAAAGTATCCCTTCGAATAATTTAGCTAAAATAATGAAAGTTCTAGAATGGCAAAAATACAAAATAGAAACAGACATGATGCTTGTGCCTGTGAAGAAAACAAGTAGTTCAAAATGTAGGTTATTATATATTTCAAGGAGTGGTTAGTTTGGGCAAGATAAATGGGACAACAATATATATAAGTATATATGTGTATATATATAAATTAACAGTAATAATAAAAGTAGATAAGGATAAAGCACTTAATAAAGTCACACTCGAAATTGCAGTAGTTCGAAATATAGCAATTTCAACCGTGACTATATCTAAGGGTTTTATCCTTATGTACTTTTATTATTATTATTGTTAATTTGTTACATTGTTAATAGTGTTATTTTATTTTTATTTTTCATTTATATATATATATATATATATATATATACTATTAATAGAGAAATAAAAACTTCTAAAAAGCATAAAAACTCATAAAAAACACTCAGAGTGCAATATAAAAAGGTTCACATAAAATTTCACACTAAAAACCGTAAAATTGAACACTAAAATCACACTATATTTCGAGCTTGGCTCTTGGTCACGTGATGAAAATGAAAATGAACATGAACATTTTTAGTGTGAAATTTTATGTGAACCTTTTTATATTGCACTCTGAGTGTTTTTATGAGTATATATATATATATATATATATATATATATATATATATATATATAGCTTTTTTCTGATGATACAAATGAAAAATTGTTCAAAGTAAATGTTTTTTGACATCATGGGGAAGTTCTTCCTAAGCTTCGTTTTTTAAATGGCACCGAAACATTTTATTCAAGAGCTATTCAGAAATGCATCACACTGTACCATTTTTGTCAAGAAAACAGCAAATGTGCAAGAGGTAAGGCGTGCACAGTTATTGAAGAAACCGAACTGTATGATGCCTTGTTTGTACAAATTATTTACCCAATGTAGTACCGCGGTAGAGTTTATGATTTCAGATTCATGTGAACACAGGCGCACTGAGAGGGAGTTGGATGTAGGTAACTCATCTGGCTCAACCCACAAATTGTCGTTGTTTTAACTTACATACCGCAGTCATTCATCAGAGTAAGTTAGTGCTCAACTATTATGACTACAATTTTTTTACAAGATGTACACGCATGAAGAGAAAGTAGAAATGCTGCTAATAAGTTGGCAGATCATGTTTTATTCGATTGCATTATTGAAGAGGTAGTATATATATTTAACGAGGGTGCCAAAAATGTATACACACTTTCACAGTAGATATCGATTTAATATATTTCAAAGTTTGTTCCGAAAAACAACAGTAATGTGTAGTATGATGTTCTGTAAACAGATGTGACTCACATACATTATGATAGCGTTGCTACGTGACAGGTTAATCAACAATAAACAAATGAAGCCAAGTTTATCGTATGATGTTCTGTACAGATGTGACTGACATTACGTTATGCTAACGTCGCCACAGCAAAATGGAGTCAAGATTATCGTTTGAACAGAGGACAGCAATTTTGAAGTGGTATTGGAAAACCGAGAATGTTGTTGAAGCTCAAAGGCAATGGAGACGTGTGTACAGAACAGAACCGTCAACGCGAGTAACAATTGCAGCATTCGAGATAAATTTCAGACTCATGGTACCGTACGCGATGTTCACAAGGACAGAACTGGGAGACCTTGCACAGCAACAAGCCCCACACACTGAATCCAAGGCACTGGATAGGACGAAGAGGGCCGATTGAGTTTCCACCGCGTTGTCCGGATCTAACTCCGTTGGACTTCTACCTATGGGGAACTCTTAAGGATGTATACCGTAGAAAACCCAGCTACACTAGCAGCACTTCGGGAAGAAACTGAAACGGCATGTGTTGCAATCGCTGAGGACACTTTCGCAAACGTTGCTATCAGTAGTTCAACGTACTCAGAAGTGTATCGACGCTGATGGTGGGCATTTTGAGCAACTGTTGTAACTGTAAAAGTCTAAGATGATTAGTACTCATCATTTTCTGTTTGTGTGAATTCAGTTTTGTTATGTTAACACAGTTTTTTCTTTGCTTGAAGTGTGGCACCCTGTGTATATATTACTATTTATTGATTCCCTATGTCTCAAACAACGCTCTACTCTTTGTATTTTAAACAGAAAGAATGTAGGCTAACAATGAATGTATCTCTCTGGAAAAACAGATTTTCAGCTGCCTATGTACTATGCTAGTCGGCAAGAGTCTCTTTAAATTCAAGTTTTGTCGTTTTCCACTAAGGAAAAAGGCTGCACTCGAGGATTCTCTTTGAGTCAGTATTCAAGTGGGGAGAAAACTGCATTCCACGACGTCGGTTCCATTGCTGCACATAAAATGAATATAATTCACCGACTTTTATGCAAAGGAGGGAAAGAAAGGCTATAAAGACAAAAACAAAAGGATTGCCAACCTGCAACCAAGGTTATTCTTCAAGTGTCAGCACAAACATTTTGTAGTTTCTTTGCTCAGAACAACGTTGCTTTCACGGTTTTGTAGTTTGAAAATAGGAATTAAGATATTGTTGTGCATTTAGCTTCTATCATTAAGAGTGTTTTTGCAATTAAATATCAAAGGAGGGTCTCATAACTGTCACACGAAACGAAAACTTTTTCAACCTTTTTATTCTTGTGGCTTAAAGTCGAAGGTTTCTCACTCAGTAATTGTCTTCATATTGGCAGGTAGAAGACAGTTAGACTTTTATCTTTTCTCTTCTCTTGTTAATTTCCTTGTGCATTTCATCTTCATACTTCACAGGTGCATCATTCATCTTATTTTCTTTTCATCTTCGGTTTCTGATCCTTAAATCTTTTGCACTTGTATTTTAAACGTCTGTCTTTAGTTGCTCCTCTTTTATGTTCTGCTTTTTAATTCTACATCTTAACTAATATTTTTTCTCCTTTCCTGCCTACTCATCGAAGAAGAGTGGGGTGGTCTACAGCAGCCCTGGCGAAAATTGCTACCAGCGGACATAAATTATTTACCGCAGCAACCATACAGCCCAATTCCCACCCCCACATATGAAATCAGTTTCAAACTGCAGTCCAAAGAAGGACCAATAACAAACATCCTCCACCAACATTTTTCCTTCAACCGTTAAAATAAAATATTTACCTTTGAAACAGAGAATTTATTTAGGTGCTTTTCTAGAAGCCGCTAAGTCCATCGGCCATCAGAATAACAAAACACATTAAAACCAGTACATATTTCATATCTTCAAACCATATTTTTCAAGCTCCAATCTCAGCAAATTCTAGAAGAATTTTGCTGTTACACTACTATCTTTGTATCTGCGATTTAGCCTAAGTAAATCTGACATTTCCCTAAATGGTGCACAGCTAGTGCTTTTGGAGAACAGAACGACAGGTAAACTGCGTATCCCAGAGTGTGACAACAGATTTCTATGGGAAAGTCTTTAAGTAAGTCGCCACAGTTTTCAAACTTGGAGATGACATCATTTCTGTTTGGCTGGAAGACTGCAATTTCTTAGTAATTTATGACACTATAAACTTCTTAGTAATTCATGACACTATAAACTTCAGTCATGCAAGAAAGAGATAATTGAGAAACAAGGTCGCACTGTACAACAATACAAGAGGAAACATCCTACAATGAGGGCATGGCCGTGGAGGTAAGTTCTGATACATTGTTCAGCAGAAAGGGGTTTACCTAAACTTTCAGCAAATATAGGACGTTTCCATACTCCTTACAGCTCACTTGGAGAAACATGGGAGGAACGAAAAAACGCAAGGATATTTGATTTCCCAGCAGCCGCAACAACAACAACAAAGATGAGGTGCAGAGGGAAAAGTGATGACCAGGAGAGCCTAATAATTGGGAGTAACATACGTGAACCTTGAAGATTTCTTAAAATTACTTTAGTGCTGGGGCTATACATTTTAGTTTTATAATGTTCCAGTTTGTCTTCATTGTATTCTTCTCCTAAATGAGTAGAGCGTACATGTTTTGTTGAATATTTTCCATTGCTATATTTCCATTGTAACAGGTATAACAAAGTTTTGTAAATCTTTTTGAAAATATGAAACATTGTTTACTTTTATGCAAGCATTTGCATCTATTGCCATTTCTGTTCCAAAACCCTTAATGTTCATGTTCATGAAGCAAAATAATATAAAGCAAATGAACCTCTTACATGAGAAATGTGAAGAAATTCACATACTTGGGAGCCACTTTAGCTATGAACGGGAACTGGGCAAGACACATAGACAACACAAGTGCTTAGTTAAAAATATAGACACATTAGTAAAAATACCGGAAACTTCGAGTTGGTATACAAGGCGGTTGTGAGGTCAACTATGGCGAACGGAGTTGAAACTTGGGTTGGAAAAACACAGAGGAACTGAATCAGGTACAAAAACAGTTTCTAAAACGGTTGCTACAAGTAGGGAGGGGTACAGCAAATTGTGGCGTTCTTAAAGAGTTTGGTATTTCTAATGAAAGCGTGAATGGAAAATAAGAATAATTAAAAACTGGTTAAAAATAATACCGGATATCAAGCTCTTTTTCGAGCAGTCTGTCTAAGGGAGCAAATAAGGGAAGGTTGAGATACGGGATGGGCATCAAAAATAAGGAAAGACTTTGACAAAATTGGATTGGGGTATATTTGGTTAAGGGGAGAGGACGTTACACGAAATAGTTGGAAAATAGTTAACAGACGTTTGCGAGATATAGATAGACAAAATATTTTGTCTCAATGCGCAGAAAAAATATCGCTTAACTTGCAGGCTCAAATACATCCGGTGTGGGGGAGGGGACATTATTTAGATATCTGTGGTAGAGAAGAAAGAAGTGGTTCAGATTAGGGAATTAGAAAGAAACAAAACAATTAATGATCTCAGGAAAAGAATTTGCCCATTGTGCGGAGAGAGCGGTACCCGGAGGCATATTTTGGCAGAATGCAGGGAAACGGAAATTTTAAGAAATTAGAGCATTTATCACCGCAATTTCTGAATTCAAATAGAAATTTAAACATTTTCCGTAAAGTGTTGGTGCATGCCAGATACACAATTTGGGAATATTTCCAGAGAAGACCCGACAAAGGAGTTAATGACTATAGTGAAAAGAGGGGAGTTGGGGAGGCGGTGTGAATAATGGAAGGGAATCTCAAGAGTAACAGAAAACGTAAGTATATTGATGTGTTTGTATATTTGTATATATTCATGTAGATCTGTGTGTATGTGTGTATGACCGTTTTCATTGTTACATGGACAAATTAGCATGTGCGCCCGTAAGGCCCATATTTCTGATATTCCTTGTACTTACCATGGCTTGTAACTGGAGGACTTAATTGTATGTTAAATTAATTTGCACTTTCCACGGTTTTTCAACATACAAAATGCAAACTTCTTTTACATATGTTATTTGGTAGAACGTTTTTTTTTTTCCAAAAATTATAATAAAGAAATATTTCTTGAATTTTGTGAATTATCGCTACTCTTATCTCGTTTTTGAGCCCGATTTCCATTCTGGGGAGTTCAATTCAGCAGTTCCTGCAGTGAGAACAAACACTAATGGGAGAATGTCATTCTTAAGTTACTGACACGTGGTGTCATTTTCATCTTCTTAGAAGGTCATAAAACGTCTGCCCCCTTTTCTGTGGACTCTTAAATTTGTCATTCTGTTAATTTATTCTTCAGAAATACTTCAAGTTATGGAAAGTTTTTTTTTTTTTTACAAAGACACACCTGCTTTAATGTTAAAATTGTCGGATTTTGTAAATTACTACAAATATCGGATTCTGAAATAACTTAAAGAAATATATGTTGAAATTTTGAAATAAAGTAATATTTTAAATTTATTTTTAAAGCACAAATATCAGGTTTTTTAGTGTGTGATGGACATCTATTTCAAATGTTGGTACAAATATATGAGGAAAAATTTTATTTTTGAAAAAAATAAGAGTGGCCATATGCAAAATCGGATATGATAGAAACCACAATAATATAATAAATGTTTACATTTGAGGTTTAGTTTCATTTCTGTATCCGGTTTCCTCAGGCCTATCTCTCCCATTTAACACGATCTCTCAGTGACGTGGGGTAACATGGTTTATTATATTGCTTTTCAGGGGTTATTAATAAACAACAAAATTTTTAGTAGCTTTCGTACTCGATGATATTTGTTGTTACTGTATGTCGATTCCATGCACTGGCATATGCGAAATAACGAAATATATACATTCTTAAAATCGGGATTCCTATTCCCTTGATTTATTTTTAATGTTTCCTACCATTTGTCAGCAACTACAATTTTGCCGGTTTTATTGTAAAGCCCATATCACAACTTCCTTTCATTTAAATCCACGAGCATTTGAAGGATGCAGGAGTAAAAGCAATTAAAGAAATTTATATGTTTTGGTGCCAACAGATTGTAGAATGTAGTACTACATTACAACACATTCATACAAAAAAATTACCCATATAGTTCATTAAAATCTGTATAGAAAAAATAGCGTCCAAGGGAAAAACAATCAGGGTCCTCTGTAAAACACCTACACCTGATACTATAGCAGGAAACGGAACTGATGAAGTTACATGTTTAACTTTAGTTTCCATTCGAAATTTGCAAATGTTTTGTGATTTGTGCCCTAGCCAAAATAAAAATTACACCATTATTCAAGTCATTCACCCTATGGTTCATAAGTACAATAGATTTGAACCAGTAAAAAAGAATTCCTCACTATAAGCCATAGTTATATGGAATGTGACAAAGATATGAGTTTAATAAATAATAAAAAAAAATTTTTTTGAAACACCCAGCGATTGGAATGGTCTTCATTTCTTAATAAAGCATACAGAGAGACAAAAAAATCTCTTCTAGAACTTTGCCGATCATGTAGTAACCATACTTGCCTTCTAAACCTAAGGTCGCGGGTTCAAACCCGGCCGAGATGGCTGGATTTTTTCGGGCGTAAAATCCTAAGTATGGCTTCCTTCGGAAGGGAAGTAAAGCCGTGGGTCCCGTGTCGTACATTTAGGCACGAAAAAGAACCTCAAGCTTGAAAGAAGAGGCCTCTGAGCAAAAATTGTCGTCTGTTTCAAGCGCTGAATTGAATGGGACGCTGATGACCTGAGATGTTAAAGAGCGTCCGTAAATAAACAAATCAAAAAAAAAAATCTTCTAGAACTATAACTAGTCGAACAACCTACAATAGCTGCTTGTTTATAATCTGTGCCGTACACAGAAGACTGATAAGCAGTCTGTCAAATTTAATTCCACTTCCAAGGTAAAATATGATGACCTACGATGTCTGAAGAGATTCTGTTTCGAAAATACTCGGGTCATTTTTCAAGGTTACCTGTAATAGACAATGAATAATTTTGTTTGAATTTTTTATTTTCAATTAATGTTTATATTTTCCTCCGTAAATATCTAATATAAGCTGGTACATTCCAGAATATAGTAAGTGAATTATGACTTTTTATTGTTAATTAATATGAACAAACAACGCATGACACTAATTTCACAAGAAGAATCCGTTAGAAAACTACTATAAGAATTATTCTAGGGAAAAAAAAACACTTCTATATAACTAATGTAGTTTTTAAACTTCAAATTACGTTCCTGTAAAAAAATAAATAAATAAATAAAAAACGAACTTTGATTGTTTTTATCTTCTACACTTCATTTGTTTTAGATGACTATTTATTATTTTTTCATACATTTTTCTGTGAAATAATTATTTTAATTTCTCTTTATCTACTTTAGGTATACAATTTTGCTTTTGATGTGGAACGCTATGTATATAGAGTGGGTGAAGTAGTCGGCGAACGTAAAATTTTGTAAGGTTATGTTATCCGCTACTAAAATTGCTGGGGCCGGTATCGCAGTATATAGAGCCTTAAATATGTGAGGTTATGTTATTCATTAGGTAATGATTGGTTTTTCCTGAAGACACGCTAAATCCTTTTCATGAAAATTTCATCACATAACTGTACCTGGATGTCTATTTTATTTAAACAAAGGGAAAAGAGCCTTGTACATTATACCGTAGCGGAATAATAATCAAAGTGAAAGAATTTCAATGAGCATTCCAGACGCTGTATAAGGAATCAATAAACTGTGCGCATGCTTAGGACCAATAACAAACATCCTCCACCAACATTTTTCCTTCAACCGTTAAAATAAAATATTTACCTTTGAAACAGAGAATTTATTTAGGTGCTTTTCTAGAAGCCGCTAAGTCCATCAGCCATCAGAATAACAAAACACATTAAAACCAGTACATATTTCATATCTTCAAACCATATTTTTCAAGCTCCAATCTCAGCAAATTCTAGAAGAATTTTGCTGTTACACTACTATCTTTGTATCTGCGATTTAGCCTAAGTAAATCTGACATTTCCCTAAATGGTGCACAGCTAGTGCTTTTGTGAGAACAGAACGACAGGTAAACTGCGTATCCCAGAGTGTGACAACAGATTTCAATGGGAAAGTCTTTAAGTAAGTCGCCACAGTTTTCAAACTTGGAGATGACATCATTTCTGTTTGGCTGGAAGACTGCAATTTCTTAGTAATTCATGACACTATAAACTTCTTAGTAATTCATGACACTATAAACTTCAGCCATGCAAGAGAGAGATAATTGAGAAACAAGGTCGCACTGTACAACAATACAAGAGGAAACATCCTACAATGAGGGCATGGCCGTGGAGGTAAGTTCTGATACATTGTTCAGCAGAAAGGGGTTTACCTAAACTTTCAGCAAATATAGGACGTTTCCATACTCCTTACAGCTCACTTGGAGAAACATGGGAGGAACGAAAAAACGCAAGGATATTTGATTTCCCAGCAGCCGCAACAACAACAACAACAAAGATGAGGTGCAGAGGGAAAAGTGATGACCAGGAGAGCCTAATAATTGGGAGTAACATACGTGAACCTTGAAGATTTCTTAAAATTACTTTAGTGCTGGGGCTATACATTTTAGTTTTATAATGTTCCAGTTTGTCTTCATTGTATTCTTCTCCTAAATGAGTAGAGCGTACATGTTTTGTTGAATATTTTCCATTGCTATATTTCCATTGTAACAGGCATAACAAAGTTTTGTAAATCTTTTTGAAAATATGAAACATTGTTTACTTTTATGCAAGCATTTGCATCTATTGCCATTTCTGTTCCAAAACCCTTAATGTTCATGTTCATGAAGCAAAATAATATAAAGCAAATGAACCTCTTACATGAGAAATGTGAAGAAATTCACATACTTGGGAGCCACTTTAGCTATGAACGGGAACTGGGCAAGACACATAGACAACACAAGTGCTTAGTTAAAAATATAGACACATTAGTAAAAATACCGGAAACTTCGAGTTGGTATACAAGGCGGTTGTGAGGTCAACTATGGCGAACGGAGTTGAAACTTGGGTTGGAAAAACACAGAGGAACTGAATCAGGTACAGAAACAGTTTCTAAAACGGTTGCTACAAGTAGGGAGGGGTACAGCAAATAGTGGCGTTCTTAAAGAGTTTGGTATTTCTAATGAAAGCGTGATTGGAAAATAAGAATAATTAAAAACTGGTTAAAAATAATACCGGATATCAAGCTCTTTTTCGAGCAGTCTGTCTAAGGGAGCAAATAAGGGAAGGGTGAGATACGGGATGGGCATCAAAAATAAGGAAAGACTTTGACAAAATTGGATTGGGGTATATTTGGTTAAGGGGAGAGGACGTTACACGAAATAGTTGGAAAATAGTTAACAGACGTTTGCGAGATATAGATAGACAAAATATTTTGTCTCAATGCGCAGAAAAAGTATCGCTTAACCTGCAGGCTCAAATACATCCGGTGTGGGGGAGGGGACATTATTTAGATATCTGTGGTAGAGAAGAAAGAAGTGGTTCAGATTAGGGAATTAGAAAGAAACAAAACAATTAATGATCTCAGGAAAAGAATTTGCCCATTGTGCGGAGAGAGCGGTACCCGGAGGCATATTTTGGCAGAATGCAGGGAAACGGAAATTTTAAGAAATTAGAGCATTTATCACCGCAATTTCTGAATTCCAATAGAAATTTAAACATTTTCCAGGAAGTGTTGGTGTATGCGAGATACACAATTTGGGAATATTTCCAGAGAAGACCTGACAAAGGAGTTAATGACTATAGTGAAAAGAGGGGAGTTGGGGAGGCGGTGTGAATGATGGAAGGGAACCTCATTTATGTTACTAATAGAAAAGGTAAGTATATTGATGTGTTTGTATATTTGTATATATACATGTAGATCTGTGTGTATGTGTGTATGACCATTTTCATTGTTACAAGGACAAATTAGCATGTGTGCCCGTAAGGCCCATACGACAGATGTATGTATTTTAAAACTGGTCAATGACACGTTCATATTATTATTACATGAGAGGAGCCCATTTTGTTTTCTGATGTTCCTTGTACTTACCATGGCTTGTAGCTGGAGGATTTAATTGTATGTTAAATTAATTTGCACTTTCCACGGTTTTTCATCATACAAAATACAAACTTCTTTTACATATGTTATTTGGTAGAACGTTTTTTTTTTCAAAAATTATAATAAAGAAATATTTCTTGAATTTTGTGAATTATCTCGTTTTTGAGCCCGATTTCCATTCTAGGGAATTCAATTCAGCACGTTCCGGAAGTGAGAACAAACACTAATGGGAGAATGTCATTCTTAAGTTACTGACACGTGGTGTCATTTTCATCTTCTGAGAAGGTCATAAAACGTCTGCCCCCTTATCTGTGTACTCTTAAATTTGTCATTCTGTTAATTTATTCTTCAGAAATACTTCAAGTTATGGAAAGTTTTTTTTTTACAAAGACACACCTGCTTTAATGTTAAAATTGTCGGATCTTGTAAATTACTACAAATATCGGATTCTGAAATAACTTAAAGAAATATATGTTGAAATTTTGAAATAAAGTAATATTTTAAATTTATTTTTAAAGCACAAATATCAGGTTTTTTAGTGTGTGATGGACATCTATTTCAAATGTTAGTACAAATATATGAGGAAAAATTCTATTTTTGAAAAAAATAAGAGTGGTCATATGCAAAATCGGATATGATAGAAACGACAATAGATATAATAAATGTTTACATTTGAGGTTTAGTTTCATTTCTGTATCCGGTTTCCTCAGGCCTATCTCTCCCATTTAACACGCTCTCTCAGTGACGTGGGGTAACATGGTTTATTATATTGCTTTTCAGGGGTTATTAATAAACAACAAAATTTTTAGTAGCTTTCGTACTCGATGATATTTGTTGTTACTGTATGTCGATTCCATGCACTGGCATATGCGAAATAACGAAATATATACATTCTTAAAATCGGGATTCCTATTCCCTTGATTTATTTTTAATGTTTCCTACCATTTGTCAGCAACTACAATTTTGCCGGTTTTATTGTAAAGCCCATATCACAACTTCCTTTCATTTAAATCCACGAGCATTTGAAGGATGCAGGGGTAAAAGCAATTAAAGAAATTTATATGTTTTGGTGCCAACAGATTGTAGAATGTAGTACTACATTACAACACATTCATACAAAAAAATTACCCATATAGTTCATTAAAATCTGTATAGAAAAAATAGCGTCCAAGGGAAAAACAATCAGGGTCCTCTGTAAAACACCTACACCTGATACTATAGCAGGAAACGGAACTGATGAAGTTACATTGTTTAACTCAGTTTCCATTCGAATTTCCAAATGTTTTGTGATTTGTGCCCCAGCCAAAATAAAAATTACACCATTATTCACGTCATTCACCCTATGGTTCATAAGTACAATAGACATGAACCAGTAAAAAAGAATTCCTCACTAGAGGCCATAGTTATATGGAATGTGACAAAGATATGGGTTTAATAAATAATAAAAAAAAAAAAACATTTTGAAACACCCAGCGATTGGAATGGTCTTCATTTCTTAATAAAGCATACAGAGAGACAAAATATCTTCTAGAAGTTTGCCGATCCTGTACTTGCCTTCTAAACCTAAGGTCGCGGGTTCAAACCCGGCCGAGATGGATGGATTTTTTCGGGCGTAAAAATCGTAAGTATGGCTTCCTTCGGAAGGGAAGTAAAACCATGGATCCCGTGTCGTACATTTACGGCACGATAAAGAACCTCAAGCCTGAAAGAAGAGGCCTCTGAGCAAAATTTGTCGGCCGTTTCACGCCCTGAATTGAATGGGACGCTGATGACCTGAGATGTTAAAGAGCGTCCATAAATAAATCTTCTGGAACTATAACTAGTCGAACAACCTGCAATAGCTGCTTGTTTATAATCTGTGCCTTACACAGAAGACTGATAAGCAGTCTGTCAAATTTAATTCCACTTCCAAGGTAAAATATGATGACCTACGATGTCTGAAGAGATTCTGTTTCGAAAATACTCGGGTCATTTTTCAAGGTTACCTGTAATAGATAATGAATAATTTTGTTTGAATTTTTTATTTTCGATTAATGTTTATATTTTCCTCAGTAAATATCTTGTATAAGCTGGTACATTCCAGAATATAGTAAGTGAATTATGACTTTTTATTGTTAATTAATATGAACAAACAACGCATGACACTAATTTCACAAGAAGAATCCGTTAGAAAACTACTATAAGAATTATTCTAGGGAAAAAAAAACACTTCTATATAACTAATGTAGTTTTTAAACTTCAAATTACGTTCCTGTAAAAAAATAAATAAATAAATAAAAAACGAACTTTGATTGTTTTTATCTTCTACACTTCATTTGTTTTAGATGACTATTTATTATTTTTTCATACATTTTTCTGTGAAATAATTATTTTAATTTCTCTTTATCTACTTTAGGTATACAATTTTGCTTTTGATGTGGAACGCTATGTATATAGAGTGGGTGAAGTAGTCGGCGAACGTAAAATTTTGTAAGGTTATGTTATCCGCTACTAAAATTGCTGGGGCCGGTATCGCAGTATATAGAGCCTTAAATATGTGAGGTTATGTTATTCATTAGGTAATGATTGGTTTTTCCTGAAGACACGCTAAATCCTTTTCATGAAAATTTCATCACATAACTGTACCTGGATGTCTATTTTATTTAAACAAAGGGAAAAGAGCCTTGTACATTATACCGTAGCGGAATAATAATCAAAGTGAAAGAATTTCAATGAGCATTCCAGACGCTGTATAAGGAATCAATAAACTGTGCGCATGCTTTTATTTATATCTCTGTATTTTTATCCTATTAAATCACTCCTCGCGCAGAACAGGCAGTGCGTGTTAGGCCGGTGGCCCTTCTTGCCGTAGCATTAATTATTATAGCCAAGGATCATCCGTCATACTTGGATGCCTTTCTCACATGAATTCCTAAGTAGCCATCTCTCATTAGTAAAATATTCTCCGGTTCTGTTGTTTACATATGCAAGTTGTCGGAAATCAGCAAATACCAAGGGTTATAGCGTTCTTAAAAACACGTTACAGCCAGCATAGTTACCATTAAATCTCGTGTTTGCTGTGCTTATAAATAATGTATTTTACTTATATGAACTACTAGCAGTCGTTCCTAGAGCTCAGGAACGCCGTGTGTAACTATCAACTTGATTCAAGAATGGATCCGATAACTTCATTTTGTGCGATCGTAAGGCATATTGACACAGCAGGCAGAGAATGTGTTTTAGGATAATTAAGCAGCTGTGACGACTGCATTGACGAACGGCTTGGTATTAAGTCAACCCATTAAGTAATTATTAATTAGCTCATTATAAGTAATGAGTGAATATGTAAAAAATAAAAATTGTAAATATATATCGTTTCATTTAGGAAAAAAAAAAATAGAAAATAATATAAATAAAAAAATTAAAAACCATACTTTTATTTTCTTAATTATAAATGAACTAAAAGTATAAAATAATTCATCCTAGCCAAATGCAGATTTATAACCCCATGCAAATTCATAATCTCATAAACCTTTTTTAGAAAAGTTCTTCCAAATGAAAAACGTGGGGCGCATGCAAAGTTTGTCTGAACCTTTTGTGTGATTAATTTAAACTATAAATACTCTTAACAGTTATTAATTTTAACTATTGCATACGCCTCACGTTTTTCGTTTGGAAGAATTTTTCTAAAAAAGTTTATGAGATTATGGATTTGTATGGGGTTATCAATCTGCATTTGGCTAGGGTGAATTATTTTGTACTTTTTAGTTCATTTATAATTGTGCAAATAAAAACGTGGTTTTGAAAAAAAAATTGAAATTATTTTCTACTTTTTAGTCATGTGTACACCTAATCAGCATTAGACATCTCGACTAATTAATGACAAAAATTGAGCAACTTTTAGATTTAGTTCATTTTGTTTTCTCTTGAGCACATCTAAACTAGAAAATTGTTTTATCTACTCCAATGATATATTGAAACAGTTGATTCATTATTGTTTTTTTATTAAAAACAAAATATAGAAACACAAAGTTAATTTTGAAACATTTTATTTCAATATTAAATACATTTGTACCAGATTCTCAATATAGAAGTCAAAATCTTGATAATGTATGTAACTAATTATATTATATTAACTATAACACTCATTCACTACTTATTTACACAGTTGAAATTATTAATACATTATTAATACACATGTTACACATTAACACCTGCGCAATTGAATTTATGTATTAGAAATCAGATTTATTAAATATTATTTGTAAGGATTTAGCTGTGAGGATTAAAATTTGATGTTTTCATTTAAAAAGTTGCCATGGCGACTATATTGCTATCAAAATATAACAAAAAGAATTCTAATCATTTTAGATTCAAATGAAACGTTGAAATTAAATATAAATCAAGTTACACTATAATTTATTTAGTGGATTGATAAATATAATGCATCATCTTAGCAAGTATTCTTATTTTTAAATAAAGATTATTATAAATTTTATATTTTTATGCGATATTAACGAAATTACAGAAATGTGTTCTTACTATTCAATCTTACATTTTTTAAAATCTTCGTGTTTGATATTACACTGTTTTACTTTCAAAACTGCGGAACCATATTTTTGAACCGTGGAACCATTGAACCATGATAATTACCATATTATATTTTATTGTCATCCATTTTTGACCTATGTGCAAATTTTCAAGTCTCAATCTCCTTTAGAAACGCATGAAAAATTGATTACCAAATTCTACCCGAACAGACAAGAAAACGAGTTAAAAAAAACGTTTGATAATAAGAAGTGTGGATTTGAAAGTAAAACTGAAATTCATTTGGAATTATTTCTTTTTCATCATCGCCTATTCCTACTTCTCAGCACAGATTTAATGTGAATATCGGCTTCTAACTTAACTTTTTTTTATTAAAGTAAATCTTCTGTTCAAAGGACTTACAGTAGTGTTCGTTATTATCTATGATTGATTTTGTACTTTTCATGGGGACTGTAGGTGCTAGGACCCCCCCCCCCTCTCTGTACTATTGGTCTTCTCTTCAGACTTTGAAAAAATGAACCCAACTTCGCTTTATCAAGTTCTTGTTAACACTGTCGATTGTCAATATCTGTCTGTTTCATAAATTCTTCCGGCAACTGCCAGGTGAGCAAAAAACGTTATTCCTACTTTTGAGTTCACTAATAGAATATTCCATTGTTATTTTAATTACATATTCCCCGTTATTTGTATCCGACCTCATATAGATCGCATTTTCTATTGTACAAAATCTAACAAATGCTTTATAAACTAAACTAAGAGAGGGGTGTAATATATATTGTTATTTCTTCTATATCGAGGATCTCACAAGAAATTGGAAGAATATAAACCAGGTTTGCTGATTTTATATATACACATATTGATTTGGTTTATTTATGGACGTTCTGAGGTCGTCAGCGTTCCATCAATTCAGGGCGTGAAAATGCCGACAAATTTTGCTCAAACGCCTCTTTTTTTCCGCTTGAGGCTCTTTTTCGTGCCGTAAATGTACGACACAGGACACACGGCTTTACTTCCCTCCCAAAAGAGCCCATAATTAAGATTTTTATGCTCGAAAAAATCCATTGGTCGTGGCCAGGATCGAACCAGCTTTCTTTGGTTTAGGGGGAAAGTATGGTTACCACTGCACCACCAGGACTGACAGGTTTGTTGATGGTATAATTTTAACTCCAAAAAGAAAGTCAAAAATACAAGAGAAATTCACAAGCTTAATGATATACTTTTAAATTTTTGCATTTTAAACTAACAGAAATAAGATATTTATTAACAATTATTTAGATACAATATCACATTTCAATCATTTAGGTATTACAGTAACTTTTACGAGGCACAGTTGAAATAGAAAACCGCAAAAGAAAACAACAACGTTTAAAAATTAATAGTAATACCTAACTTAACCCATTGCAATTAAATGTGAGTAATAATGAATTCATTTATTTCCACAAACACACAAAAAATAAATTAACATATTTCATTAGTTCATAAATGGAAAATACTATACTAAAACACTGTATTGTCTTCCAACATATTTAATTATTTAGTTCCTGTTATATTACAAAATAGATATAATAGAGCATCTTACAGCGGGCCAAAAGTAGCCTACAAAACTGTTTCTAGTTCCCATACATTGTAACTCCAAGTTGAGACCAAACCATAATTAAATTCATCACTTACATTTCTTATTCTAATGATCAAAGTTATACATCTTCCATATTTAAATTCTCTTCTCTTGTACTGTTTCTAATATTCCTCCTACATTTATCCATAATTTTGGCCAAGTATTTTCACAACATTTTTATAATTTTATGTTCTTTAATTCCTAAAATCTTGCCCATTAAAATTCCTTTAAAATTTATTTCATTTGAGTAATAATATAAAATACGCCCAACATTTTAAAAGGATGACATTAAAGATCAGAGATCAGAGTCGAACTGCTATTAAAAATCAGTTTCAAGGCAACAGAAGGCAGCAGAAAAAATATATATGAATAACGTTTGGAAAGAATGTTAGATTACTGAACCACAAAATGGGAGTGAAACTGGAAACAAAATGGGCGCCGCAAAATTAAAACTTAAAATCAAAAAAAATAGATTTTGGGCGGCATTTTAGAGATAAGCCGCTATATAAAACGATCAGAAAATAGAATTTATAAGTGGAATTTTGTTACATCTTGGAGCACGTAGGACAAATTCCACCACTCGTGCTGTCGCCAGTACAGCTGGCGTGCATCGGAAAAGAAAAAGTCATTTCCTATGGTGTTACTGACTAGGTCCCCCTTTCATCTACGAATTCCAAATGTCAGGATATCTTTCTTTGCAAAGACCAGTGAATTTCTTCCTACTAGTTTTAGTTGCAAATAATGTCAATTTCTGTTGCCACCACAAGTGAACATTGCTCTCAGCTGCATTGAACTTTCTTTCTTCTTTTATGTTATCATTTTGTTTTTCAGGCATAAAGGATTACTTTACGCTTGAAATAAGATGTTCTTTTCTATTTGTCCTCCATTTCTGACCACCTACTATCCAAACGCTCTGTGCAATATTTTATTTTTTATTTTATTTTTATTCTGCAATACTTAAATCCTGATATTTTGTTTCTACATCAGGACATAATACTCCAGATTTACTTTATTTATTCCTCTTACATTTTAAATGTAATTTAAATTACAATTTAAATTCTACAGATTTTAAAATCTACAATGCTAATACTATAACTAAACAAAACTAAAACTTCAATAAACTAAACCGGTACTGGAATCCAACACTACGGCTATTTTACTATGATTTATAATTACACCTACAATTGCTACTGGTACCCAGTGGCAATAATTACATTTAGAATTAATTAATTTACACTTTTTATCACATTTAATGTCTACAATCTTAATTTTTGTTAACGCTCGGTAGCCGGGCTGCTCCCCACTGGAATTCCTTGGATAAGCACCTGGACATCAATGAGGTTGCTGCCGGTCTCAAGCAGCAAGTATACTGGAACATGGTGTGTTGACAGTGCAGTTTCCTCCTCCTCTCTCCTTCTTTTGATCTCTGTCACTTCTTCTCTCAACTGTTTCCTTTCCCCCGAAAACTGCCATTATTCCTTTCTTCTGTCAATTCCGTTCCCTTCTTCTGATTCAAATTGGGTGTTGTCTTTTTTATCAGCTTTTTCTGCAACTAATTCTATTTGTAAATATTTTTCTTGCCTTTCTCTCATTCTCTGGGATCTTCTAGGGGAATGTACGATTTCTGACCTTTGACTTGTTTGATTTTTGCTGTTTTTATACTCTTCTGCCATTTTGCATGATATTTTATTTAATAGTTCATTCAATATCCTAAAATCATCTTCGTTTCTCATGATGTTCCATATGCACTTCCCTGCAAGTAGTCGTCTTTCCTCTGCTACAATTGACTGGTATTTAGGGCATTCAAATGAGACATGTTCCGGTGTATCGATCACGTTACAGTCCGTACACGTATTGTTTGTAATTTAAATCTTTGCAAATATGAGCAATATGGACAATGTCCTGTTACATAATGCACTAAACCCTTATTGGGATGAATATGCTTAAATTGTAATCTTTCCTTCATGGATGCGAAGATTTCATGCACTCTATGCAATAATAGGCTAACAAAGTAACAAAGTAGCGAAGTCGAGAAATGCAGCAATGCGTTATGACGTAATTTTCGATAAATTTGTTTGAAGTTGCCGACGAACTACGGAAGGGATTTGTGCTGGAATCTAATGCGCACCACAATTTTGATTGGTTTCAAGATCTACTCTAGTTATACGTCTTATCTTTGATTTAAAAATTATGAGTCATATTCCATACTTAATTGACATTCCGTATGTCGGTATTGAAGAGGTGGCTTTTGTGATAGAATTAGAAATTGCAAAAAAAGGAGACAATGTGTACGGGTGTTCTAATCATTGTAGGGTCATCTATAATAAACCTTGTTTGTAGGCTATTGTTAACGCTTTTAAATGTAAACCAATAACAATTTTTAGAAGGAGAACTTTTTTTTTGAAAGTGTTGCTGTGGTTACCAGTAACAGCATGTATTCTGTCATGCATCAGTTCCAGGGTTAGAGTCCAAATCCTACACGTTTTTATTATTTGACACTACAGTACTCAGCAACATAAAACGTCGTCTTCTACAGTTACATCACGTTTATCATAGTTCTGCTAAATACGCAAGCGTATTACATATGTATTTTCCTTCACGTTTTGCCCTCGGTCAAAACTCGTCTTGTTCTTTCTCTCGCCTTACACGGGTTTCCATTCTTATGTTAAATACATTTTCACGATAGCAAACATGCAGGCAAGAAAAATAAAGAAAACATAATCACAAGAAGGGATTACAGCAAAAGTTCCAACTTGCATATTAAGTAGCGGAGAGTCTGTCTCTTTTTATTGGACGAAGGTTATAAACTGGTTGACGTTGACGGGTACGGAATGGAGCAGGTCATTGCCCATGCAGTCTCACGCTAAGCTACTCTTGCAGTGTTAAAAGTTCGTGTCCTGGCTTTCCATGGAAACAAATTGTTAAATGTTGATTTGGTTTATTTATGGACGCTCTTTAACGTCTCAGGTCATTAGCGTCCCATTCAATTCAGGGCGTGAAACGGCCGATAAATTTTGCTCAGAAGTTTCTTCTTACAGGCTTTAGGTTCTTTTACATGCCGTAAATCTACGACATGGGATCTGCGGCTTTATATAAAATAGTTCAGTAAAATAAAGTACAATAATAACATCGCCAATAGCGATTTTGAACTTTTAGAACTGAAATTTGGCTTTTTAATGCATTTAGAACATATTATTTAGTCTCTATTTGCAAAACATGTAAATATAAATAACATATCAAGTAACTGAAAATATAATTTATCCTATTTTTACTCTTGTTATACCGCCAAGGGAGGCCGAGGTCGTTAAGGTGTGGATTCATGAGCGGGAGGTCTGGGGTTCGAATCCCGCTAGGACCGTCCTCCCTGAGTGAGGTTTTTGCCAGGTTTTCGTCAGTCCTCATCAATGGCAAAGGCCGAGGAGGTACCCTAAAACTTAGTCCTGGAACGATTCCTTCTTTAAAAATAAATCTTTTCCCAAAATATAATTTCATCTCATGTATCATTAGTGTCCATCGCCTGTGGTGTAAAAATGGACGTATATATATATTTACACATTGCTTCAAATTCAACCGTCTTGAAACTGCAAAACGAACTTTATGTTTTACTTCTGCTAAAGGTAACTGAAAAATTTGAAAGGACCAAAATATGCAAATATAAATTTTAGGAACACGTTGAATACTAAAATGTCCTGACAGGAAAGAAAGAAATACATTTTAAGAAATTTAGTTGCCTAGCCTGCAACAATCCGTTACCATGTTGGCTTTTTTGTTTGTAAACAAAGTAATACTTTTATATTAGATAATTCTTTATGGTTGTGTTAGGCTTTGTAATTTGTGATTTTAAGACAATAATAATATTAATAAATAAACGAAACAAATTGTGGAATAAATAAAGAATTTCTATAGACATAAAGCTGTTGACATAGATTAATGTGATAAGCGGACTTTCTAATCAACAAGTTCAGACATCACTGCTAAAACCAAGATCGCGGGTTTGAATCCGGCCAGGACCGATGGCTTTTTTTTTCGGGAGTAAAAATCCTAAGTATGGCTTCCTTCGGAAGGGAAGTAAAGCCGTGGGTCCCGTGTCGTACATTACGGCACGAAAAAGAACCTCAAGCCTGAAAGAAGAGGTCTCTGAGCAAAATTTATCGGCCGTTTCACGCCCTGAATTGAATGGGACGCTGATCACCTGAGATGTTAAAGAGCGCCCGTAAATAAATTAAATCAAAAGGCATCACTGCGCGAAAATGTAAACATGACAAGCTGTTTTAGGTAGAACATTATCTTATTCAGAGGAGTGTACATACAGGCATATTCATAAACAGTTCTGCTTGTAGAATACAATGAAATGTTGGTTTCCGTATCTGATGCACTTGTTAGCTTAAGGAGAATGCAATTCAGGCGGAATAGTTGTTAACAGAAACAAAGCTCGAAATAAATTATAAAGTTTAAAATGTACATTTACCAGACCCACAGAAAGCTATTTCTAAGTTACCTGCATGCCCCAACATCCATAAGCTTAACTTAATCCTCAATTTTTACTGTTTATTTCTAATTCGTTTGTACCTACGTTTTCCAACTGAAAGAATTGGTTTGCCTCAATTTCTTTGCCAGTAATAGGCAGGTAGATCATGACTAAATTATCATTATAAGGGCATTATAACTATTATTTACTCCCCAATACTTCACAAAGCCGCAAACCATTCGCAATATTTTATTTTCATGACAACGGTCGGTACAAAAATATCTGCCACAAACTCAATAACTGGGACAGTGAATTTAAACTTTGCACGTGTACCAACACAACCCTAAGAACAAAAATTGTAATTTTCCTAAAAATGGCCTTTGCTAAAATGTTATGGCTTACAAATACGAAGGAGAAAATTATTCAATTTGAGAACGGTGTTTTCCCTTATTCAAGTTTAACACTCTCGTTTGAAAGCTTCTACAAAATCCTGCAACAAAACAAGCAGTGGAAACAAATTCACAGTTACGTTTAAATGGTAGAAGAATGATAAAAAAAAAAAAAAAAAAAAAAAAAAAAAGGAAGAGAATTGTTCATGTCAGTGAGAATGGTGGGGCAATTTAACCTGCGGATCACAAGGAAACACTGGACTTGCATGCGAGGTGATTGGTGGGAGGGGAGGGGAGGAGGGAGTGGTTGTAGTAGTACAGGCCAAGTCTGTAATTTTCACTAGCGCATACCAGGAGTCCAGTCTCCTCCTGTAACACTGTTGAAAAATTGTTTACAAAAACTTGTAGTCCCGCGAAAGACAAGAAGAAAAGGAGAGATGATGTGGAAAAAATAGAAAAAATTAAATTGCAATAGATGCTTGATTTTGTTTATTTTGTTGGCTCCAGGGGCCAGGATGCGAGTGGAGCACGCACGTTTTGTATGAGTCGACCGGTTGGTCCACTAAAGAGCTTGCCGCAAAGACCCTTCCTTGCATATACCGAGCTTGTAAATCCATATCGGTTGATCTGACTAGCTGGACCGCAGTTTCCTCTTCATTTGTTTGACAGTCACGTTATTGGCAGTGATTGGGGAGTATAACCAATGTACCGAATCTTGCTACGAGGGTAGATCCAAATGTTTCCGGCATAATCATTTTCTAGGTATGATAAAGCCAAAAACTATATTTCACTTTTCAATATAGTTACTCTTTATTGCAATACATTTTTCACATCTTTAGTCACACTTAAAATTCCTTCCTTGAAGGTTCTTCTTGAGTTTTGAGAAGAGGAAGTAGTCACAGGGAGCTAGATCTGGGCTGTAGGGGGGATTGTCGATCTGCTTAAAGCCACGTTTCTTCAGTTTCCTTTGCAACAAGAGCTGTGTGCACAGGCGCGTTGTCGTGAAGAAGGCACACACCACCACTCAGCTTTCCTCGCTTTTACTCTTTGATGAAAGCACGTAGTCTGTGCAGTAGGCCAGTTTAGTACTCTCATTTAATGTGCTGTTCCTCTCCTTGGAGTCAACGAAGAATATTCCTTCACAGTCCCAAAAGATTGTGGCTATTATCTTCTTGGTTGACTGAGTGACATTGACCTTTAGAAGCGGTGCTTCGCCAGGTTTACGCCACTTCATTGATTTTCTTTTGGACAAGGAATCATAATAGAGGACCATAGTTTCATCTCCTATATCAAATTGCAGAACTTTTCTCTCGTTGCCACGGCAGAGCTCCAAAAATGCCTGACAACAGATGACTCGTTACTGCTTTGGACTGAGGAAAAAAGTCTACGCACCCATCTTGCACTAACCTTATTCATGTTTAAATGCTCATGAATAATTCGAAGGACTGTTGTTTTAGAAAGGTTCAATTTGCTGCTATTTCTGCAACTTTGAGTCGCCGGTCTTCCATAATTTCTCCTTCCACAAGAGCGATGTCTTCAGGAGTGAGCACCTCCAAGGGCCAAGCGGCACGCTCTTCGTCTTTAATGCTTCCTCGACCCATCCGAAAGCGTGGTAATTTTTTTTTACGACATAATATAAGGGGATGCTTCCCCACACACACCGTCCAATCGCTGTTTAATTTCATTTGTAGTACGTCCTTCTTTTGTGAAGAACTTAATGACAGCTCGATACTCTATGTTTAACATGTCATAATCTTCTACACAAAGGACCGGAAGTTACAGCTGCAATTATTTACTTAAAAGATAAGTTATGATACCAAATAAGACTCTTGTGAAGGTGATAATCCTTATCGGCAAGGCCGGAAACTTATGGACCTATCCTCGTATCTTTAGGAACAAAATCAGAACTGAAGCACTCAGGTAACTCACACTTGTAAGAAAGTTGTTCCATTCCGTTCCTTACAACACATGAGAGAATTCCTACCTTTTATCTTAAGAAGGGTAAAGTTTCGCTTTGACTATTGTGACCCTTTACTAAATAAAACAAAAAAAAAAAAAAACACGAATTCCTATTTAGCTTAGAGATTGCAACATGTACATAATGTATGTAAAATGCTTCTCTCTTAGACACGTTTAAAGGAACGCGGACTTTTACACAACTTTTACTAAAGTTGTTTAAAATACTGTTTATTCTACTAAACTTAGTGACTAGTTTCGGTTTCTCTCAACAGATCGAAATATGATCAATCACTTTTTTCTGTCCCTCTTCACAGACATGCATTATACTTTTTATTCTCATCAGCAGGTTTACCTTGACTCCCTAGAGTTCTTCGTCTATTACTGCTAGAATTTGCTAAATATTAAGAGTGTTTAAAATTAAACTGAAAACTATTATGCCTAATAATATTAACTATAAGCTGCTAAGTGAGTGGAACAAGCCGCAATCCCTGTTGGGTTTTTAATAGTATTTAATGCACTTTTGCACTATTCAGGCATCACAGGCTGTGGACACTGGTGAAATGATAAAATGGAAAGGATTTGTTTTGTCTTAAGGAACGAAACGTTCCAGGCCTAAGTTTAGGGTACTTTTCAGGTATTTTCTATTTATGAGTACTGAGAAAAACCTGGAAAAAAAAACCTGTAGGGGAGGACGGTTCTAGCGGGAATCGAACCCCCGACCTCGCACTCACGAGTCCGCACCTTGAAGATGTCGGTTCCTGTTTGCTTAATAGTTAAACTTTCTTATATATAATTAAATGTTGAACGTTTTATTTTTTATATATATATGTAACTATTATGTATTATTTTATTCATAACTATTTATTATTGTACATGTATAAATTATTTTATGTGTTGTGGATACTTTGTTGTTGATATATTTTATTTATGGACGCTCTTTAACACCTCAGGTCATCAGCGTCCCGTTCAATTCAGGGCGTGAAACGGCGGATGAATTTTGCTCAAGGGCCTCTTCTTTCAGACTTGAGGTTCTTTTTCGTGCTATAAATTTACGATACGGGACCCACGACTTTACTTCCCTTCCGAAGGAATCCATACTTAGGATTTTTACACTCGAAAAAAATCCATCGGTCCCGACCGGGATTGGATTCGCGATCTTCGGTGTACGAGGCAAATATGTTACCACTATACCACCAGGACAAACTTGGTGATGTGGATAAAAATGTCTAATGACCTTAACCCTATCGGACAAAACAGACAAACAAATATTTGCTCTTCTGTTTTTTATTTTTCTTGAACAGTTTTAAGTGGAGGCCAAGAAGTTCATAGAAAGCGGCAATATAAAAGAAAAGGGGGTTAATATAGCGGTCCATGCAACTTCATTTCTTGGAATGCCGAAGTGACCAGGCACCCAGCGACAAGAGTCATCATACCTCTGTTTAAGCATTAGCCTCAAAGTCAGCTACACCTTCTCATATCCATCCACATTTTCCTTGGTCTTCCAATAAGGCTTCATCCAAATGGTTTCCTTTTTTAATCCTATTTTTTGGCATCCTTTGCGTATGTAGTTTTCAATTACTTCTTATGTATTTGAACTACTGTTTCTGTTATGTTTAATTTATTTGAATAGCTTCATTCTTTATTTTATTAACTTTTAAATATTTTATTTATTGTCGCTTTGACTGTATTGGTCTCCTCGCAACGGTTTCGATTCTCGGTACCTACTTAGGACTTTTTCTTGTTAGGGAGTTCTGAACAGGATCCACCCATCCCCGTTAGGACAATTGGGAAGCTGTCTGATAGAGGGGTGGCGTTCTTCGATAGGCGACCGGCGATCCATGCTCACCTGCAAATACTGCCCTTTATCAGTGAAGTCATAAGACGGATGTAGAGGAAGCAGAGGTCGCTGCTGAACGGGATTCGAAACCAGGACCTCTGGATTAAAGTCGCAAACGCTACCGGTAGGCTAGGAAGGAGGTTTATTATTTCTTGTGCAACCTTTTAACTGCTTCATTTCAACAGTTTAGATTTTATTTATATTGTTCTTTCGTTATTGTTTAAGATTTATGGGGATAGAGAGAGAGAGAGAGAGAGAGAGAGAGAGCCATAAGATTATAAATTTGTAAATGTCTTTTTTCTAACCACTTTTTTAATGTTCAGTATATACAGCCACATATGCTCTATTATTAAATTGCTGAATCCTTTGTAATATTTTTTTATCTTGATCGTATATAGCTTTTAAATGCAGCTTGTCTTTGTGGGTATTCCATAAACTGAATAAAATAGAGTATCGTATAGTAATAAGGTTATTTGTATTTTGTTTATTTAGTTTATATATGGACGTTCTTTAACACCTTAAGTCAATTCAGGGCGTGAAACAACCGATAAATGTTTCTTAAGGGTCTCTTCTTTCAAGCTTGAAGTTCTTTTACGTGCCGTAAGTATATGACACAAAATAAAATAAAATAAAAAATCTGTAATACTACCTCCGGGTACCTTGTTTTCTACACCGGAACATACATTCCAGAACTTTTATTCTTTATTTGAAAAATTACACGTTTACATGTTATATTATTATTGTTCACATTTATCTAAATTTAAAATCTAACTAAAATAAAAAGTGATTAAAACAATAATTATAATAATAAAAATGCAAAAACAGCTAGAGTATGAACAAAAGAAAAAAGTACTATAGGAATATCTACTTTAACATATACAATAAAACATATACATAAACTAAATTATAAATCCCCATACATGCTGGTAACCAGCTATTAAAACAAAAATACAGTTTACAAAACAACACTTTTATTTATTTATTAAATTAAAACAAAAACTGTTCCACCGCTTTCCGGCGAAAATGTGTACTGGTACCCTGTACAATTATACTTTTCCTTAAATTTATTTCTTCTGTATCGCAAATAAGTTACGTAAATTTAATCCAGTTCTTGTTAATTATATATAAAACAAAGTTAACTATATACTGTACAATTTCTACTCCGATACCTAACTTATTCTGTAATTTAACTTCCCTTAAGTTTAAGTAAGCATCATCATCATCATCATCATCATCATTGTTGTTATTAATTTTAATGCTAGTTACTTTTTATTAATAAATAAACATTTAATATATCTTATCAAGTTTATTATTGTTCACTTATTTTTAGCCATTAACTTATGTAACTTTTCTCTCGGCTCTTCATAAGAGTTTTGCGTGTTATATTTTGAAACTATGTAGCTACAACAAAATAAGTCTACGACATGGAACCCCCGGCTTTACTTCCTCTCGAAGGAAGCCACACTTAGAATTCTCACGCCCGAAAAAATCCATCGACTTATCAACCCTGGCCGGGATTGAACCCGCGACCTGGGGTCTACGAGGCAATACACAAAATGAAATTCATAATAAACTTATAAAGGTTTATGGAAATTCATCTTCATTTTCTACGATTAAAAAATGCGCTGCCACATTAGACTTGAGCATTTACCACGCGAACGATGTTCGAAAAAGTGCAACAACACCAGAATTCGTTGAGCAATTTGAGTCTGTAGGCATTTCTAAGGAAGGTGTATGTTATATTTTACATCAAGAATTTCATATGAAAAGCTTTGTACAAGATGCTAACAGTAGATCAATAACGCAATTGAATTAAAATATCCCAATAGCGTTTGGAGAGTTTTAGCAGCAACAGAACTGTAGCTGGACGGAAGCCGGTTGTTCAGAATCAAAGACAAAGTCGTTTCTAACTGTAGGAATGTTTATGAAATCGGATCTTTGGGAAGTTAAGAGATTTTTTACAGGAAGGTAAAACTTAACCCGAGGGTATGTAGCGGGATTTTATTATATAAGGATTGAATTGTTAATTAATTTGGTTAATTTATTGGTATTTCGTAGAATTGATAGCCCCATAGCGAATCCATTTGTAGCGGGAATTTTATGAAGATGGGTTTTAATTGAAGGGAAATAATAATTAATGATTTGATTAACAGCTGGATTAGGTTTTTAGAAAGAGATGATCAAGGTTTATACGCTAATCGGATCTCAAGGATGACTTGAATGTGGTGCAACCGTGTTCTTGATGTTTCGTCATCGGCTCTGAGCCCAGATTATCAGCTAAACTTTTTGTGATATATATACAATCACAGGAAAGGGGATGAATGAAACAAGCAACAGTACACCAACATTCGTAGTTCCAGTATCACCACCTATTAACACTTTTTCATATATATAAAAGTGTGCCTTTAGGGGGACATAAGATAGCAACTTTAATTCGTCCTTCAAATGCCATTCTCAAGGTCATTTCGAGGTCAAAAACCTTTCAAGGAGATGGTGCATTTTTCCCCCGGAAATAGAAGGAGCATTCAATTTTGGTATAAAAGTCCTAGTATATCTATCAGCTAGGGGTGATAGGTGATTACACACTGGAAAAACAAGACAGCAAATGTTTTTCGCCCACTTTCAAAATATAAACAATTTCAATTCAGTGAATGTTCGAAAGTATGGCCATTAACTTCGATGCATTTCCGAAAACGTGCTTCAAAAGACCAATGAACGCGTCTCGACATTTTTTTGTACAGACATTCATAGTTTGCTGACGTAGTTTACCAGTTGTAGTTGGTACTTCTTCATAAACTTTATCTTTAATATATCCCCATAAGAAAAAGTCTGGAGAAGTGAGATCAGAGGAACGGGCAGGCCAATCGACCAGGATACCCTCTGTTTAATATTTCTCGAGCTACAGCTGAGTAATGAGATGGACATCCATCGTGTTGATACATATTGCAGCCGGCTCCACAAGGGACACGTCTTCAAGCGACACTGGAAGTTCTTGGTCCAAAACTTTCTGCATTTCTGCCCATTAAACTTACCTTCAATGAAGTGTGGTCCAATTATACGGAATCCCAAAATGCCACACCAAACGTTCACGCTCCTTTGTCGCTGATGCTCTGCTTCCTGTAACTTGGATTTTCCACTGGTCAATAATGCATGTTATGTCGGTTCACTTGAGCATGATTGATGAATATCGCCTCATTATAAAATAAAATGTCGAAAAGTTTCAGTTTTGAATTTGTAATAGAGCCCATTGGCAAAGTTCAACACGCTTCTGAAAATCATCCCCATGAAGGGCTTGATGTAGGCTGATGTGATATGGATTGTATCAGTAACTCTGAAGTATTCGAAAAACACGCCTTTGAGAGATTCCCGAATTATGTTCCAGTTGACTGGAAATGCGTGAGGATTAGCGGTAACTGCAGCTAATACAGCGACTTCCGAATTTTCTCCAGTAGCACTTCTCATTCGATGATGTTTTCTTGATCAGACGCCTCCCGTTTCGGAAATAAGTTGACATTTCTAACAAATGGCTGCCTCTTTTCAGGACATCGATTTCTGAATAAGTTGCAAGCTGCTCTAACATTCTTATGAACTTCGCCATAAATGTGAACCATATCGATCCTCTCGTTGATCGTGTATCGAACATCCATGATTGGAAACAAAATGGAACTGACTGACATAATGTCCTTTGAGGCTTGAATTGACAATGGTGAGCACTCGTTTATGTACCGATGTCATCAAATGGGCTTCTGCGTATAAACAAATGAGTTTCCTTCATAGCAACAAGAGAGAGAGAGAGAGAGAGAGAGAGAGAGAGAGAGAGAGAAGTAAAAGGAAGTGAATATTTGTCCAATATCTCATGGTCCATCACCCTAGCTGATAGGTGTACTAGAACTGTTATACTCAAAATTGAATTTTCCATTCCCCGGAAAAAAGAGTACACAATTTCATTTGAAAACACAATTTTGACCTTTGAACGATCTAGAGAATTGCAAGTTTAGGTAACTTTCTTATTGTCCCCTTAAGAGCACTTCAAATTTTGTCTGAGGCATTTTTTGAGTTTCCCATTCGTTTGGAGTCAAATGGCCGCGACACTATAAATGCCTCACTCAGTATATATTGGCTATTCGAGTCCTCCCATAGCTGAGTCTTGAATCTTAGCTCTTAGATACCGATCTTCTTGACGTGAATAGCTATATTTTAAAATAAGCCTTATGGAGATTTTATGATTTTGTTTACGTATTGCATGAATATTGACCAAAAACACTTGTTTCCTAAAGAATCCTTGGGATTGTGTTATTCCCTATTTGGACACTTTCACGGTTTCAGTTGACCTGAACGCCATAAAAACAACAAAAAGGAATTCCTTTAGCCTTAAAGATTAAAATGCAAGGTGTTTTCTGCAACTTTCCCTTTAATGTATACACACTTCAAGCAAAGAAAAAACTGTGTTAACATATCAAAACTGAATTCAAACAAACAGAAAATGACGAGCACTAATCATCTTATACTTTTACAGTTACAACAGTTGCTCAAAATGCCCACCATCGACGTCGATACACTTCTGAGTACGTTGAACTACTGATTGAGCAACGTTTGCGAAAGTGTCCTCAGCGATTGCAGCACATGCCGTTTCAATTTCTTCCCGAAGTGTTGCCAGTGCAGCTGATTTTCTACGGTATTTTAGAATTTTAGAATTCCTCATAGGTAGAAGTCTAACGGTGGTTCTGTTCTGTACACACGTCTCCATTGCTTTTGAATTTCAACAACATTCTCGGTTTTCCAATATCACTTCATAATTGTTTTCTGCCGTTCAAAAGATAGTCTTGACTCTATTTTGTTGTAATAACGCTAGCATAACGTAATGTGCGTTACATCTGTGTACAGAACATCATACGATAATCTTGGCTTCATTTGTTCATTGTTGATTTACCTGTCACGTAGCAACGCTATCATAATGTATGTGAGTCACATCTGTTTACAGAACATCATACTACACATTACTGTTGTTTTTCGGTCCAGCTTTGAAATATATTAAATAAATATCTACTGTGAAAGTGTGGATACATTTTTTTAGCATTTTCAGTATTTGCAGTTATGCCATACTTTACTTCCTCTAAATAACAAATGCAGTTCATATGTCAATGACCTTTTGTCATTATATTTTCTAAATACGTATTATTTATTACCGGGTCTGGATCGATGCTAATCAATTGTTACCTCAAGTACCATTTAAGTCTATTAAACCAAATAGAAGAACAAATTCGTGAGAAAGGAAATTCGTCAGTTCACCATTTCATACGCCAAGGTAGTAAAAACGAAAATAAAACAGGTGGATTGTGAATTGTGAATTTTCAGTTCAGCAACAGCTTTTGCTGCCTTATAAACAAATGCTTACAGCTATTACTTTGTAAAATTTGAGTTTTATGTTCCTTCTAATTGTACAAAAAATCTGTTGAAATGCTTGTATTTTACATTCAACATCTCCTTCTCCCAGATAGCTCAAAAAATTATATTTCTATTCTTGTATTATTATAGTTTCCGATTCCCATTTTGAGCTCATTGGCTAATTATTCTTAAAGCCATAATTTGGATTTTTCTATTGGATCGTGATGAGTTATATAATTTAATAACTTGATTATATTTATAAAGATTCTTTTGGATATTATAAGAAGGTTTCACTCCACAAATATAATTGGTTTTAAAAAACCCTTGTCATTAAAATTATTCTTAATATTAAACATATTTAGCAGCAATATGTGTTAAAAAAAGACAGTGACAAACTTCACTCTTGTCTTACTCGTAACGTTTGTTTATATATACAGAAATATTATTTTATTTTTGGTTCTTAAATTAAGTCTAGTTCCTTTATTTAACGCGTTTGTAACGCTATTAGGTATGCTGGTCTGCTTCTTTCAAACATAATATGACATACCAACACTGTCGATTTTATAAAACGCCTTTAAGTAACCAATAAACAAATGCAGCTCTTTAATGGTGTTTATAAAGAACACTTTTCCCGACTAAAGTTGATTAGAGTTAACTCCTGACATGTTTATTTGAAAACAAAAACATAAGAATGCCATTTTATTCTTTTCGCTCTACATTTTGTAAGATGGATCTAATCCAATTACATTGCGAAGCATTTTTTCTTATCGTACCAGCCAAGAGCAAACTAAATGAACTGCGAAATATAGCGAACTACCTGGAGCCGAAACAACAATGCAATTAGAAGCAAGCCACACCACGTCGACTATGAGAAAATTTACTGCGCGTGACGCTATGTTTGCTCATGCGCCATTTATCTTCCGACAATGACACTGGATAAAAATGAATACTAACGCAATGTGACACAGCCCGTGATTGTCCTTAAAGTAATAAATAACGAGAACTATACGTGAAGGTTCCTTTATGTCGAATGATCCAGGAAAATGTATACACGGTTTAAGGTGATGCATATCTAGCAATGAAAATTCTAATGCATTGCTTGTTAAATTACTGCCTCGCAGTCTATCACTTTGTTATCCAGAGAAATTATGCAAGCTGGTTTATATGCAGTGTGCGATTTGCAGGGAGGTGGGGAATTCCCCGCCCCTGTCCCACTCTCTGATTTTAAATGACCCATTCCACCAGGGATGCTAATTTCCCACTCACTGGATATGTAAACTGTTTAACTTAACAATTAATTTAAGTTTGTGGAGACTTATATAGAAATTTTAGATGTCCTAGGCTATTTTAACATTATAATATATTTAAAAGCATATAAATATATTATAGGCACATAATCTTGCTGAATAATTTTGAAAACACTTTATGTATTTAAACATTTCAAACCGAGTGTTCTTTGTGTCATTGTTGCCTTAATCTGTCACGAGCCGTCACTGTGTACAGTCTTATTAATTCGTGCGAGACTGCGAGACAAGCAGCAGTATTAGTTAAAGTGCGTCTAGGCCTGTGTAAACCACGAAATTTCACTGTGTCTCAAAAACAAAACAAAATTTCTCAGCTCCAGCAGACCACGGCATAATAACTTGGAAAATATCCATACTGATATCTGCGACTCCGGCCGTGAAAGTATACGTTCCTTCAAAAAGAAAATTTCGTCATTCTTCAATAACAACAAATTGCCGGAAACGGATACAGATGGTGATAGGATACTAGTAGTGGCGTTAAAATAGTTAAAAAAATAGACGCCGACTCTAAGAAACAAAACAGTGACAGTGTAATGACAGTGCTAACAAAGAGAACATCAGTGAATTTTTGGCGAAAAGTCCCCTAGGTGAGACAGTAACAGAGAGCATGAAATTATAGTGGGGAATTGTATTGCATTGTCACGTTTTCAGAACTGGTATAAAATTAAGCCGCAGATGTCTGTAAATGACAAATCCAGGGGTGGTAGCATTTCTCATTCAGGTTTTGAAATTCAATTGTCACAATGTTTAAGATTTTATTCTTGCGCGCGCGCGCGCACACACATACACACACACACACACACACACACAAACACACACACTTTTGTTCAAAACATTTCCCTACTAATTTAGAAGTGTAATCAATGAATCGAAAGGGGCGATAATGTACAATAGTATATGTGAAAGTACCTTCTGTACCTGTTAAATCTATTCGATGTCTTTTTATGAAAAAATTAAGTGATTTGATTACCAGAGATAGAAGTTGCAAAATCTATTTCTTTGTCCCTAACAGTTTTTAAGTGTTGAATATCTGACCTTCCATTATGGATAACATAAAATGCACTTCATCAATTAACATATAATTTTAATTTCTTCCTAGTATATGGAAACTATTTTTCTAAGCCTTTATTCAACATATACAATAGAATACTTTATACACCGCACTTGACTTAACGAAACAAGTTCTTGGGATGGATTGAATCACTTACCCTTAGGCCCCATTCACAATAAAAATTAAACGTAACGTAAACTTAAAAGTAAAACCTAGATGCTATGTATTGTAATGGAACCATTCACAATGGATCACGTAAACATAAAAATAAACGTACAATTAGACGTAAACATAGACACTTGCAAGGTCCAAGGTTTTGCGTCTACGTCTAACTTAAACTTAAGAAATTAGTCAATCAGAACACAGCTGTTCTGTCTGTAGAGCTCTATGGCAGAATTTATCCATACACGGAGCACGGAAATTAAATGCAACTCTTGCTGCTTACTGCTGCAGGTCCCGAGCATCGGCGGAAAGAGCCGAAGGTAGTAACCCACAGATAGCTAGATAATAAGACCTTCAAGAGAATAGCACCACGTACAGAATGCGCTATAAATTAATGTTTGTGATTTTTTCTATTGCAATCAAAGGAGATTTACCACCATTACAGTGGTTTACCAGCCTCTATCAATTTATATTCAGGAAAAACTACTGGGTCCATCGGTTTCTAGGATTTACCCGAGGCTGTAATATATATAAATTAATTGCGAATTCCAATAAGAGAAGATTTGCCACCGTTACAAAATGTTACCGCGTAATAATCCCCTATCAATTTATATTTAAAAGTTACAGAGAACAACGCATAGATTACTGTATATTTAACAAAAATTTAATACATGCAACATTTACACTACGGTCACGCACAATAGTTCGGCTCTCTCCGCTGTCGTTCGGGTCTTGTAACAGCTAGCAGCAGGAGTTGCACTTAATTTCCGTACTCCGTGTAAGGGCAGAGAGAGCTGAAGATCAGTGACTCTGTAGACAGAACGGCGCCAATATACAAAAGATTAATTATATTATAAGAACGGTATCCTTGCTCATATTACTTCAAGCAAATTAGTTGCTGCACTTTGCATATGCATAAACGCTACCGCCGTCTGCTCAGAAGCAGCCATTTTCAATCAGCTGTTAGTTGGTCTTCGTTTGTTCTTATTTTTGATTGGCTAACACGTACGTTTGCGTCTTTCATTGTGAATGCCTACATACTACTAAGTTAACGTGTTTAGGTCTTATTCTATCATGTTTACGTTTAATTTTCATAAGTTGGAAGTCAGTCAGAAGTGGATCAAATTCATGCACTCTGACGCTCAACGGTTAAATTTCATGTAAAATAATAAATACTGTATTGTTTTGTTTGGTTTAGAATTTAATATAAATTCAGAAAGAGAGATATTATAAAGTATGATACCAACATTTTAATTATCACATCACCATTAATATGCAACACGTAATTTCTAAAATGGCTAGTATTTACAATACGCGTAATAAAATACGGAATATGTACGCGTTCTTTTTGGACACCTGAAATAAAAGTGATGATAGATTCTAATGCAAAACTGTCTGGTAACGTACGGGTTGGTATGCCCGGCCTAATTGAAAAGAGTCAGGTTTTGTGTGTAAGGTGTAGACCATCATTAAAATGAATTTAATATGTTAATTCAGTATTAATTTTTATTTAGTTAATTAACCAATATAACAACTATTAAAGTATAATGATAATATCCAATGTGGTTTCTCAGAGACAGGATGATATTAATTATGTACTTTTTCCCGATATTTGGTTTAATGTTTAAACCTGAAACGCTGAAAAACGAAGCTATGTGTACATTTATATAGGCCCGGTTATTTCCCTTTATTTTTGCCAATGCTAATGTCATGGATCTGTCATTTGAACAGAAGACCCCTTTTTCTTTGGTTATGATGAGAGGAAATTGTTCAAGGAAAGGTGTCAAATATTTCAATTTTTTATAATATAAGCGCATTATTTTCGACGAATGATTATGGTGAACAAAGCACTCGATAATAAAATTATCTGATTCTCAGTGATGACAAATCAGATTAAAGGAACAGCTTATCAAAGCAAGAAGTGGCGTTATTCGTGTCGTATGTATAAGATTTTGATATTGTCACAAGCTCGCTGCAATGTCATTGACGCGAAGTTTTATAAAATGTTGGTGGACTTGTGTACGCTAAACTCAAAGTTTATCGCATATCAAAATAATACAGATTTCAGAATCTTGTATTTAATTTTGATAACAGGTCAGATTTTTTAAGGGCGTAGCCGCAAGAAGATTATTAATTTTGAACGCACAAAGGGAAGGCTGCCAGTGGGAAATTGGAGAAGAACTCCTACTAATCGGAATGTTATTATTTGTAAAGTTTGCAATAGAATTTTATATATTATTTAAGCAACTAAATTACAGTTTGCTTTAAAGTAGGTAAAAGTATATTTAAAACTGTATAAGTTCAGAGTTAAACGTTCTTCGTGATGTTTTTAAAAGGGAGGGTAAGAAAACGTCATTATGTCAGCTTATTCGACAGAAATTTGAGTGCTTAAATATTGGCCGTAACATACAGTGACCATTGCAACTCGCATAAATTAATAAATCTATACTTCAATATATTTATGTATAGTAAAAAACTGAAAATGCATTGAAAATATATATTCTATAGTTGTTTATTGAACCTCAGTTTAATATAAAGTAACAAACTTTAAAGGATTTAATTATTTACTTATATTACCTGCTATAATAATGTAATTCGCTAAAAATATTATCAATAATAATTACCTTTAAATAAAATACATTTTTTTTCTAAAATTGAACAATGAATATTTAACACTTTTTAGTTCATAACCATTTAAAGTGCATATGTGCATGCATATTTTGCCTATGAACGAGTCTCTAAGTTATGATTTACCAATATCATAAACATTAATCTTTAATATAGTACTTATTATGGACAGTTCTATCTATCCAAATTCTTTTTTCCTAAATTTGATAAGCAATTTGGCTTTTCTGTTGATAAAACTATTGCTACTATGCCTTAAAGCTGGTTTTAAAAACACAATCGCTTACTATAAGCTGAATTCTATTTCTAAAAGAAGCCAGTTTTTAAACTTTATCTGGGATATAACAGCTTCAAAGAATCAAGGCGTTACGATTGTGCCACTATTAAGGGATTACTTCAGAAACTGATGTTTGGCGCATCAATTCGTTTTCTCTAATCATGCTTCATCCTCACGCTGGAGAAAGAGAGAGAGAGAGAGAGAGAGAGAGAGAGAGAGAGAGAGGGTGCCAAAAATGTATACACACTTCAAGCAAAGAAAAATCTGTGTTAACATAACATAACTGAATTCACATAAACAGAAAATGATGAGCACTAATTATCTTAGACTTTTACAGTTACAACAGTTGCTCAAAATGCCCATCATCGGCGTCGATACACTTCTGAGTACGTTGAACTACTGATTGAGCAAGTTTGCGAAAGTGTTCTCAGCGATTGCAGCACATGTTGTTTCAATTTCTTTCCGAAATGCTGCCAGTGTAGCTGATTTTCTGCGGTATACAACACCCTTAAGAGTGCCCCATAGATAGAAATTCAACGGAGTTACATCCGGAGAACGCGGTGGAAACTCAATCGGGCCTCTTCGTCCTATCCAGTGCCTTGGATAGTGCCTTGGATCCAGTACACAGGGCTTGTTGATGTGCGAGGTTTCTCAGATCTGTCCTTGTGAACATCGCATACGATACCATGAGTCTCAAATTTGTCTCGAATGCATGCAATTGTTACTCGCGTTGGCGGTTCTGTTCTATACACACGTCTCCATTGTCTTTGAACTTCAACAACATTTTCGGTTTTCCAATACCACTTCAAAATTGCTTTCCGCTGTTGAAACGATAATCTTGGCTCCATTTTGTTTTAACAACTCTAGCATAACGTAATGTGGGTTACATCTGTTTACAGAACATCATAGAATAATCTTGGCTTCATTTGTTCATTGTTGATTTACCTGGCACGTAGCAACGCTATCATAATGTATATGAGTCACATCTGTTTACAGAACATCATACTACACATTACTGTTGTTTTTCGGTCAAACTTTGAAATATATGAAATAGATATCTGCTGTGAAGGGGTATATACATTTTTGGTACCCTCAGTATATATATATATATATATATATAGTTTAAATAATATTAAAAATATAATTAAACTTTTTTGGTGAAAAACTGGATATTTTGTTCACAAAACAGCAATTCAACAACAGTTTTGATGACAGTTTGTTTCTCAAAATATTTGGATAATATTATCTAGAACTTTATTTTAAAATTACATACCTCATGAAAAGTACAAAATTTTAAACAATGTTATTTTGAGAAAAGTTGTATTAATTGTATTCACTTGCCAAATTCCTTGATACTCGCTATTGCCGAGTCATTGTTTAGAATGGCAAAAAGCTTAAAATAATGGCAAATAAACCAAATGTATTTTACATATTAATGATATAACAACTTACAGGCCACCCATTAAAAATATGACATCTTTCATTCTTGAACTGGATTTTCTTTGAAGTGTTCATTTGTTGTTTACTAAATAATTTAATTTCTCTTAATTATTTTTCTTGAAGAGAACTAGCAGGTAAAAAACCACCAAAGACTCTCAATTCGTGTGGATTAAGTCTTTACAGTAAGACCGCTGATGTTTGTATGCTTGACACTGGCAGAATTCACTGCTTAGCGCTGGGTCGTAAAACTTCAAAACCTGTACCTCCCTACCCGGCCTTCTTCTCACCATCGCCGATACGTGTAGCTATTTCTACAAGTGAGCGAGTTAGGAAAATACCAGCATCTCTTAATTTACGACGTCCCGTGTGAGATTAAGACGTCATCTGACCAAGGGAAAAAAAATTGAAGCTCTGGAACTAAACGCAGCACTGCCTACCTTCACTATTTCAGTTTAAAGTTTGGGATCTTTGACCAGGAATGAATTCATAGAGCGCGAGGAAAACGTAGCTCAAGAGAGAAACAGAAATAAAGAAAAATGTATTTAATTCTTCCTTTCTGCATAACTACAGTTGTGATTTCACAGAGAAAACAGACTCTGCAATCGAGTCGAGAAACAAACGAAAGAAAACAGACGCAATTCTTAAGCGTTCTCGTTTATTGGAAAGGCAATGCACATCGTTGAACATGGAATTAATTTAAACCATAAAAATATTTGTAATAAAGTTGGCTAAAGTCCTGCAAAAATTGTATGCTTTTAATTTCATGATAAGAACGAGATTCAATGAAACTATAAACAAATCTATCCCTTAACTCGTTATAATCTAGTTTTTGTCTACTATAGATCACTGTCAAATTGAATTGGCTTGTAGGCAGTACTGAGATAAAATAGTGGTTTAGAAATAACATACTCGAATTTTAATAAAGTATGCTTTCCATTTATAGCCGAGCCATAGATCGCGTATATGTATCACTCATGAGTAAATAATGCGTGAGTTTGAAGAAGAATGTTAATAGGGGATGTATTTTATTGGCCCCACGTTGGGCGCAGTTTGAACCGGTGGGGGATGGAAATAGACTGTATGGTTGCTGCGGTAAATAATTTATGGCCGCTGGTCGCAGGTTTCGCCACGGCTGCTGTAGACCACCCCACTCTTCTTCGACAAGACTCTCTCGAGGGCGTTTCGCTGGTTTTTGGCGGCTGTGACACTGCCGGGACTGAGTGAACGGGATTCCGATGCAAAAAGGGGACGATAAATAATGCTTCGTTGTTTAGTTGGTGATATTGTTTATTCTCCTTAACATGAACATTCAGACAAACTCACGTCTCACGTCGAAGCATGGGCAAGGTAATCTTGGCAAACGCGAAAGTTTATTGCGTTGTCCAAAAGTGGCGTAGTCTCAGAATTTTTCGGGCCCATATACGTGTGGTTGCCGTCGCCCCGAAATCAGCAGAAGAGCGGCCCAAGTACCAAGTACCAGTTCCGGCCACAACGAAGCTCAGTGTCAGTCAGCACGCTAACTGCCGATACAACATCATTGAGTTGCATTAAGAATTCTGTTAAATTAACAATTATGTGAGACGTGCGTTTGCCTGAATATTCATGTTAAGGAGAATAAACGATATCAACAAGTAAATAACGAAGCGTTATTTGTCATCACCTTCGGAGTACCATTCACGTAGGCCCGGTTGGCTCACAGCCAACAAAACCCAGCGAAAAGCGGACACCCCCTATTAAATCCGTTTCAAACCCAAAATGGGACCAATAATAAACATGCTCCCCACCATCAATCTGATTTCAAGTTTTAGAACGGTAATCCCCCCATTGTAATACACGCATGCACGCGATCATCGGCCTGGCAATATAAGGAACGGTCGTATTAAGCTCCAAGTATTTTTGTTTTTATTATTTATGTATGCAGATTGATTCAAATACCCGGCACCATAGCACATGGACTGAGATACGATTATACTATTCCGTTATTAGTACAGACAACAAACACTGAACAAATAAAAGTGTAGTTTTTTTTTATCTATTACACTTGAAAGCACTCAGGAAAGACAGACAGTTCACCCAATGATAAACTGAATCACTTACCATGGCAACTCCCAAGTCCTGCCTACTCCAAGTACGCCGTATTTTACTGTACTGAATACCTTGCAACCCGTGCATCACCATTCTCAGTAGTGCCAACAGTGTACATAGCATGCTTTTCATTTGCAAATGTTTCACCGTTTCACTTAGTTCCATATCTGCACTAATAGCTGTGAAGTCCTATGCTGTTGAACTTTTGAACTATTCTACAGGGCGTCCAGGAAGTCCGTGTACCCCTGTATAAGTTTCTTTAGTGTATAATAATAATAATAATAATAATAATAATAATAATAATAATAATAATAATTATTATTATTATTATTATTATTATTATTATTATTCGATCGTAATTATCAGCAAGGTTGTAGGTGCATTGTTGGTGTATTCTGACCTTAGCGTCACTCAGTCTTCACTCTGAGTTGAAATGGCATATATCAATCAGTTTCGTTTTCTGTTGAAGAGAGGTCTGTCACAAGTGTAGGAATACACAAATGTTCTCGTACAGGAGAGACAATTAGCATCATACTAGAGCAATGTAAGGAACGGTTAATAACCCTCCACTGACAACAAGGACAAACATTTTCTGGGAAAGAAAGGCGTTTAAGTCAAGAATTGTGAAAGACCGATCGAGAAGTGGAAAAAAGAGGAAACGCCTGGAAACCTGTGCTGAATTTGAAGCCTCAGTTGATCGCCCCAGGATGCTGAGCTTGATCCTTCACGATCGAATCTTTTGAATTACATGAAGAAGGACTTACAGATGAGGCCATATCTCAGACCTTCATCAATGAGGGGTCTGACGCAAATATGAACAAGCGTCTGGATGCATGTCGGTCTCTTCTAGCAACATTCGAAACCGACACATAAAAGTCCAAGGTTATGTTCACAAATGGGTGTGCCGTATACTGCAGCATGCGGAGGAAAAATATGTTTTTTTAATAGAAGAAAAATCCTTACTTCACTTCCAAACAGGAATGAAATCGCAGCATTGCTTTGGACCGTGTTTTGTTTTTTATCAACTTCACGAATGCTGCAACCTGGAAGAGAGGAGACTAATGGGAGAGCTGTGGATATAGCAAGACGGAGCTACAGCACACTGCACTCTAACCTTTCGTGATTTGTTAAACGATAAATTCCCTCGACACTGGATTGATATGGGACCCCAACGTCTCTCGCACCACTAGAATGGCCTTCATTTACCTCTGACTTGACAACACCTGATAACTCGTTGTGGGGTATTATCAAAATGAAGGTTGCCGCTTGTTGCTAGGAACCAACGTTAAACTTGCAATACGATCGCACCTGCAGTTTAGGAAAACATGTCACAAAGAACTTGATTGATTTTGTTTATTTACGGACGCTCTTTAACATTTCAGGTCATCAGCGTCCGATTCTATTCAGGGCGTGAAACAGCCGATAAATTTTGCTCAGATGCCTCTTTTTTCAGGCTTGAGGTTCTTTTTCGTGCCGTAAATGTACGACACGGTATCCACGGCTCTACTTCCCTTACGAAGGAAACCATACTTAGGATTTTTTACGCCCGAAAAAATCCATCGAACCTGGCGATATTGGGTTTAAAAGGCAAGTATGGTTATCACTACACCACCAGGACCGACGTCATAAGGAACTTGAAAGGGCATAAGAACTCGAATCAAAAGAGGGAGCACATAGTCTTAGGTTTATTATTTAATTATTAAATTTATTAAATCAAGATATAACGTATGGGGTATACGGACCTCCCGGACACCCTGTATAATATACAAAGAAGAATGAACGTTAGGCAATCGTAGCATTTCAAAAACCTCCTCTGTCTGATTTCATTTTCTAATGGTCCAGGGTGCGGAAAGGTATACGAAATCCTTTTTCCCTCAATCTCAACGATAATGTATTTCTGGGGATTTTTGGATTTAGAATATGAAAATTACACTTTTTTTTTTCTAAACGCTACCTTAAACTTTCAACAAACAACGGTTTTCTTAACTTCCTTCTCTCTGAACATAAAAAATGAAAGTTGTGCTTCAAGCGTTCTGCTAGCTGTATGAACGTACCTTTCCTGCTATTTCACTCCTAAGGAGCTGAGTCGGTAAAGTGGGTCTCTGTAATACCAGAAACACCAGGCCCAGCTAAAACGCGGTATAAGTCAACTTAGCCCTGGGATTAATTTCATCAATACAACTCCCCCCCCCCTCATTTCCCAGAGAAGTGCTATGGAAGAGTCGCATATATGAGATTTGTATAGGATTTTCCGGTTTCCCATGTTATTCATAACCCCTCGTCTCTACTTTCACTTTTATCATCTCAGTGTATGAAGTCCTCCTTTTTCCTTACACCAAGTACTATCATTGTACTACTCTAAAGGCTAATTTATGGCTCTGATTTGAATCTCCTACTGCAGACAATGCATTGGTGATTTTGGAAGAGATACACCTAGTTAAAGAAACAACGAAACATTGAACATGTAAAGTTCTTGCTTCTTCGTCATTCTGTAGTTTTATGAGCCAGTCGGTTTTGTGATGTATTGTGAATATGTGGAGCTTTCATGCCAGAAATCGGGGCAGAAAACTTTCCAAGCCATCTCTCACTTTCGACCCTGTAGCAGGTCAAATTAATGAAATGATATGAAACGAGAGAACGGAAAGTAAGGTTTCGTCCCAAAATTCGCCAAACATATACAAATCCGAAGTATATGTCTGTGTATATTTTCACTATAAGAGCGTCAATAAACTCTCAGGAAATGGGGAGATATTGAAACAGCAGAGATTTTAATAAGCCCAGCTAACAGAAGGCAATCCTAAATTGAAAAACTACTCCACTAATACAGACTAGTCTTAATACATTAATGATACGATATATATCGGGTTTTCTTGATTTATAAAATTGTGTGTATCTTTTCCGTTTGCTAGTCGTCCTTGAATTACAGGCCGATTTTATGCACCTCGCCGGGAACCATCCTATCTCGGAATGCAAGGCCCAAGCAAATGGATGGAGGGACAGAACGGAGGTATCTATGATGTTAGCTTACCAAATGATCACTCTGTATAGCAAGAAGTTCGGGAGGAGGTTGCTAAAGTGACCACAGCTCCACAGTTGAATTGATTATTTCCGATGCAGGAAGCGGTTAAAAAGAGAGAAAAAAAATTTTAAGGCGACTGAACGAAGAACCATAAAATGGACTCTCCGCCCAATTTTTCGTACAATGTCTTCGGAAGGTCATAAAACTCGCCCTAAAGAGATATGTTTTCGCTAGATGAAGAAAACTTAGCGCTGGTTATATGGAGATTAGCAACACTAAATCATCCGGGCCATGAATGTGCCGGAAAAAAACTTCTAAACTTGGAAGCTCTGCTACGTGTTTACGACTCCGTAACATTCCAGACATTATCGGAATTTTAACCTCGGCTTATCGTTGCTCAAGAGGGTATCAATCTGGCTGTAATGGTTTCCTTAAATCTTTTATTACGGTTATCATTCTTTGTGCACGAAAGCGATGCCATAATCTGAGTAGCGAAAGGTTTTAACTGCTTTCAGGCCATTAAAATCAAATGAGATGAAGAGCGTGTTCTACGGTAAGTTACTATCAAGATCTGCATTTACCAATTTAGTCGTTAGGTAACTTTCTTTGCTTGAGGAATAATACAAACTATTTCAATAGAAAAACTTAAGGAAGCCTCTAGGATAGGCAGTGTAATAACCTTCTACTGGCGGGACAAGGATGTGTGTAAACTACATATGCATTAGCACTTTTGTTTTAAATACATGTTTTACAGACATTCTAATCTGCATAGTTGACCTTGCTTACAGTATCTTAACACTCGTTCAAGGAAACGCTTCATGGATCATAAGTGCATAACAATGGCTCCTTCCGCTCGAGGTTTCCCTTATTTTCCTGCCCACTGTCAGAGACTAAAGATGCCCTCTGTACACACTCACTACCATCCGATCCTACTCTTAGTGGATCGTGCAATATACATAAGCTAAAATCAACTATCTTTATTAGACCCCAATACGGAAAAAATGCCGGCAAAAGTGGCCCTAATACTACCAATAGCAAATACCGAACTTCTACGCAGTGTTATGTTTACAAGATCACCTGATTTATCATTAGAATATACCCAGGGTGCCAAAAATATATATATATACACACTTTCACAGTAGATATCTATTTAATATATTTCAAAGTTGGACCAAAAAACAACAGTAATGTGTAGTATGATGTTCTGTAAACAGATATGACTCACATTATGATAGTATTGCTTCTGACAAATAAATCAACAATGAACAAATGAAGCCAAGATTATTGTATGATGTTCTGTAAACAGACGTGACTCAGATCACGCTATGCTAACGTTGCTGCAACAAAATGGAGCCAAAATTATCGTTTGAACAGCGGAAAGCAATTTTGAAGTGGTATTGGAAAACCGAGAATGTTGTTGAAGTTCTAAGGCAATGGAGACGTGTATACAGAACAGAACCGTCAACGCGAGTAACAATTGCACGCATTCGAGACAAATTTGAGACTGATGGTACCGTATACCGTAGAAAACCAGCTACACTGGTCCTGCAATTGCTGAGAACCCTTTCGTAAACGTTGCTCAATCATTTCGGCTCAATCAATCAATTATTGACTCGTACTCAACGGAACTGGAAGAGGAATTCAATGATGTAAATGAGCAAGCGAAGAGACATTATATACATGTTGGTAATTTATTATGCCCAAAATATTTCGCGTCCTGTGGGTTTTGCTTACGACAAGCTTAGTTACAGCGTGTGAAACTTATAGTTGAGACCCGCAGTCCGTGAAATTGAAAGTCGAACTTGTAATGAGTACTGAGAACTGCATGTATCTTGCCGCGTGTAGATTTTATAATTGCATGCCTCAACATCGTCGAGCTTGCAACTGCTTGCTAACTGCTTATGTCTCTGTAGGGGTATACATCTTATTCGTGCGTCTCGCCGCGTGTAAAACTTGAAACTGAGTTGGCGAACTGCGTGCGTCTCGCCGCGTGTAGAACTTATGACGGCCTGCATCTCGCCGCGTAGGAAACTTCAAACTGAGTGCCTCATCCGACCAAACGCTTCCTTATGTATTAAATTCATATCAAAAATCGTTGGCTAGGAGAAGCCAAGACTCGTGAAACATACATCTTTCATTGACTGCCCTACGTACCATTTATTATTATTAGAAAGTTTAAAACTTTTGTCGACATTGGCTGGTTTAAAAGGCTAGCTGTACAACGACCCTTCTTTAATAAATCTAAAAGTTCTTTCAAAAAGTGGTGTCAAACTCCACTCAGGTTCATTCTACCTATTGTAAATATCTGATATGACCCTTTCAATCTCCAAGCTACCGTAGGCAGTTAACACCAGAGACTTTTTCTTTTGCTGACATACAATTTACAGGTTATAGTTATACCATATTATAAACATATCCTTGCAAGGTATCACTAACTACAATAATAAAATATAATTATATTTATAACAGACACGTTATATTATGTTTATATTTTAGTGAGGGGTGGGCAATAAGTAAGTACAGTTTCAATGCCATTGTTTAAAACTAAACTTCAACAATTCTTGCTTAATAGATCAATTTGCAGTTAAATTTTAATAAATATTTTATGATACTACCGTCTGCCATTTTACCAAATTAATTTATCGTTCATCTTTTCTTTGTTCCTGTAATATATATTTAAATTTTCTTTTTATGCTTAAATTTATCCATTCTTTTCCTCTATGTAATATTTGATTTAATTTAATTTACAGCAATAAAATTTCTTTACTTTAGGTGGCATAAACTGACGTTCAACATATGAGGGGCGTTCTAAAAATTCTCGACCTGACCAAGAAAACGCAAGATTTAAGAGCATTTTTTTTAATATAGTCACCTTATAAATCAATATGTTTAATCCAACGACTTTTCAACATTTTAATATCCTCAGTATAACGCGATTTCCCAACTGTGAAAAATAAGCGTCTGTTTCAGCTTAACTGATGTGAATCTTCGTCCTCCCAGTCATTTCCAGTGATGAACCCATGTTTCATTTACTGTTATGAAACGTCGGAGAAACTCACTGCAATTGCCTTTAAACAAATGTAAACCTTCTTACGAAATGTTCATTGGAATGCGTTTTTGTTCCGTTGTTACCAAACGGAAAGCTTCTCATACCCAAAACTTTGTGTAAAATGTAGTGAAGCGATCAGCGAGTACGGCATTGTGAATTTTTGTCACAATCTCGTCAGTCGTAACAATTTCGGGAAGCCCTGAGCTCTCATCATCTTAGGTGAATGTACGACCACGCTTAAATTCAGCTGCTCACATTTTAAACATGGAAAAGTACTTTATTATAACTCGTATCTAAGTTTCATCCATTTTGTAATTATATTAACACTAATTTGTTTACACAATCGACACAAACAAGTGACTGCACTTACGGGTCTGAAACTTTACAGCGTACCCTCTGAAGATAGTAATTTGACTAACTGCACGACATCTCAGTTAACCCGAGAACTTTAAGAACCACACGTACGCTTAGATTATAGACATTAGGTTTGGGTTATACAAATTTAATCATTAGTTCTATTTGTAACCGACGACTTAATTTGTTTCTATACTTTAAAAGTGCATTAAAATAATTTAATATCACGAGGTGGTATCCACAATATTCGGGACTGGTGCTGCCATCTCGACAGCAGTTGCAGTAGAGTTTTCTACCTCTAGATGGTAACACTAGCACATCTGAAGAGTGAGTGTTTAAAGTTTCATGCAGCTGGGTAGATGTGTTGATTCTATAGTACTTTTCATGATACTATGTGTGTAGTGTGTGGTAATTTTACAATGGATCCAAGATTAGAACAGAGTGTGCATCAAATTCTGTGCAAATTTCGGGGGAAAATGCTGCGGAGACCCTCCCAATGATTCAACAAGCATTTGGGGGACAAAGCATGAGCCGTACATGTGTGTTTGAGTGGCATGCTCGGTTCAGGGCCGGCCGCACAGCTATTGAAGACGATGCTCACACCGGTAGGCCCGCCAGCTGCACAACGCCTGACATTGTTGCCAAAGTTGAACACTTCATTCGTGAGGATCGACGTCGAACCATTGAACAACTTGCTCATGAAGTGGGAATTGGTTATGGGACATGCCAAAGTATTTTAACTGATGAATTGGGGCATGCATCGTATCGCCGCAAAATTTGTGCCATGGATCCTGACTGCTGATCAGAAGGCGCAGCGTGTTGAAGTTTGTACGGACCTTCGCCAGGCCGCATCCGATGACCCAACCTTCTTGTGCAAGGTCATTACCGGCAATGGGAGCTGGATGTTCGCTTATGACCCTGAGACAAAACAACAACCTCCCAGTGGAAGAGCCCGAGCTCACCAAGACCAAAAAAGCGAGACAAGTGATGAGCATAGTCAAGAGCATGCTCCTCGTTTTCTTTGATACCAAGGGGATGGTGCACAAAGAATTCGTCCCACCAAATCGAATAGTGATTGCCACATACTACTGTGACATTGTGCGACGGCTCCGTGAAAATGTACGGAGACGACGGTCCGAACTTTAGCGACAAGGGAACTGGCTGTTGCATCAGGAATAATGCGCCCTGTTCCAATTCCTTATTCACCAGGAGTTTAGTGACGAAAAACAACATGACGGTTGTCCCCCACCCACCGTTCTCCCCTGATTTGGCACCATGTGACTTCGCTCTATTCCCCAAACTGAAAATTAAGTTGAAAGAACGTCGGCTCGACACAACTGAGAGGATTCAAGAAGAAACGCTGTCTGTGCTAAACACCCTCAAAGTACATGATTTCCAAGATGCACTTGGAAAATGACAGAATCGCTGAGACCGGTGGAGGGGAACTACTTTGAGGGTGACGGCGGCCATTAGTCTCAAAGTAAGTTGTTGACCAGATGTCAGCACCAGTCTCGAATATTCTGGATACCACCTCGTACGTGTAATGTTTTTTTTTTTTTTTTTTTTAGTTAATTTTGATGTGTTACTTAAACTCAATAGTGTAAATGTCACATTTTAAGTATTTGTCTATTTGTTCTGTATCATTTATTGTACTAATTACGACTAGTTGAGTGGACCAGAAGCCCTTATGTTTGTCTCTGTCAGTAAAAGTAAAACTTTTTGTTCTGTGCTCATTTTGCTGGTGGAACACAGTTATATAAGCTGTTTTTAATGATTTAATTTCCCTTTATAATCCGGTCTCTTATCATTACTGTAAACTATATTTTAGTACAAGCAATTAATATGTTAAATATAAGCTTCTTTGACACAATTACTCCTTAGAAAGTGCTGCATATATAAATTTCAAAAGGTTCTATCAGTTCCTTATTTTTATTTTAGTTCTTAATTAGTGCTACTATTCTGAATTCTGGATCTAGAGGACATTAATATTGTGACGGAGTTTGCGCAGAATTACTTTGAATGAGTCATTGAACGACAGAAGCGGCACATCTGAGAGGCACGAATGGAAAGAAATGCACGACCATTTGCAGTCTTTTAATCAGCTATACCAATGCTATCTCTCGTGCTGCAAGACAAGCTGATTAGTCGGCACCCCTCTCTTATTCTATTCATAAACTCTTGCGTTTTGCTTCCTTCAGCTTGTTACAAGCGATTGTTAATGGTGATAAGATACAAGCCTCGAATTTGTTACACTTGCAGTCACAATGGAAATCCCTCTATATTTGGTGTGTTCGTCTTCCTTGTCGACATGTCCGCGACAATGTTAGGGGAGGACAGGCTACCCATTGTGTTTCCAGTAGCCGGGGTATTAAAACTACTTGTCAATATGTATCGACCGCTTTAGGAGTGCAAACATTCACTGGCGTGCGGGTTCATTTGCATCAGAGTCTACTTTATGCAATAAATGGCTGTTTGCAGCCCTTGGATGATATTGTCGAGCAAATATTCGACTATGGGAGGCTTCTCAGCTTCTTTGTTCAAATCCCACTTTTAAAAACGAAGCCAAATTTGTTTTTAATTGCGATTATAACACGAGAAAATTACAACTGTGTCAGATATTTGGTTTTTACGCATTTGTCTCTAACTAAGAGCAAAAATGAATTAGTCAAATTAAAATATATATATTGCAAAAATTATTATGCTGCAATTTATCTCATTGCTTCATTCGCGCAAAAATAGATACCAAAAATTTAAGTTATTGATTGACCCCTCTGCCATCGCCGGCTTCTGTGGCCATGAACTCAAAACTTCACCGTTTTAGAACTTAAGGGCTACAAATAAGATAAATGACTTATAGAAGATGTTGAAACATAAACTAGGTCCATTAGTGCAGAACTGACCAGTGTAAACAGCAGTTTCTTAAGAAGAAATAGGCTGTCTCTCATACACTTCCAGCGTATTCTGCAAGAAAGATTTGTACATTTTTAACAGTGTTTAACGCCCGTTTTTACTACTGAGGCAAAACAGGCGGTGGACACTGATAATACATGAACTGAAATATATTGGGAAAGAATACTTTAAGGAAGATAACGTTCCTGGCCCAAGTTTAGGGTACCTCCCCGACATTTGCCATTTCTGGTATGAGGACTGAGGAAAACCTGGAAAAAACCTCAGTCAGAGAAGATGGTCCTGGCGGAATTCGAACCTCAGACCTCCCGCTCACGAGTCTGCGCCTTAACGACCTCGGCCACCCGTGGAGGTATTGGTTGGTACAGAATATATACGGTAGTAGTTGTGGCTAAAATGATGTTTGTGGTAGAAGTTTGGGGTAATGATGAGGGATGGCTAAATGTAGACTTGGTTCACAGAAATTTCTGCAAACAAATTATGGGCCTACCAAAAAAACTCTTCAAACGGAATTGCACAAGCTGAATTAGGTAGAGTAGGAAGTAAAGGAAAAATAATGGCAAGAACTGTGAAATATTCGTTTAGGATTAAGAATTTAGAAGAGAATTGTATTTTATAACACTGTCTAGTGACATAAGAGAAAGTGAGGGGAGGAAATACTTGGGTTAGGAGATTATGGAAAAAATTGACTTGGGTATTGCTGTGGCATGATAGAGAAAGAAAAGAAAGAGGTTTTTGGAAAGAAATTACACAAAGAAACGAGAATAAAGAAAGACAGGACATATTAGGTAGTTTTAGAAGTAAAAAGTCATTAAAGGTTTATTGGGGGTTAAAGGAAATATGGGGTAGAGAGAATTATGTAGATGAGGGTGACAGGTGGACGACGGAGGGAATCGCATGGGATAGGGATAGTGAATCTGAAAGGAATAAGAGGAGGTTTAAATGTAGAGCAATGTCCGATGTGTGGAATGCAAAATAGTTACCGGCATGCAATTGTGGAATGTTGAGAAACTAAAGAAATGATAGCAAAACTTAGGACTGAGAAGTGGTGAGATAATTTACCAATAAGGGGAAACAAGTTGGTGAATATGAAAACAAGGCAGAAAATCTTGGAGTTTGGGAATTATTTAGGTAAGGTTAAAAGAAAATGGTTGAAGAAAATAAGTGAAAATGAGGAATCAAATCGGCTAGAAACAGAATTTAAGTTGGTTTTTGATTGAGTTAATTTTTAGATGAAAGTTGAGTAACCGAAAGGTTGAAACTATCCGGGCTATTTGGTTACACACCAACTCGGGAAGATTTACTAGAGTGACAATGGTTGTATTTTCTTATATGACTGAGTGATTGTAAAATTGTACTGCGGAAACTTGTATTATTTAGTGGAAATACAATTCAAATTCAATTCAGTAAATAGTACTGGTACAGAATTAATTAATTTTATTAGTCATACCCACGTTTTTAAAAAGTGAAGTACTGAGAGGAGGTGAATTTACGGCGCCAGATGCCGGTGATGCAGTGGCAGGAAGGAGCCCGAAGAGGCAAGGTCCCTAATCCGCCATCTTGCGAATGGTAAATTTTAATTGTAATATTTATTTATAAGAATAACTTTATTACTTACTTGTATTAAAACCTTTCAACTTGTTTGAACTTAATACTTCAAAACTGCAGCTTTGTCGAAAAGAAAAAAAGGTATCTGTTTTAATAGAACTGTAAACACTTAGAGTACATTCTGTTTTCTGTCAGATTTATCACCTAGAAAGAAGTGAGGGACATCGTTTTTCTTATTATATCTTCATTTTAACAAAGCATGTGTAACCAATCAATCGCATATGCCTAGCAGGAGTTAAAAATGGGAGATTTTGGATCAGTATATATTTTCTCTTGAACGGAACAAGAGAAATTATATATACTTGTCCTTGGAACTTCTCCAGTAGCGCGGTACACATGCACCTACGAAGGTAGGTCAATAAGTTACCGGCCTAACCATTTTATAGGTATGATAAAGACAAAAGCTATATTTCACTTTTTAATATAGTTACCCTTTATTGCAAAAATACTTCTCACATCTTTGAATTAACTTTTCAATCCCCCTTCCCAAAACAAGTCAGAAGTCTTGTCTACAAAATGGGCATAAACAGCATCTATCACTTCTTCGTCACACTTAAATTTCCTTCCTCGAAGGTTCATTTTGAGTTTTGATAAGAGGAAATAGTCACTGGGAGCTAGATCTGGGCTGTAGGAAGGATGGTCGATCTCTTTGAAGCCACATTTCTTCACAGCTTCCTTTGCAACAAGAGCTGCGTACACAGGCGCATTGTCGTGAAGAAGGCGCACACCACTACCCAGCTCTCCTCGCCTTTTCTCTTTGATGGAAGCACGTATTCTGTGCAGTAGGCCAGCATAGTACTCCCCATTAACTGTGGTATTCCTCTCCTTGAAGTCAATGAAGATTATTCCTTCACAGTCCCAGAAATTGGAGCCATGGTCTTCTTGGTTGACTGAGTGACCTTGGCCTTTAGAGGCGGTGCTTTGCCAGGTTTACGCCACTCCTTGTCTCTTTTGGACACGGGATCATAGTAGAGGATCATAGTTTCATCTCCTGTTTACAATGGTTTCCAGAAATTCTCTCTCGTTGCCACGACAGATCTCCAAAATGCCTGACAACAGATGGCTTGTTGCTGCTTTTGGACTGAGGAAATAAGTTTAGGCACCCATCTTGCACTAACCTTATTCATGTTTAAATGTTCGTAAATAATTCGAAGGACTGTTATTTTGAAAGACCCAACCTTGGTGCTATTTTCGTAACTTTTAACTGCCGGTCTTCCATAATTTCTTCTTGCACAAGAGCGAAGTTTTCAGCAGTGAGCACCTCCAAGGGCCGACCTGCAAGATCTTTGTCTTCAATGCTTTCTCGACCCATTCGAAAAATTTGGACCACTCCTTTACGGTATAATATGAAAGGGATGCTTCCCCATATACACCGTCCAATCGCTGTTTAATTTCATTTGGAGCAAGTTCTTTTGTGAAGAACTTAATAATAGCTCGAAACTGATTTTTGAACATGTCACAATTTTCTACACATAGCCTTTTTATGCAACTATATCTGAAGAACCGAACACAGCGAAGCAGAATTTACAACTGTAATTATTTACTTAACAGATAAGGTATAACACCAGATAAGGATTTTATGATGGCGATAATACTTCTCGGCGAGGCCGGAAACTTATGAACCTATCCTCGTAAGTGAGAGAAAGTTATAAGTTTTATTCTCATTATTGGTGCCTGTTGATTTTAATGCGCCGTGGTGCGTGTTTTTTTTAACCTAATTAAAATTATTATTTTTCATTGTTTCTATAAAGTGAACATGAATACAAAAAAGATTGAAACTTACAATTTTCATGACGAATGGGAAAATAAAATTTTCTTTGTTACACTGGACAATATTTAATTTGTAGCTCTCAGTTTCCTTTCCCAAAAATCTAACTTAGAACGCTCTTCATCTTAATAAATATAATGTTGGTTTTCCATCTGGAAGTGACATTTGTAAACTCAAGATTCAACAATATAAATTGAAATTAACAACTCAATAATACATGCTCTTACTCTAACAATGCAACAATTCAAAATGAGCAATTTGGCAGTTAAAAATGTAATCCATACACTGAAGGGAGGTTATTTAAAGAGTTGAGACTGTTTTAAATGGGCGAAAGAAGGAAGAAGGGATGGTTATCTGATTGATGGGTTTTAATTAATCAGAATACCCATAGTATTTTGTAGAATCAATGGAGTTCTTCTTCTTCTTCTCTCCCACCAGTGTCTCGATGTGTCGCTATGCCACAGCTAGATTCGGTAGAGCGCTGGAATTTCGTGACCTTTTCAGGTGAAAGGGGGAAATAGTCCGGAACTAGGAAATGCATAAAAGCAAATCTTAAGACTGGAGATGACACTATTGTCGCTTGTTCAATGTTAAGGGTCGCCTTTCTAAGTTTTGTTGAGCGGTTCTTAGAACACACTTGCACTATAGCTCTCGATAGCTAAAACACACTCTGTCTGATGGTTAAGCTCACCCTGTATGATCACTAAACTCGCACTCCACTTATAGCTAAACTCACACTCTCCCGGGCCTCGAAATCCCAATATTTTATAAAAAAATCCCCTCATCCGGTCGTTAGACCATCTCTAGATTTTCGACTATTATTCCTCTGAAAAAATTTCTCTCATTCGCCGAGGGGCGTGCATAGACACATTCTAAGATCCTGATTGGATGTTTCATAGGCCTTAAATTTAAGTAATACTTTCTTTTTTCCCCTTTGGTTCCACCATGACGGGCTATCTGGTTTATTTCTCCATCATGATTTGTTTCATTTAGTCTGTTCTATTTTATGCTTTGTCTTCGGATTCTAACAATACTGAGTTTCTCCAGATACCTTAAAGTGGCGACCCCTTTTTTTACAGGAAGGATCTTTCAACAAAATACAAAGGAGGCTCATGGTCATCTGTTCCTTGTCCAACACAAAACACATTCACATTTTCTGGCTTATTTCTAAAGTTTCTGTCTGCCAGTTTTTTCCTTCCTACTACCCATGAAATACTTAATAACAAAGACACAATACAAAATAACTTAATGACTAACATGAATACACATAAATTGTACACGCCAATTGTAATACTATTTATAATATATATAATTGATTATGCTAACATTTTATAATATATTAATCGGGGACGGCATCTCATAAATACTGCTTCAGAGTGGGGTTTTTTTTTTTTTTTTTTTTTTTTTTTTTGTGTGTGTAGTTGCTGGTACTCTTTTTGAAGGAATAAGAAAAGAAAAGAAAAAATAGATCAAGAATGCCGTCCAAGATCGACTATCCAGAAATATTGTTAAATAAGGAATGGAAAAAATGAGTGAAAACATAAGGGATCAGTTTTAGAAAGGTGTGATCAGTTCGTTGCTGTCTTGCTCCAGTTAGATGAATGACTGGCATCAGTGGTACGGCCCAGTTATTAATTTTAGAAAATTTCGTCAAAAACGAGGTAGACCAACAGATCAGGAAATATTTTATTCTTCCTATTGTTTTGTGAGAAAGCTTAAACTTGTTACTACCATTACTAAGGGAGCGTAACCCATAACAAGTCATTCTAATGGATTTATTGCTGTCGACAGCAGGGGCAGTTCCATGGTTTCTTAGCTTACCAGTGTGTAATTTATCAGCAATACACTCAATATAAAGAGTGCAATGTGTATTGCATATGAAATTTTAAATTCAATTCATGGGAAACCACATAAATTAGAACTTTTCAATGTGACCTTTGAGGAAGGGACTCCCGATCTCATTTTTACATAGAAGCCATGGGATTGCTCAGCAGGTACAAATATTTGCAAAGGTTTTGAAGTTTACTACGAGAAATAATCTCATTTTTAAAGGAGAGGGTCAGCTAGAAAAAAGGAATGATTTTGTGACCTGACTTTTCTCGTGAATTTCACTAGTAAACTTAGCTAAATAACTTACGTCTACAAGGTAGATTGCTCACTTGTTGAGCTCACGATACAGAAACAACTTTCATTTAATGATGCCTAACCTGGAAAATAATATTTTTGACTATTTCACTTACTGACATCGTCATAAATTCGATCTATGAAACGAAACTTTAGAATTTTGACCATATCACAGTGAATTTATCTAATCATTTTATCCAACCGTTTTATCACGCGATGTGCATTTGTCTTGTGATCAGTGCATCCAACTTTATACCTCCACTATATAATTCCTGAACGCGCATTACTGACCACTTTTCTGTGTTTTCATTAATTGTAAATTTAATTAGCTTAATGTGTGTTCACTCATGAAATTGTTTTTGCATGTCTAAAGTCTAAAATTATTTGGTAAATTATGTGACAATATCTCCCCAAGCTAATCTTATAAACACGTTTTCACTGTGGTAAAATGCTTTCTCTATTTTGTTTTTCTCAGTTGGTATTAGTAAATCGAATGGTAGTAACTGTATTAGTTAACTTTCATCTATTTCAATCTCACCGTTTATGAATAGGTGGGTATTCATAAGTGTAACGCTGTGTTAATAATCTGTGCGCGAATTTCAAATATATATTATTTTTTATTCTTATTCTATTCATGAAATAATCTCACAATGTTCGTGAATTTATCGGCACTCTCAGACGCTTTTGTGATATTACTTATGATAGTTTTTCAAAAATATATGTGCTTAAATTAGACTTAAATATAAAAGTTTACTATTACCAGTAAAATTTACCTAGTCAGCTAATTCTCTCTTGTAAATGAGAGACTGCTTTAGGAAATATATGCTATTCTGAAAGCCGGCGCAGAAAAGTTAGTTCCCATAGAACAATTTCCTAACTTTGATTGATTTGGTTTATTTATGAACGCTCTTTAACAGCTCAGGTCATCAGCGTCCCATTCAAATCAGGGCGTGAAACGACCGACAAATTTTGCTCAGAGGCCTCTTCTTTCAGGCTTGAGGTTCTTTATCGTGCCGTAAATGTACGACACGGGACCCACGGCTTTACTTCCCTTCCGAAGGAAGTCATACTTAGGTATTTTACGCCCGAAAAAATCCATCGATCTCGGCCGGTTTGAACCCGCGATCTTGGGTTTAGAAGGCAAGTATGGTTACCACTACACCCTCAGGACCACCTTTCTAACTTGAGAAAATGCTACACTGGTGTTTCGGTTCAATGTATTTGGGTAAATCTGCATTTTCGTATCTTACTTTCTGGCTTTTAACAGCTAACGTGCAAACGCAAACATAACTAATTAACAAGATGCGCAGCATTCTTACTGCAAGCTAATTTTATTACATCTATTTTAGATTCTGTCTTAAGTTATAATTTATTAGTTTGTGTGTGTTTGTCTTAATATCTATATATAGATACCAAGGAATAATGTTACCAGGCTTGATAACGGAAAGTAGATCACAACCTGTTTTATACGAATTGAAATTAATATTATTCAACAGTGGAGATATTTAAAGGTTTTATTAAATGTGGTGTAGAACGTTACTTTAGAATATAGTAGAATTTCACCTTAATAGCATGTCGCATTCATTAGCCAATTGAAGAATCAAGAGAAACGCTTTTTTGGAAACTTTCAAAACATTTTCCTTATCTCATGTTTATCGATTGTAAGATTTATCCCCAATATAAGCAACATGTGTCTCAACTGAGAGTAAACTTAAAACATTAATTAACAAAACAAAAATATTTTCCTTATAACCAATAGGTTTAGAGAGTCTTCTTACTCTGAAGACAACAAAGTAACTGTTACAAACTGAATAATATTTTATCTTCTAAAATTCTGTGTGGTAGAGAGAATTTTCTTGTAGTCATTGACCTGATTGCTTGCTGTTCTTGCAACTATGTAGCAGCAGTAGGGACATTTATTCAGTGTTTACTTCGGCTGCTAAGAGTGCCGCAGACGGTTGCGCTCTACTTCCTAAAACGTGAGTAACTTTCTGATATAAAGATGCTGGAAATTTCGTCCATCTTTAAGACAGACATTTCCACCGAGAAACCATATTCTGATCCCCACTATAATGTTTCTATGATGTTTTCCGTTACATTCCGAACCCGTATTTCTACTAATTTTGGGAATATTCTTGTTGGTTAACGTTTAGGATTGCAGCCGTATTTATAGGCTACCTTCATTATGTTAATGAATTGTGGTAGTGATAATTATAAGAATTGAAGATGCAGAGTTATACTTATTAAAGTAATGAGTTGATATTGATATTTACTGTGTATGTATATAATTAGAGATACATTTACTATGTGTTGATACGTTTTGAGACATGTGCCTGTATGTATAATTTTGGCAGATAACAGTAATTTGCAAGTGGCATTATATTTATTCTGTGTTGACTGTAGCCATCTGGGTGGGCACAGCGTATCTGCATACTGAAAGCAGTCAGCTGTAAAGTTCGTGCAGTGCATGTGCAGATATCAGCTGGTAGTTAATTTGATGGAACTTTTGTCAGCTAGTGGTTAGGCCTCCGTGTGTTATTCAGTGCTTTGTTCTTTGTTATTTATGCTACCACATAAATCTAATCTTCAAGAATTATTATATGTACGATACATATTGAAAACAGATTCTTCCATAGAGGAGGTTAGGTGATTGGTTAGAAAATATTCTGTTAATCGTCTTGTAGACTGAGAAGCAGTTTGTCATTAATAAGAAGCGTGTTTCGAACCGCCATGTTCTTATGAAAGAAACGTTGAAAAAGAAATATAGGAATTTCTTACGCACCCGACAAGGTATTGTTGTTGAGCAGATCATGTTTCAACATCTCTAATAACAAAATTATCAGTATTAAATACAGTATTATTTTATGTATTCATTAAAACTATAAATACTAAGTTTCACGTGCGTCGGCCCATAACTCAAATAATCACACTGTAAGTGTAATATTGTGGCAGTGATTGATTTATATAAAGCGATACATTTTAGACTGCAACTGATGTAGATCCCATTCTTCTCTTCCCCTGTTTATCGCCGCCACTTATGTACACCGTTTGTCACAAGTGCATTGGTTTTCCATTTTCTATATAGTGAGGTGGACTTTATTAGCTACCACCCCTGTATAAATTATAATCAACACATTAACTAATTTATGTGATTTTTCTATTTTATTCATGATTGTTGTGTCATTTTTATTTTCTGTACTGTATCGAGGTACTGTGTGTAAAATGTTATTTTCTTACTAGCGTATAAAAACTTCACCTTGCAATGAAGACAGAGAAGCCGGATGCCCATCGTAAAAATATTTGTATAGATGGCGCAAACAAACGGCGGATCGATATTTCTTGGGGAATTCTAAAGCAGAATCTTAGTAAAGATATTTCTTTTGTATCTTATTAGACAGATAGTTTTGCTTTTACTATATTAGGTAAGGGCAGGCGTAATAAAACATGTGCCAGCTACGGGGGTAAAATGGCAGGCCGGTAACCTCCTGAAGGGGAAAAGCTAACGGTATACGTGGGTAACATGCTGAGAACCTCGTACGCATGATTAGCCAATAAGAGAGCTGAGAAGGACATTATGCGAGTCCATTATCCAATAGATTTTCTTAGATAAAAGAAAATATTCTAGATCTTTTTAAAATATTTTTTTTGAAAGAATGACCGACTTTAAGGTTTATTTCAGCCTATAATTTTGGGGGCTTAGAGTTAATTGGGTATTCAGATTATCAGTTGTTAATTGTGGCTCAGTTCAAGCACTCAGCTGTTACTGTATCAGTTTTAGTGATCAGTTGCGTCAGTCATAACAGTTTTGAAGATTTAACATTGTCGGAGGTATCAGTGCCAGTAGTGAACATGAAGACTAGTATTCAGTGTAAAAAACGTGTGAAATATTGTTGCTGAACTAATTAAGAGATTCTTATAGTACAGCGAAAGTGTCTTTAACAATATAAGATATTCTCCAAGGAATAACGGTGGCCCATTTAAATGGAATAGAATTTGACAATAAATCGTGTTTCATCTTATAATACGACAAATCTCTGTTAATTCCCTTATTAATCTCCTTGACTCCTTCCCCTGTTATCTACGGATAACCAAAATTCCAGCTAGAAGAGCCTTGCCGGTGCAGCGGGAAGCAATCATCAAGAAAGAAGAAAATATCATTCCTAAAATAAAAAAAAAAAAATACCATTCTAACAGTAAATCACAAATATTTAATTCTTCTAATACATATATATTATCCGTTCTCTCTCTAGCGGTCGCAATTATTATTTTTTCTGAACTAAACTCGGCATATAGCTCTCAATAAACAAACGATTTGTCTAGTTCGTTAACCAGCAAAATTGGACCATTGGGGGTGGGGGTTAACCTAAAGCGAAAATAGAAAAATCGCTCTAGCTGTCCCAAATTTTGATTTTTTCTCAACGAAACTCGGGAGATTTCTTTAAAATAAATTGATAAAAGTAGTTTTCGAAGTTCATGGTAATCGGGTTGTTAAGAGCGGGACCATATCTGAAAAGCAAGTGGGGGTTAAAGCAAAATTTTAAATTCGCTCTAGCGGCCGCAATTTGATTTTATTTTAAAGGAAGTTCGGTATATGCCATTGAAATACGAAAAATTGATACCGAAAATCAGTGAAATTGGACTGTTAACAAAGGAGGGGGGGATATTAATCTAACATTAGTTTGAGAATTATATTTATATGTAATAGCGCTCTGTAATAACCTTCAGAAAACGTTTTGGTTACACATTTTTACTACAATAACATTTAAATTAAATTTCAAAGCCAATCAAAATCCATGTAACTTTCGATTGTTTTTATATACTTTGTACATTGTAATTGTCTCTGAATAGTAACATGTTTTTGTTTTATTGAAACATATGAACATCTTCATCTTAAATACACAATGTAACTCGAAACTTTCTGTTATTTCTCCATATTTTAGCGAATATAAAGATGATACCAAGGGCCTTAGTTCATAAACATGGTTATATTTAAAATATTTAAAATACCCACACAGTAAAACTTTGTCTATCAGTGGTCAAAAGTATATTTAATTAATAGTATAGAACTAATTTTTATAATTTAATCCCAATAATAATAATAAATTAAAAATGTGTTTTCTCTTTTTGTAATACTTATAGGTTGCAAGAGCAATTAATATTGCATAATTTGTATTTTATATTCATTTTTATTAAAAGTTATTCAACTCGGTGAGGAATTCGCTTAGTTTACGCTGCTCCTGCGTGGCTGACCCACTAATGCATAGATAATGAAACAATTAATACAAAACATTCAACAGAATTTTATATTTAATACTGCACTCATTTCTGAATGAAAAAAAAAATATTATAAATGAAGAAAGAAACGCCAAAGTGTTTTTATAAAGTGTTACAGCTTCAAGATGCAGGTAAAATCATACGCCGAACGCCACTGCATTGTCTGTACCTACACGCTTGAATGCGCACAGATCTACTGCAGAATGCCGCATTCAAAAGCAACCAGCTCTGAAACAAACGCACGGCAGGTGCACAAAGATGAACGGCAAGGCAGATTAGTATGCATTATCTAACGTCTTACTGTTCTACATCAAGCTTTATGTTCAGTCGGGAGGCTGTTGGATATCCGTAAGGGAAAAGATGTGGAAGAAACAGGTATCGTCTTTACAAGTATATGGCGGACAAATGCTTTGTAAATTTCTGAGATACGTTCCTTTGATGAAACACGCGATAATACAATAGCGATAATAATATAATAATAAAAATGTAATAATAATAACAATAATAATAAAATAATAATAACAATAAAATAATATTAATAACAATAAAATAATATTATTAATGAATATGAAAGGATTTTATACTTTTTCACTGCTCCACAGTGCTATACTAATTATTATATCTAATGTATACCAACTGTCTGGAAGTGTTTCTGTAATGACATTATTTAATTTAACAGAATGTGCAGTTACATTTTGCCCAAATCCAATGATAACAATTTAATACTTCAAAAATTGTTTATTGTATTAAAATTTACTGAATTCAAAAACTACTTGCTGACTTAAGACAGATTAAGTGCAAGTTTCGGCGGCTATATGCTCGGCGGCTATCAGTGCTGCCACCCGAATTCGCTTCCCTAGTGAAATCTCGGCTACACAATGACTGCGGAGTGACTTCTCAATGATCCTTTAGAAAATAACAAATTTCCTCATAATGAACTACATAAAAATATTAAAAAATCCTAGCACCTGGTATCACTTTTTGTGTCCAATATTTTTATGCTTCCTCATTTTTCTTTCCCCAGACTTTTTTGGAAAAAAGTAAACTGCTAAAAGTTGGCCATACTTTTAATCCATTTCAGTTTAGTCCATAATTGAAATTGCAAGCTACCTACAGACCTTCTGTATTCAAGTATTTCAAATTATTTATTTAAAATACATCAAATTTACACAAAAATACAATGTTTAAGACATTGATGCGGAAGTTTAAATCCAACTTTGATTGCCCTAGATTTACCCCCTCGTCTGGTGACACCTTGAAATTTCAGATTGAATTCTTACCTTATCATACTTCAATTTTAAACAGGATTAATTTGTTTTACCTCTTTTTTGTTCGATAGTTGCCTGGCAACCTGGATTGTTGTTTGAATTTGGAAGTCAGTTATTTGCAGTATGAAAACATAGTTTATTCTTGGTAATAATACACTTATCAATATTACTGTACTATGGCCTATTTCGGAACTTTGACTAACCCAATTATATTATGTTCTTTCTTGTATAGTATACACCATTATGAAAAAACATTATTGCAAAATACTTAAATATTTTTAAAAAATGAGTTAAGTACACCATTTTGTGCAGGTGCACATTTAAATGTCTGTAGACTCCAAAAACGATCCTTATATAGAGCAAACACTATCAGAAAAAATAAGGCAGTTATACAGAGAACGCAACGCAGGCTGTAAGCCGCATCGTAGCGAAGAAAGGTGACCGCTACTGTTCGGGGTTGCAGCCACAAGATACTTTCGTCTCGTATGGAAGCGCTGTAATTATGAAGTAATATAACTAACAAGTGAGGGGGAAAAACCTTATCCGCGGAGAATCGAACCCGCAACCTTCACATCTAACCTATCGAGCTAACAGGGTTTCATGCTCAGAGTGGAAATTATTTGCGCATAATAATAGCTAGTCAAAATCGTAACCATTCGGCAATCTTCGCTACCGTTCGGCACTGCAGCCTGCATTGCGTTCTCCATTTAAGGAAGGGGGGGGGGATGCCAGTTATACAAAGTCAGCCTATGTTGTTATCATTTTAAATAATTGGTGGTTGTTTTTGTGAAACATTTTGGTAATGAATTAATTACATACTGTATGGTCTGTATGTATAATAATTCTCAACGTTGGTATCTATTTAGCCCTCTCTTCTAGAAGTCAACTAAAACTACAGGAACTAAAAGAAAGGAACCAGGAACTGTTTGTTATTCAGGACTATGTAGATGAGTGAATGTCCATAAAAGGGCACCAGTAACTATATAATTATCCTTTGCACCTTTTACAATAAGCCTATGAAGATGAAACAGTCAAAAATGGAATCCCAGAAGGAATGTACAAACTACTGCCCCCAGAAAGGCGCCAGTTCTTCGAATATCTTCAAACTGATTTACAAGCAGATACTTCCAAAAATGTATGTTGCAAACATTGATGAATCAGACAACAGTGAAGTGTAGAAAATTATAAATATATGCTCTAATTTCCTGTCAAAATATTAATTTTGCACTTAAATATTTTATTGCATTCATAATATAATTTTTTTCGATTATATTATATTGATACAAAATGACCCAAGCCCGACGCTCCCTCATTCACCAACCATTATTTACGGTCTGTAATAGACAAAAACTGGTTATGTTTATCAAATACTTAATTCATTCATCCCGAAGAAACGCCTGTGGTTTATTACTTGGATGTTATAATTTACATGTGCTGAAGATTTCTTTTATTCTTCTGAAAAATCATCATTTTTAAAAGGTCTGTTTTTGTAATAATGTCTTAATATTTCAGCAGTTTTTGGGATATTTATTCCGTCAACAAGCCAGAATGACAAGTAACGATATGATAAAAATTCAATCCTGTTTAAAATTTTAATTATCATAAGATAGGTATTCAAATTTTAAATTTTAAAATTAGATTAGAGGCGGTGAAGGAGTGAAAATAAATTTATGCATTATTCAAACTTTCCCTTTAACATCTACATTCATATGCTTTATTAAAATTAGGTTTATTTTAACTTGGCAAGCTTTTAAATGTAAATGCATTATTTTAACACAATTGTCAATTTTTGTTTTAAAGGGCAGAAATCCAGTTCTTGAACATATCAGAAAAATAAAAGTGCACTATTTCCAAATAATATTCTATCGATGACTTACATAAAAATTAATTTAATAAGGATTTTACTCGTTCTCTCTTGTTCTCTCTCTCTCTCTCTCTCTCTCAAATAATATTCTATCGATGATTTACATAAAAATTAATTTATGGAGGATTTTACTCGTTCTCTCTTGTTCTCTCTCTCTCTCTCTCTCTCTCTCTCTCTCTCTCTCTCTTAGTAATGTTAGCACCCGTAACACCCTGTGTTACTATCACAGGCGGTGAACATGATTACATTGGAAAGTCGAAGATGAACTACGTTTAAAGAAGCCAAAACATACGACGAGGAACAATTATGTGTTATTCGTTACAAATTGTACTCAGATACAAAAGTGGGTATATATAATTCAGTGATGTCATGTGTGAATTTAAAAACCATTAATGCTGATTAATTTCACCGATATTATGAGCACGTCTTTTCTGTTTATTTTTAAACGTGTTAGAGCAAAAATCTGTAATTAACAAACTTATTCAGTGAAAATAATGTTTTCCTCTCAAAGAATTACAGAACGCTAGAATTTAAGTCACGTTATCATAGAAAATTCTACTTTGCGTGATTTTCTGGTACTCTATGCATTAACATGCTCGCAAAATATGAGACCTGACCTCGAGGGCTCCTAAAGCCATTCTGTCCTGACAAGGTAAGTGCCGGTCGTAAATTTCAACGGACGTTAACTGCCAACATTTTATTTCCATATTAATATTTCTCTCTTTTTAAAGCTGGTTCTGATATAACCTTGTTAGGAGCCATACATAGGAGCAGATTGAAACAAATGAGCCAGGGAGAGCTGTTCTTGGACGAATTCGCCGTAATTCTTACAAATAACGAATCTTTTTACTGGATGTCGTATGCCACTAAAGCATGGGTTTTTCAGTATTGTCTTTCAGAAAACAAGTAAAGATGCGAAGTAGGTAAATAAACGTCACTATTCAAACTAACCAAGGGAGAATAATCAATTTGCAAGATTACATTATATATATAGGTATAGGTAGCCAAAATGTATACACACTTCAAGCAAGAAAAAGCTGTGTTAACATAACAAAACTGAATTCACACAAACAGAAAATGATGAGCACTAATCATCTTAGACTTTTACAGTTACAACAGTTGCTCAAAAGCCCCACCATCGGCGTCGATACACTTCTGAGTACGTTGAACTGCTGATTGAGCAACGTTTGCGAAAGTGTCCTCAGCGATTGCAGCACATGCCGTTTCAATTTCTTCCCGAAGTGCTGGCAGTATAACTGATTTTCTATGGTATACGGTACTATGCATTTCTTTCAGAGCCCTCCGAGCAAAATTTATCGGTCGTTTCGCCCCCCGAATGCAATGACACGCCGGTCAGCTGAGATATTAAACAGCGTCCGTAAATAATCCAAATAAGCAAACAAATACACAATAATTATGTACACTTAACAACCAATCACTGAAACATTAATAAATGATTATTATCAGTAAAGAAGACACCATTGTCCAGTCTTATTCTGTATAGGATGTCAATAACCTAAGAGAAAGCACGGAATGAACAGACAACCTAATATCTTCTGTATTAAAGCCTAATTAGGTGCACAAATCTTTTATTCGGTACATAGTTCATGAAAATTCAATTGAAACATAGTCGTGGCCCTGGTCACTTTTCTGCCTCTCGCACACATCTTGCAAGCTGCGTATAATTTATTTGTATGTATATACCACAAATAATTTTATAAGATTAGTTTCAAAATTTAGTTTTATTCTCGCTATCGTTTCTGAATTGACTGTGACACCAACTGAATTCAACACGCCACATGTTGCAATGAAAGCTTTGAACCCTAAACGTGTTTCCGTGCTTAACAAAATAATTAATATTTAATAAAATGTGTATGATCAACAAGTTTGGTGATTATCAGAAAGTAGCAGTGGTAATACTGGAGGAAGCTATTAGAACAGCGAAAACCTGAATTTCCTGTAGATTCTGAGAATAACATTTCTGTTTTATCCAAAAATAATGAATCCCAGATAAATAAAAACAGACGTGAAAAAGTTTGGTTCCATTAACTAATTTGTCCTTTATTCGTCATTTTTGCTCTTTTGCTCTCCTTGTACCCACTTTAGAACAAGGTAAGCTACATTAGAAGGGATATGGGTATCCATTTTCAACTAATAGTATATAGCTATTACAAGGAACTAAACATCCTTAACGGGGTTATATTTTTTAATGTGTTAATATTTTTCCTAACAAAATAAATGCGTTATAGACAGACAGACAGACAGACAGATAGATACGAGAGAATGTTCATAAGCTTCCAGACTCGCCGATAAGGATTATTGCTCTCACAATCCTTATCTGGTGTCCTAACTTATCTGTTAAGTAAATAATTGCAGGTATAACTTCCGATCTGCTGTGTTCGGTTGTTCACAAAAGAAGAACTTACTCCAAATGAAATTAAACAGCGATTGGACGGTGTATATAGGGAAGCATCCCCCTCATATTCTACCGTAAAAGAATGGGCCAAACTTTTTCGAATGGACCAAGAAAGCATTGAAGACGAAGAGCGTGCAGGTCGGCCCTTGAAAGGGCTCACTCCCGAAAACGTCGCTCTTGTGAAAGGAGAAATTGTGGAATACCGGCGGCTCAAAGTTACAGAAATAGCAGCAAGGTTGGACCTTTCTAAAACATCACTCCTTCGAATTATTCACGAACATTTAAACATGAATAAGGTTAGTGCAAGATGGGTACTTAGACTTCTTTCCTCAGTCCAAAAGCAGCAAAGAGTCATCTGTTGTCACACATTTTTGGAGCTTTGCCGTGACAACAACAGGGTAACACAACAACCATTGTTACAGGAGATGAAACTATGATGCTCTACTATGGTCCATTGTCCAAAAGAGAATCAATGTAGTGGCGTAAACCTGGCAAAGTACCGCCTCTAAAGGCCAAGATCACTCAGTCAACCAAGAAGATCATGACCATAATCTTTTGGGATTGTGAAGGAATACTCTTCATTGAGTGGTTCTATCAAAAACAAAAGGCGAGAAAGCTGAGTGGTGGTGTGCGCCTTCTTCACGGCAACGCGCATGTGCACACAGCTCTTGTTGCAAAGGAAGCTGTGAAGAAATGTGGCTTCAAGGAGATCGAACATCCACCCTACAGCCCAGATCTAGCTCCCAGGGACTATTTCCTCTTTTCAAAACTCAAGAAGGATCTTCGAGGAAGGAAATTTAAGTGTGACGAAGAAGGGGTGGATTTTCTTTATGCCAGTTTTGCAGACAAGACTTCTGACTCTGGGGGGGGGGGGGGACTGAAATGTTAATTCAAAGATGTGAGAAGCATATTGCAATAAAGGGTAGGTATATTGAAAAATGTAATATAGTTTTTGTCCTTATCATACTTAGAAAATGGTTAGGCCCGAAACTTATGAACCTACCCTCTTAGGTAAGTAGGTAGCTATCGGGGTGATTAATAGAGTTTCAGCCTTCTCCAGCACATCAGCCTTCAGGAAGGTTCGCCTTCATTATTTACCAAAATCTGTTCCTTGTATAAGTGGCAGTATTTTGGTTCCCATCTGGCATCCTTTCCAAGATTTTCCCTGATTATGTACGTAACCACCAAACAGGTTATGCGGGGCAGATTCTTCGTCTTGTTTGCACAACCTGCAAGTGGATTCATCTTTATAGAGTCTCGCCTTTCGTAGATGTTTCTTGAAGTGACCATATTCAGTAATTAAGACAAATACTTTCCTTATTCCTCTTCTGCCCAATTGGAGAAGGGACGAGGAGAGATTCTTGCTAGGACCTAGGATAAATTTCCTAGCAAACGGCTGTCTGTGTATCTTGATGTTAAACATTATTGGAACTTGTGTGAATCAGACGGTTCAGCTACACCCGGTCAGCCACAGGTCGCTTAAGGAATGCACTATCTCAAGCCGATCGACAAAAGCAACAGCTTTCTCGCTAAGATGTTGCATATGTTTATTAATTTATTTACAATCCAGTAAAGTTAATCTCACCTCTATTTATTTTTGTACAATTAAATATTTTAAAAATTGAACAAACTTTCAAGCAGATATGAATGATATTTTTCTCCAGAGTCGCGACCACTTTATAACTGATTCGTATGGTCATAAAACAAAACCAGTGTTTTCCACCTGCATTATTACAACCTGGAAGGAATTTTGGGCTTAAGTTCTATAACCCACACAATGATAAATGACCTAGTATTAATAAATTGAACTTGAATAGCCTTAAGAATAAAATTCGACGCATTGAATTGTCTTTGTCCACTAAAATATATGTTCACATATATGTCATATTTTAATGGTTGATAACTTTGAAGTTATAAATAAAATATACAATTTAGTACTTACAGTTTTTTAATACTAGTCCAATGAATTTTTATTATAAATGTCATTTCGTAATAAAAATATTTTAACTACACCTGCACCTGGACGCTTGTTCACTCGGATGGGTTTATTGAGTTAATATTAAATATGATTATTTGTGTGAATAAATTGAATAGATTCAATCTCTATATCGCTTCTCTCCAGATAATGCAGAATCAAAAAAACTGTTACAAGAATTTGTTTCTCAACTTAAAAGGCACCATGTTTCCCAGGTCTGCCATGTGTAGCACAATACAGTTTATGATCCAAATAATAATAATAATAATAATAATAATAATAATAATAATAATAGGTTTTTCAAAAGTAAGAGGTGCTTTAATTTCTTATATGTTGTTTATTTTCCCATAAACGTAAAAATCACGACACTGGATTATAACAAAAAAAAAGTTTTAAAAAATTTATGGAATTCAAAGAATTTTTGTTTCCTCTCAGTGCAGCCATGGGATCCTATTTAAAAGAATATCAGGATCCGAACGTTGTTGTCACAGTTAGTCCATTTCAACTTACAGGGAAAAATACATAAAGAGGGTGAAAGGGAGGAAAGCAGATGGACTTTCTATTATTATTATTATTATTATTATTATTATTATTATTATTATTGTTGTTGTTGTTGTTGTAGTTGTTGTTGATGTTGTTTCTTTTTCATTCATTTATTTAATTATATATATTGTATAACTATTATATTATTCTTTAAGAGAGGAATTTTTTCCACAAGACATTAAGTAAAACTAACATATATATAATACTAGTAAATAAAGTGGAACGCACGATACATTTTCAAAGCGGACTATACATTCTATACCCCCTTCTTTTTAGATTAAATATATGATAAAATGAACTTAACTTAATCGAAAGAAAATAATATACTTCGGTTTAAATATAAATGGTTTAAAATAGGAACTAACAAAGCAGACCTTTACTTATGCTGAACATTTATAATTGAACCACAATCAGAAATAAGTTGCACGGGTCATGGGAGGTTAAAAATGCAACGATGAATATTCCATGTGTCTAATGAGCATTTGTTTTATGGCAGAACTGTAGCATGTTTCCAGTTAAGAAACAGGACATTTCGCAAATGCAAAAACCATTAAGGGCGTTTAGTAATACATACTCGTATGCTAATATACGAAGATAAAAAATAATAGTATTGTATTTTCGTTTCACTTCCTGAGTGAAATGGAACACATGACCAGAGATATGAAAGATCGTCGTTAAATAAATATGTATCCCATAATATTAATAATAATGAGTATAATATATATATATATATATATATATATATATATATATATAACTGTAATATTCGTACTGGTAGGAGTAATTGATCATTATTAAACACTTATTAACAGGGGATGGGTTGTGTAAATTTTACCTTTAATTATTGCATAATATTATTTGAACAACGGTTTTAAAGAATCCACACCTTTAATCCTTGTGCGATATAAATTGAATTTTCCTATTCCCTCCTCCTCCTTCCTATCTGCTAGCAAAGACCAGCCGACCCATGCATTTGAGTTTTTCTCAGAGATACCTGAAAGGGGGGGGGGGATTCAAATGCCTGGGGCTCTGAAGGAGAATAGCGATTAGTATTTCCAAGCAATTTATTAGTTGGAGTACTTCATCGCACTCGCTGTGGCATGTGTTTAAGAACACAAACTGATATTTGCTGTTAAAAAGAGGTTGATACTGTACAAGAACTAAATGATGGACATACGGTTGAACATATGGCAATGAGTGTCCACATTCATAATAAGTAATATCCTTGAAAATGCCCAGTACAAGTTTTCACAGATAATTCCATAACTTTCCACAAATAGAAATTAGCAATATACTCCTTTACTTATACTGAACCTTTTTAATTCAACCACAATCAGAAGCACGTTCGTTGTCATGGTGATGCAAAAAGTCCTATTTGTTCTATAATAAGCCAATGCCAGTATTCTTAAGATTTTGTGGAAAAATTAAGAAAGCATGGGAAATTAAGTTACTTATTTCTTTTGAAAAGCTGTGTATTGCTCATATACGAATATTATATGAATTAAATAATAATAAAACAACAGCAGAACAGTCAAAGGGTTATAATAAATAGTATATTCAAATTAAACTCTTGAATGTTCATTAAAACAAAATAAATAGTTAAAAATAATTTAGTTTTTTAGGAAATATGGCTATCATTTACATACATTTAATTAATAAATATATGATAATGGAATTAAGATATTTAACTCAATAGTAGGCAGAATTAATTCTAGAATCATAAAAAACTATGTCTCTTCCTTCTATTTGTCATACTTTTCTTTAATAATGCTGATTAATTTTCGTCATGTTTTCCTTTGGGCCATATAAAAATGCAGTTTTTAAGTAATAGTGAAAGTATAATTAATAATCATTATAATCCAGGATTGTGGTACAATAATAAAAACATATAAATGGTTCCCTATTTTTTCTGATATACATTTACAATGTTTTATTTTTCTAACCTTCCCTCTCCTTCCAACCTCCTTTCCTCTCCCCGATTCTTCAAACCTTTTTGAACAACATAAATAATCCCACCTTCTGAAACTTAATTACAATCGAAAAAGTAAAGCTTTATTGATTAGTCATGTTTTATTTTCCTTTCCTTAATGTCATTTCCTTCTGTAATAAGGTTTTCTTACGAACTTTCTTTTAATATCTTTAATCATTTTACATTCTGTTTCTTTTCGTCGGTAGCAAATGTATTCCTAACGATAAATTAATTTCGGAATTAAGCATAATATAATAATGAACTACTTCCTTTCACGGTGATGTGATTTAAGGTTTTTTTATTAAATTGTCTCTGTCGATTCTGTTTTACCTAAGAAGAATAAAAGAAGTTGGTAATATTTGTACACAGCAAGAAACTACAGCAATAGAATTCCAGTCTCACTCTAAATTTTTTGCAAGTGGTCTTGGTAGTTATGCCAACAATTAAACTTTATCTGTTTATTATACTTATTCCCCCATAATTTCATACTTGGTTATTGATTGCAGGCAATTCGAAGCAAAGATGGATCGATGGCATAAGGTTTCTGTACCAGGTTGGAGATAATTCATTTCTGGATAAATCATAGATAAAGCACACTGCGCACACCTAAGAACTTCACTGAAAAGCACCGTGCGAAAGTGAGTCAGATGGCAAAGATAAACGATTGCACAATATCGTAGACAGAATATTCTATTGAAAAAGATGCATGCATAAAAACGCTTGCGAGAGAACATGTTTGTAATAATACAAATATACTTATTGGTCAAGACCAACTATATTTACCATACACCAATATGGAAAAAATGGCGACCGAAGTGAGCCTATTACTAGCAATAGCAAATACGGAATTTTTACACAGTATTATGTTTACAAGATAACACTAATTTTAATTAGAAAATGTTTTACGATTTTTATAATCTGACATTGTTTACAAACAACCTCTCACATGTAAACTAAATATAAAATAATATAGATTAAAACTTCTCTACAATTAATTACAACTCTTTAAGAAATACATGGACTTCCAAATAAGTGAACACTTTAAAAGTAACCTACATAGTTGGGACAGCATTAGTCATCGTCTAATTTAAGGAAAAGGACATAGTCTTCCTTGACAATAATTATAAACGGGTACACCGGCCTTTGTAAAGCAATCGAAACATAATATCTTGCTCACACCATTCATTAAAACTCTCTTCATCTCGCTCCAGAACCCGCTTCATACGTTTTTCCGGATCTTTCCTTTTCATTAATTATCACTGTAATATAAGATAGTAGATTAAGGAAAATTGCTCCAGGGAAAAATTCCTTCGTAACCAAAAAATTTAGTAAGAACTGTTAATGCACACTACAGTTTCATGTATAATAATAATAATAATAATAATAATAATAATAATAATAACAATAATAATAATAAACAAAATCTAAACAACTAACACGCCGTTATTGATTTACTTTCAAATTGAACTTTCCTTTTCATTAATTATCACTGTAATATAAGATAGTAGATTAGGAAAATTGCTCCAGGGAAAAATTCCTTCGTAACAAAAAATTTAGTAAGAACTGTTAATGCACACTACAGTTTCATGTATAATAATAATAATAATAATAATAATAATAATAATAAACAAAATCTAAACAGCTAACAAGCCGTTATTGATTTACTTTCAAATATGAACTACTGCAATAAACTACCGAACGAACCAAATAAACAAACCCGTGTTTAATAGCAGCATCATTAATGCCTTCATTACGTCTCTACATAACCTCACTTGCAAACCAGTCGAAACATAACACCATCACTAAAACTGTCATCTCGATGCAAACCTCGCTTCCGGGGTTTTCCTTTCTTTGCTAACGCATATCGTCATATACGATGGTAGATTAGAGAAACTTAGAGAAACTGGATACTTTTACGATCCTGTGACCATAGGGAAAGGAGTCTGGGAGATTAATAATATTTCTCGTTATAGAAGATGAAACACAATTTATTGTTCATGAACTATTGCAAATAAAATGTACTGCCGTTATTTCCTGGAGAATATGTGCCACTTTCGCATTAACTGCATACTCTTCAATGATAGTTTTCCACAAATGATACTCTTCTGCTGTACTAAACTGTAACAAATGATTGGATTACTAATACCTACACTTCCATATTGACTTAGAATCCAACGGAAATTTTCTTTTCTTATAACCAACTTAACTGAACGGAGAGTGTCCCTCGGGCGCAAAATGGCAAGACTAAATAAACATGGCAGCCTCACATACCGGTCTCACGAAGCTATCTTTCTTTATTCTTTCAAACATGTTTTTAAAAAAAAAATCTAGAATATTTTCTCCCATCTTTGCATCTCTATTGGGTAATCTGTTCCCTTAAAATTTTTTTGCTATTTTATTGGTCAGATGGCGTACGTGACTTCTTGCATGTCAACTACATCTCTTACGTATTAAATGGGACAGTTAGGATCGCCCTTCGAGGTTATTCAGCCCCGTAATCGTCATATTCTTTATTATGTCTCTCTTGCCTAACTAAATAACACCTAACCTTGCAAACAATACGAAGAAACATCCTTTCCATGAACCCTGCTAAAGAATTTCTCCTTAGGCCCTCTATACAGATATTGTTACAATAGGCAACAGAAATTCCCAGGTCAGCTGGGGGTAGCTTTCTGCACGCTGGTACGAGAAAATAATATTTTACGCGCAATAATTCAATACTTGACAAGGGGAAAAAAATGGCATTACACTGATGACTATAATAAGGAAGTCACATGAAATTACTCTAATTAAAGTTGGGAGGGGAAGCTTATAAATACTGTCTCACAGTCAGTTGTAATGCATTTTTTGACCATTTGAAAGATGAAATGAAGCAAAAAACGTTCAAAATTGGTGCATAAAACCAGGTGCACATACCATCCCGCACATTGACAGTCGTCATAGCAAAACTATCTCTAAAGTTGATTCTTCATTTACCCTAATCCTTAGACTAGTTCTGGAGACTTCTTACTGTTGCCAGACTCAAATATTTGACTCCTTCAATGACTGTTTTACAGAGTTTGATCAAATCAAATGGGTTAATAAATTGCTATGTAGTCATCGATAGAATTTATATTGAGAAAGACATTAAATCTTTTTTTTTTTTTAATCTTTGTTTTCACTATCTCTTGATGAAGCGAGGTAATGAAACTCCCAAAGTGTGGTAAAAATAGGTGTGCAATTTTCCTCATTGAGGCCTAACTCACTTAATGAAGCTTTTGTTTGTTCATATCTATCCGGAGTCCTTGTGGAAGTCTGCGCAGGGTGTTCACTCTGGAAAATAAAGGACCACGCCTGCATCCGTACTGCTGGAAGCTGCGGGGAGAGGAGAGCTTTATCATCCAAGCAAAACATTACGCACTGCATACGTATCATCATCCATTCAAATACTTAACAGCGATTCATCTCTTTGCGTTAACGTGAACAGCTGGACGTTATCAACACATTCCTCTGGCTAGCCATCTCTCCAGCTTCCAGCAGTGCCTACCGCTTAAGTCCTGGCCACCCCTCGTATCTCTCACCTCATCCCTTCCTCCCAAAGATACAAAGGGTTCATGGTAACCGAGAGACGGAAACAACCTTTTCTATCCCATACTGTCCTTTCAAAACGTTCTATTGTAAATTAAAGTTTTATTTAACATAATTTAATTTAAACAAATCAATTTAGTTAGTGGAGGAAAGTTTAAAATAAATTTTAGGTTTTACCATCTACTCCTAGACACATACACTTTGAAATATCAAATGACATGCCTACCTTTTGATGCTTAAATTTTACAGACGGTGCAATTGTTATAAAAAATATATAGTTGCCTGGCAACCTAGACTGTTGCTATTGTTTGAATTTGGACAAAATAAAAAATTAGTCAGTTAATTGCGGGTTCGAAAACTTTTTTGATTAAAGTTACATTTATAAATATTACGATATTAAAGCTTATTTCGAAACTCTTGGAATGATCAAAACAGAACTATCATTACATTCAATGCTTATACCGCCCAAATTCAAACAGTAACAACAGTTCAACGATAAAAACAAAAGATGTGAAAACAATTGAAAGGTACGAGGGAAAATAAATCAATGTACACTTTTTACTCTTTTACAGAAAAGTAATTTGAAGTTTAAAACGCTGCAAAATTAAGCACATTAGATATATAGACTTTTTTTCTAGAGTAATTCTTAAGGTAGTTTTCTAATAGACCCTTCTTTTGAAATTAGTTTCACATGTTATTTGCTCATGTTAATTAAGATTAAAATGTTTAAGTGCACATACTTGTACATAAAAACAGTCAAAGTGTACTAACTATATTACGGGATGTTCAACATTATACTAGATATTTGCTGAAGAACATATAAATATTAATGAGACACTATGGAAAATTATCCTTCTACCATTATCTGTTAAGGTAACCTTGAAAAATAGAGCTGAGCATTTTCGGAACAGAATTTCTTCAAGCATTGTAGGTCATCATATTTTGTCTTGGAAAGTGGAATTAAACTTGAATAGGAAGAGACAGGTTGCTCATCAGGCTGTGTACGGCACATTTTGTCAACTGTAACATGGGACTCGCAGGAGCCATTGCAGGATGTTCAACTGGTTACGGTTCTAAAAGAAGTTTTGTCACCTACAATTTCTCGTATTTATCTTATCTTCATTAGAGATGTCTTTCTGTATTCTTTATTAAAAAATGAAGACCACGATTTAAAAATATACTGGGAACACTCAATGATGGGTGGGAGATTGTTTCACGTGGCATTTTCTGATGTGCTCATTCCAATATCTGGTTGTTTCAGGGTAGGTAAACTCATATCTTTGTCACATTACATATAACTGTGGCCTCTGGTCGGAAATTCACTTTTTACTGATTCAAATATGTTGTACTTATGAACCAAAGCACGAATGACGTAAATAATGATGTGTTTTTATTTTGGTTGGGCACGAATTACAAAAAAAAAAAATAAATAAAGAAATAAAGAAATAAATAAAGAAATAAATAAAGAAAGAAAGAAAGAAAGAAAGAAAGAAAGAAAGAAAAACAAAAGAAAAGAGAAAGAAAAGTAATTTCGAACTGATGGGTTCAGGTGATAGAAACAAAGGTTAAACATTGATACAACTTCATCAGTTCCCTTGCTTACTATGATCTCATTGTAGTTGTTTATTTCCCCTGGACGCTATTTTTTCTATTCTGGTTTTTATGGACTACTTTTTTTCCCCTGTATGAATGTGTTGGGATATGGTACTATATACCTGCAATCCATTGGCATCAAACTCTCAAATTTCACCAAAAGTGACTTGACTATTTTTCCTCTGTACTTTTCAATTGCATTCTCTGTATAATTTAAGCATCAAAAGATAGGGGTGCCATTTGAACTTTGAAAGAAGGGAGGAAAGTGGGTGGGGATGAGGAGGTGAAACCTAAAATTCAATAAATATTCTGCCTTAATTTCTAGAGTGATGTATTATTATTGTTTATATTAAATAGGTAGCTATTCGAACTGTAAACTTTTCAAATGAAAGTCCTATACAGGTGTGTTTGCCCATTTTAGTTTATCCAATACCTGCATTCATGTTCTTGACTTTCCTTACTGTTCTTGACTTATCATATTGATTTTTAGCTATTTATTCATTTTACTATATTTTCTGTGTCGATATATTGTTTGCACAACTACTATTGTTAAACTACAAAGATATCTTAAAAACTATTCTTTTCCGGTGTAGTTTGGTATATGTGTAGGCTAATGTTCACTCAGCTATCGTAATGCAGAACCGCAAAGCTTGCTTAGTTTTCAGAGGTTATTTACGAGAGAAATTAATTAAGTTACTAACATTTAATTATTCACTAACCTTTCGTATTTCTTGACGATAGAATTCCCCTCCTTGATCATGGAGATCCCACAGGGCCGCTGTTGGCACCTGTTTATCTATGTGCACACAGATGTTATTTCAGTTTTCCGAACACATCATTGCAAGGAGAAATAGCCAGATATTTCCATATTTCCCTTCAAAAGCTCTGAAACAAAGTCATATATTCATTGCTTGAGCCTTGTGTGGTGTTGCGTTGTCGTGAATGAGAGCAAAGCCTTTGTTTAACTTCACAGGAATCTTAGTTTTCACCGTTCTCAGCGACGATCTCAACAATTATGTCCTTCCCTGCTGATGGTGCAACTTTTGAGTTTATTCCTCACAGGTAAGAATGCTGTTTCCATTTCACGGACTCTCCTTTCGATTCTTGAATGAAATGATGCGCCCATGAATACTCATCGGTAATAATGCAATCGTTGATGTTTTTGAGCTAGTCGGCGATTGCTGGAGTCATTGCTTACCTTTACAAACAGAGGTTCTTCGGCTGCAGTCACGCCTCCTTTCACAAAAGCCAGCGGAGAAAACCGAACGCTTGGAGTTGTGACTGCGCCTCTTCCAAAAAGACAGCTGTTTTATTGTTTTGTTAAAGACGACTGCAGGATTCCCGTGAATTAAAAAAGTATTAATGTAGAAAAGTTAAATGTTATCGGCCTCTTTTCTAAAAAAGACAGCAATATCATTGTGAAATGCAAAGGAATTCCTAACTGTTCTATGCCCGTATCAGAACAAAAAGAAAAACACAAAACAATAAAAATTATGTATATATAACATCTTGTGTTATTCCACTTGCAAAACATGATATTGTCACGACCATTTCGTGACGTGGGGGTGAGTAGCATGAGAAGTCTGATGGAAAATACTTTACTCGCTTGGCAGATCCATTTATTAATTATTTGACTCTATGACTACATGTTACACCCGTAGGTGTTGAGTTGGAGTACTACAGGTTATGTAATGTTGATACAGGTTCCTACATGACGGACTTCTTACCTTAGGGGATGTGTCGGCCTTGTAGGAGGAAGAGTAGACTCACGTCGTCAGCGACGTCGATCCTGTAGAGTTAGCAGAAGCGGGCGAGGACATTGTCGAATAGTCTAAGAGCGCCGTCAGTGAGCTCTGCAGCTGCTTATATAAAATATGCTCGCCTAGGGGGGCCTCTACATTGTCATGTCGGCATTACCAATCATGGTGTACCAACGTCCTAGATTTAAAATATACCAACCAATACAAGAACACTGAGTAGGTGTTCTGAACACTTCCTAGTGACAGGCTGTGGGGTGCAGCATAACTCTGCATGTTGCTGATGTCATGGTAAAGTCCCTTAGGGAGTGCCATAGGAAGTGGTTAACCAATTGTTTCTTGCAACATCTTTGTGCTCTCTGAACCAGCAATGTTAACTTAAGTTAAAGAATATCAATCCTTATGAAATAAGAAACGTCCCAAAAGTATATTAATTTAGTAATATATGATGCTCCTCAATGGTGTATGTTACAATATAACGGAAGCCAACATTATCGCGTTTTCTTTGCTGCAAGATAAAAAAGAACCGTTAGCTCCACTTCAAATGAAGAAATATCTCGCAATAGCTCGGAATACATGCAAAATTTACATTTTACCGTATCATTATTATTTGCTTTACATGTTACATTGCTATAATAAACTTTCCCATTTCATTTCGCTGTATACTGAATGTGATTTACTATTAACATGCTACTTACAAAGTTTCTTTTTAATAGGAAATTATTAAAATGTTTCCTATAAAGTTTATTTTTTTGGCCTACATTGCTTGTTTATGTGCTATCTGCCTGCTTCTGTTGAAGTCTCAACACCATTTCCCTTGGAATTGGGCTCGGTTTTCTTCGCTGGCATTTGTAAGAGGAGGCGTGACTGCAGCCCAAGAGCCTCTGTCTGTAACGTCAAGTGAATCATTGCATTAACCTGTGCATCTTAGTCAATCAGCATCAGTCAGGTCTGTGTGGCCCTATTTAAACCGTTAACACAATTTCACTATAGCTGGATGTAAAATTACATTTGAGTCACACACTGTTGACATTTTGCCATGAACCTTCCTGCAATTGTGACGTTTCGCCCACAGAAATTGTACTCAGTCCTAAGTGTGTTTTCAGTTAACGCTTGCTCTCGTGTCATTGCAACCTTTTATCGCTTCTACTACCGCTCTCAAGTAGGGGACCTGCGTGTGAACAGAGATAAGGGTACAAAAGTAGATTTAGAAGAAATCCTGATCATATCTTCTGTTCTGCGCATGAGGAATTCTTGGGCAGTTTTGCCAGATTTGGACAACAAGTGTAACTTAGTTTTTGAATTCGCCTTGCTTTAAACAAATGCATATATAATGCAATATCATTAAAAAAAAAACAAATAAAAATACATCAACGTGTAATTTATTCCACTCGTGAAAAATTAGTTTTTCCTGTGAGCTAGCCGGTGAAAGCAAAGTATGAGTTAATAAATGTAAAAAAGAAATTGTTTAGTTAAGATATGCTTGATTAGAATATATTTTAAACAACAATGCTTATTTTATAAAATTATTTCTACTTGGTATATAATATCTGAATTTATAATGATTTTATCTCTCATATTATTGGTATATATACCGAGGGTACCAAAAATGTATACACACTTTAACAACAGATATCTATTTAATATATTTCAAAGTTGAACCGAAAAATAACAGTAATGTGTAGTATGATGTTTTGTAAACAGATATGATAGTTACGTTATGCTAGTGTTGCTACAACAAAATAGAGTGAAGATTATCTTTTGAATAGCGGAAAGTAATTTTGAAGTGGTATTGGAAAACGGAGAATGCTGTTGAAGTTCAAAAGCAATGGAGACGTGTGCAGAACAGAACTGCCAACACGAGTAACAATTGCACGCATTCATACACTCTATGGAAATGAGGAATTTTACTTCCAACAGGTTGATGCACCGCTACATTACCATCGAGATGTACGTGCGTACCTTGATGACAATCTTCCAAGGCACTGGATAGGACGAAGAGGTCCAATTGAGTTTCCATCGCGTTCTCCGGATCTAACTGCTTTGGACTTCTACCTATGGTGAACTCTTAAGGATGTTGTATACGGTAGAAAATCAGCTACACTGACAACACTTTGGGAAGAAATTGAAACGACATGTGCTGCTATTGCTGAGGACACTTTCGCAAACGTTGCTCAGTCAGTAGTTCAACGTACTCAGAAGTGTCTCGACGACGGTGGTGGGCATTTTGAGCAATTGTTATAACTGTTAAAGTCTAAGATGATTCGTGCTCATCATTTTATGTTCGTGTGAATTCAGTTTTGATATGTTAACAAATGTTTTTCTTTGCTTGAAGTATGTATACATTTTTGGCACCCTCTGTATACACACTGTGTGATAAGTGAGAAATTTGAATGCAGCGATAGGACGCATGACCTATGATAATGATAAATAAATAAAAAAATAAATAAATATAAATTAAATAAATCTCCATTTCCTAAAATTTCATTTATTGTTGAACCCTTGAGATCTGTTCACACGGAGCTTCCCTCCTTGAAATTTCTTTTGTAAGTTATTAGTGGTAATTTCACATGCTAAAGAGCTTTAGCAAGTGTTCATATATTTTGATACCGTTGCATAGTTTCTTGTAATTTAAGCAGGATATTTTACTAGTAGCATGAATAATATAAGTTTATTGCAAGACAGAGTGCAGACACATTAGCATGCAGCACTTTATTTCCCCTAACGTAGTCACGAGGTAAGAATTTCAATTTGATCTTCAGTGTCGATCGTAAACCTGTATGACCCACCTTGTTAGTTGTAATACGAGTTCTAAGAAGCAAATGATAAGTTCCATCAACCACATGCTGCTCCTAATCTTCCCTCTGGCGCATCAGTACATTACAAAAATCAAGACGAGTAACTGCATTTTATTTTTGTCTGCTTTACTGCACCTCGGGGAAACACAAGGGACTGTGTTTCCATATTAGTGGCAACACATTGCATAGTAACAAGTAAGGTTCACTGCCCTTGCTAGTGCTGGTAGAGGGAAGACAGACCCATTAAAACTGCCATTGTTGTTAATGCAGAACTTATAGAATGGCCTCACGGTAAATTTCACTTAGGAGTCCATTATTGTAAGAAAAAGAAAACTGTTCAACGAGAGAGATCGTGGCGCCTGCGCACATTTTCTATAACAGATAGATAAGCCCTCTCCGGCTGTGTGACTATTCTGAGTGCAGAGTTATAGTGCGTTAGGTGTACGGAGGACTGAAATAGTAGCGTTGAGGGGCATGAACCACAGTCATGGATCAAAATTAAGTGTCATGTGGATAGAATGTTAAACGATGCAAATAGGGTGAGTCTATGGGAAGCACAATGGAAGCACTGGACAGGTATCGGCGTTTAAACAAGGACATGATAGTATGGAAGATGCGTCACGTGCAGGCCATTCTGACACTGCAGCACACACCAGGAAAGTGATTCGGTTTCTGTTAGAGGTGGATAAAGGACTAACAAAGATGGAACTGGCTGACTTTTACAGTTACAACAGTTGCTCAAAATGCCCATCATCGGGGGCGATACACTTTTAAGTACGTTGGATACTTTCGCAAACGTTGTTCAATCAGTAGTTCAACGTACTCAGAAGTGTATCGACGCCGATGGTGGGCATTTTGAGCAACTGTTGTAACTGTAAAAGTTTAAGATGATTAGTGCTCATCATTTTCTGTTTGTGTGAGTTCAGTTTTGTTATGTTAACACAGTTTTTTCATTGCTCCAGGTTGGTATATAATTTTTTACACCCTCTGCATATACTTCAGAAGTCATTGGCCTTATAGTGGGAGTCATTGTCTTGTTTTTCACCATCTAGAAAAGTTTAATTTAAGATAAAAGAAATGGTGAAAGTTGCTCTACGTGAATCTTTATCTCTACTTTGCCAGCACTTGTACAGCCAATAAGCATTCTTAGAGAATAATTTAAAGCAAGCTGTCTTTTCATTTTTCACTTTCTTGCTATACGTATTTGTTTTTTGTTTTCTTTGTTATACTCGTATCCAGTTTTATTTAACTCTTTTTGCTTTTATACTCTTTCATGTGCTCTATCCATTATGGAAGCACAATATTGCTGGGAACCGTTATTATTTTATCAATAAATATTTAGAAATATAATGATTTACCGATTCTATATTTCGCACTGTATGACATTATGTTAGCAGGGTGTTGCAGCGGTATTTAATTAGAAAGAGGATGGTTAGTTAAAATATGTAATGGATGGAGGGAAGGATTTGAAAAAAAGGAAATTAGATTTGGCAGGCTTTGGATGTAATCTCAGGGATAAATAATTTCTTCCTCTCCGACAATGGTTACCGCAGTCTTACAGTTTTACCACAACTGTTGAGATTCTTCTGCTGGATATTTTTAAGGTCCTGTGACCATAGGGGAAGGAGTCCTGGAGATTAATAATGTGTTTTCGTTATGAGAGATGAAATACTACACTATTGCACTTAACTAATAAAGCTCGTCTACTTAATTATCTTCCAAAACTAACTAGTGCTTTCCACTAATTGAACTGAACTGAGAAAGCCCTTCCAGTGATATTGCCCCACTGAATACTCTTGCAAAACTTACTGCGGCCCAAACTAAATAAACATGGTCTACGTGACTTTTTACATGTAGAATCAACTCAAGCGGTTGACTTCTTCCCTTGAAGAGGTTTTCGGCCTTTCTTTTCATCTCTTCAGTCGCCAAATGTTTTATAGTGCCTACCCTGCTTTACATTTTTCTAACAAAATGCCAATAAACATCTTGCTCAAGGATTCTTTACAAATATTGTTACAACAGGCTACAGGAATTCCCAGGTCAGATTTTACGGCTAGGGTAGATTTCTGCGCACTTGCGAAAAAATAACATTTTATACATAATAACTCACACTTGTACAGGGAAATGACATTACACTCATGACTATAACGAAGTTACATAAAATTACTTGCTATAATTACTCTAATTAAATATGAGGGTATCAGCTCATAAATACTGTCTTAGTGTGTGATGCATTTAATGAAAATTATGTAAGGGCAGAATACAATGGTTCAAGGAGATCTGTGCACTTGCCAGGAACCTGTTCCACGTTCAAACGACTTCGGCAGGAGTACACTGTTTGTCTTTATATGTAATGCATGCACACTCTTGTGCAATATTTTTTTTTAAACTTGTGTCAAGGACATTTACAAATGTTTATGGCCCATCACATGATCACTTAATATTTTCAAGCAGTAACGTTCAAATGATACATATGTAAACTTAATAGATTGTATGTATTCATAGATCCATTGCGCTCTGTCACTAACATCCAGCCTTGCACATTATACTTGTGTTACCTATGGTTAAAATCGATTTCGGATGCCCCTTGAAGTATATAATGGTAATAATTTTGTTTCAAAATTGTATATCAGCTGCTAAAGATATTTTAATAAAGATAATAATTTTAATTATTATTATTATTCAACAGTCAATGTCAGTTCATATGGAAAGTAGCATCATCCACATCTTCCTGTATCATTTTCAACTGCATGCAAAGTTACACGCGAAAGCCATTTTGTTGGGGAATCAGCAGTCCTGGGACCCACCGGTCACAAACACATCTCATGTGCAACTTTTCAATTACCAACATATGGGCGACACCTAGTGAAAGTTTCAGAATTTCGGAAAGTATTCTTAATTTATTCTTCGATCCTTTCTCACAATGACAGCAGTGGTGTTAATGTGTTCAACTAGAGCGGGTTCGCCTTTATTTGAAAATACTTGCCTCCACTCTTTAAACATTTAAAACAATGTTCCAGCTATCGAATGAGAAAATAATAAACTCTCCATAGGGCTCCAGTAATATTGCTTAGTCCTCAGCTCAACATTTTTTGAGACGAAGGCAACAGAGCAGAAGTGCGTCGCGTGTTACCTCTGTTTTGTTGTAGGCTCAACTTGGTTACTATCACAGGTGGGAACCAGAAGTGGCAACAATGAAACCAGTACTATATGTACATTATGCATTAAACTAACAAAATGCAAAGTTAAATTATAGCGCAAAAATATTATGACTGTAAAAATTATGATAACTCTTTATTGAATAGCTAATACCTGGGTCACGGAGTGAAAATTGGACTTGGTTCCAGCCTAACATCTTAGGATATCCAGAGACGTCAATGAAGGGGAGTATTAATATTATATTAAAACTTGGTGTCTCCCATCTGGTTGTTGTTCTTTTTTTGAATAGAGTTCAACGGCCGTTTTTACTACTGAGGCACCACAGGCGGTGAATGATACAGTGACGATACACGAAATGAAATGATATATTAGGAAAGTATATTTTTAAAGGAAGGAAACGTTCCAGGCCAAAGTTTAGAGTACCTACCAGACATTTTCCATTTATGAAAACTGAGGAAAACCTGGAAGAAACCTCAGTCAGGAAGGACTGTCCTGCCGGGATTGAAACCCCAGACCTCCCGCTCACGAGTCCGCGCCTTAATGACCTCAGTCATCCATAGCTGTCTCCGTCTGATTAAGCCACTGCCAAAAAAAAAACTACTTTCCTCGAGGTTTCAAAACCAAATCATGCTAAAAGTGAAAGACAAGTTATAGCACAAAGCCGACACGATCGATGCACGACACCTCGGTTCCCTTGAGAAACGGTTTTCTAAATAGCAGCTAGTGTACGAATTGAGGAACGGGGAAGAGAAAATAAAAATAAAAATATATAGGGCAAATATAGGCACAATACTTAGAGTATTCGAGTCCCACACATGCTTAATTTTTTATTTGCTTTATATGCAAAAAGAAAATTACAATACATTGTGCAGAAAATGAGATAACTTCTCAAATACCTCTCATCAAAAAGCAAGAATTGACACTTTCGTGGGATTACCGTATTAACTTAATGTGCCTCAAAAATAAGTGCATTTTTATCGGAATATATTGTGAACAAACTATTTTAAAAACTTCCAGATAGACTCTGTACATGATCTTGAGCTGTTTAAGATTGTCTTTGCAAACCCCTATTTAGCAAAACAGACGAAATAATAAAATATCCTCAAATTCATCTCCGCGATAACAACACTACCTATCTCTGGGATTTACAAAACGCTTTTCAGATTTCTTGCGCTTACTCAGACCTTTTTTCCAGAGCACACATTTTCCTTTTCAGTGCAGTCTTTTTATTCTTACATAAAGAAATAAGTGGGGGCGAAAAAAGCACTGATGTAATCGCCGTTAAACTAACGTTAAAAAGGAGGGAAGACCTTCGCAATTCTTTGTGCTGAAAAGGGAGAAGACATACAAAATATATTGCGTAAGGAAAAGGAAAATTAGATTACAAAAGGCCCTGTTGTTCGTAATGAGAAGAATGCGACACAGACATAAGTGGATTCTTCCCCGCACCGTGGGCTGTTCCAGTAGACACGGCGCGCATCTACAAAAGGGGCATGCCTCGCATCTGAATGAATGGAAAGTCACTCAAAAATAAATAATAAAAGTAAAGAAAAGCAACGCTTCCTCTCATTCTCATTCTGTGTGTATGTATGTGCTTGCTTTTACTTTTATCTCGCTAGATTGAAAGTATGGATTTAAACCGTTCTGCACATGGGCGCAGGAGGAGAAAGCCTGCATGGCGTTCTTGCTGTTGAATACGTTTCAATAATTTACCATTGTCATATAACAAAAACTGCCTGTATTTGCAGAAAAATTTATGGATGATGAGACAATTATTGTCTAGCATCGAACCCAGGCCGCTTACAAATAATATTTATATATAATATAATCACAAAAGGGTCATAGATATGTGGTTTACAAATGTTTATAGGAAAAAGAACGAAGGCAAAATACCATTGAAGGGAAGGTTTCCCCGAAATAGCATGCATTGTAATTTTTTAGACTAAGAGGGTTTCTTTGTGAGATTCAGGTCAAAACGGAACCTTGGAAACTGTCGAATAATGGAACTAATCATGATCGCATCATAACATGAGTATATATAAAATCATAACATTTGCGACACTGCTTTCTCTTATGGTCTAGTTATTCAGGTCAGTGCCTAAGAATTACGATCTAAGAATCGATCGTGGGAGGACCTTGTTCAAATGTTAGGTAAATGGCCAATGAAAGGGATACTATATAAATTAGCATAAAATCACACCAATAGGAAGACAAGTAAGAAGATCATATCACGTGACATTTAGAATGCCATGGTGAATATATTTATAGCCCCTAGACTACGGACAATTAAATTAATAAAAGCAGTAATAGTGAACTATATAATGGTTTTGTTACCTGTTAGTTGGGACTACATTGAGTGGGAGAACATCAACTAGACAAGTTACATAGGTTATAGAAGTCAACCAGTCATTCAGTTAAGTCAGGTCAGAGTTGAAGTAAAGATAGTTGATGTGAAAAAAAAAAAAAAAGCATGTGAAGGAAATCTGAATTAATCAGTCCGATAAGCGGAAACGTTTTTCAAGATTCTTTTTTAAGGTGCCTGTTTTCCATTGCTTTCTGCATACTCTGCTTTGTCTCTGGCCTTCCTCTTTTCCGTCTCCGTTCTTATGCCTTCCTTGGTAACGGCTCTTCGCCCATAGCATATTAATTATTTTAGTAAAATATCATTTATATCGTTATTCCAAACTCACATTCTTTGTCCAATTATATCATAATTGATATCTCTACGCGAAACTCTTGCTGAACAACTCCAGTAGTCCATTTCCAATGCTTAAGTCTATTTTTCTATAATTTTAAGTTGCAAACACGATTAATAACTGATTTTGCACATTTAGCTTTATATGCGTTCTCTAGTTTCTGTGTCATTTCTTGCATTGTTTGTAATTTAACACCCATATATTTATATTTTTCACAATGTTTACTCACTTCTGTTTTAAAAAATGAAATCTTTTTCTTTCCTATTGTAATATAATTATATTTTTAAAGCTAAATTTTAATCCGGAAATTTCATACACCTCCTGTTTATATTTGTTCCATTAATCTGCAGTTAATGGAATTTTATCATCTGCAAATTCTAGGAATAAATAGTTCTGCCATCAACCCATGTCTTTATATATATAAAGTCTTTTCAAAATAAAATTTGAACATTGTTCGAGATGCACAGCACGTAATTTAATTTTTTCCATATAATTTTATATAAGTTTTGCATTTGTTTTAATTAAATATTTTGAACTATCTGAAGTTTGTAATTAATAATCATATAACACATTCGTATGGAGGAGATCAACCCCAAAGTCAGACAGTAAGGACATCGTCACGTAAGCCGAAGATGCATAGTTGCAGTACAGCCATTGCCTCAAGTTTACCAAACTGATTTTTATTTTAAATCTTAGCCTTACACATGATTAAAAGTACTTTCTAATAGAAAATGCAAATTTAAAAATAATTTCTAAAAGCTTGTTTTCTTTACATTTTACTTCGCTAAAATAGAAACAAATCAAACATTACATTAAGGAATACAACGGAAAAAAACAAAATACCCATTTGATAACAACAAAAATTTAGTTAAATATTACATACATATATTTTTCTCAGTATTTAAAGATTTGGGCATCTATCCTCTTCACAACTTTTATCTATTTTATTACACCATTATAACAAGATTTTTTGGACCTTTCTCGTTTTCCTCTTTTCTCTGGTAACCATTTTAATAACTGGGAAACTGGGCTCCAACCATGCTTTATACAATCTTTAAGGATTTACTGAAAACTCAAAATTTGTGTGGATTCCTATTTTTTCTCTAATTACGGCATAAATTGTTCAAACAATTTTACGTTCTCTCAGATCAATGCAAAAAGGGGAGGGGGGAAATAAAAAAAGGAAAGAATAAACATATCTAATATAAATTGTTTACTTTTACTTATTTCTATCATTTTCTAAACTTCAGAAATGTAGAACACAATTTTAACGTTGTATTGAACACATTTTGTCTCATAATATACGAGTAGGTCCATAAATTTAATTCAATTTACGCCCCCCCCCCCAAAGAGTCAGATATTTTATCCGAAAAATAGATATAAATAGCATCTCACTTCTTTGTCATCCTTAAAAGCCTTTCTCGGAGATCCTTCTTGAGTTTTGAGAAAATGAAATAGTCACTGGGAGACATATCTAGGCTGTAGGGTGGATAGTCGATCTCCTTAAAGGCATATTTTGTCACAGCTTCCTTTGCAACAAGAGCTGTGTGCACAGGCGCGTTGTCGTGAAGAAGGCGCACACCATCATTCAGCTTTCCTTGCCTTTTCTCTTTTATGGAAGCACGTAGTCTGTGCAGTAGGCCAGCATAGTACTCCCCATTTACTATGGTGTTCCTCTCTTTGAAGTCAGTGAAGAGTATTCCTTCACAGTCCCAAAAGAGTGTAGGCGTGATCTTCTTGGGTGACTGAGTGACCCTGGCCTTTAGAGGCGATGCTTCGCCAGGTTTACGCCACTCCATTGATTCTCTTTCGGACAAAGGATCATAGTGGAGGACCATAGTTTCATATCCTGTAACAGTGGATTGCAGAACTTCTCTCTCGTTGCCACGGCAGAGCTCCATAAATGCATGTCAACTCATTGCTGCTTATGGAATGAGAAAGAAGTCTAGGCACTAACCTTATTCATGTTTAAATGTTCATGAATAATCAGAAGGACTGTTGTTTTGAAAGACCCAACCTTGGTGCTATTTCTATAACCTTGAGCCGCCGTCTTCCATAATTTATCCTTCCATAAGAGCGAAGTTTTCAGGAGTGAGCACCTCCAAGGACTCACTAGCAAGCTGCTAGCTGTTTAATTTCATTTGGAGTAAGTACTTCTTTTGTGAAGGACTTAATAACAGTTCGATACTCCATTTTGAACATGTCATAATCTTCTTCTTTAGGTAACTATATCTGAACAAATGAACACCACGGAGCTAAGTTACAGCTGTAATTATTTACTTAACAGATAAGGGTTTTGTGAAGGTGATAATTCTTATCGGCGAGGCCGGAAACTTATGGACTTACCCTCGTGTAATTTAAAGTTGATACAGTACCTAACTTCTAACTATTGTACTTCAACTGTAGTTTTATATTTTATATTCATAAATTTTTTAATAACTGTGATTCAATATCATCGAGTTAGCCACTGCTCTTGCTGATTTGGTTGACAGAGAAAACCAGTCAGCAAAAGATTGCGCGTGGCACAGAATTATTTCGTACGGAGTAGGTGCATTAGACAGCGAGAGAATTAGAATTCTCATATTAACACATCAGCATGTTATATTACATCCGTCGAGGGAGAACTTATCGAAAAGCCCATGCGTGTGGTATATACATAGACAAATGTATAAAGGTTATCGTGAATAAACATACAAGTAACATATTCGAGCTATGTAATAAAGAAGATGGGTTTAGATCACGTTTTATATTTCCCAGATGCTCTTCTTTTAAGCAATTCTCACACTTTAAAGATCAGTATTAAAACCAGCAGCTTAAACCTTCCCTCTACCTCAACGCGAGTTGCTTTGTCTTATTTCAGAACAATAACACAACACAATGAAATGATTTGAGTATGTCACGCAAAACAATCGCGAGAAAGCCCCTAAATTTCTGCTAACTAAACCCCTCTACCTTCTCTTTCTCCTCGTCTTCCATCTTCGCAACAAGGATAAGAGATCCCCCTCTGTATGGGGAGTGATTTCCATGTCACTAGTACTGAAGGCTTAGGAATTATTCGTTTAGCTGCGGAACAATCGATACCATAGTGGGGGGCTGGTATCGACTTTTCCATCTCTGCGTCCTACATCTCGCGAAGTTGCAATGTCGTCATTAGGGTAACAAAAGACGTTGACTAAAGCCAGCACTTGCCAGAATACGATCGGGGAAGTTATTGTGGCTTTTAAGCTTGAATATGTTGACATAACAAATGTCGGTTTTGAATGAGAAGGCGAGGTCTTACCTCGGGGGTTCATAATTCCGTTAGGTAGCGCAGCGTTATACAGGGACGACGTTTTAATAATCAATGTGCTTCATTGTCTTGAGACGTTTCATGTGCTCCTGGGGTTTGAAGGCGGTGAGAACCTCTACACACCATAAATGTCTCTAGTTCTGCTTGCCATATTGCATTGGTGCCCACATCACGCGTTTTTGAAACTATAAACTGGTGCATTTTAATGATGTGGCGATGTTTTGAAGATAGAGAGAAATAAACGATAATTTGTTTTTATTAATATACATACTCCAGCTTTAAGAAATATGGGTAAAATAAAGGGGAAATGATAAAAATACCAATTTCATTATGTACACATGCACTTTTATTTTGTCTTTTCGTTCTTTGAAACAAGAAACAAAATACAGAGGAAGGAGGAAAGAAAATAAGGTTCTTATTTCTACATTTTCTTTCTCCATGTTTCCTTTCTTTCTTCCTTTTTTCTGATAAAGAAAAAGTGGAGGAAGAATTAAAATTAAAAGCAATTACACGAATCATTAACGAATACTTAATATAAAACTAATGGAAAGAATATAAATAAGGAACTTTGTAAACAATTATTATTATTATTTTACAACCAAAATGAAATTGGGGCAAGAAAGGAAAGGAAAAATGATAAATATTGTAATTTCTTTATGTGCACAAACTCCTTTTACTTGATCTTTTCGTTCTTTGAAACGAGACATAAAATTACAGAGGCAGGAGGGAAGGAAATGAGTGTCTTATTACTTCTTCTTCTTCTTCTTTCTATTCTCCATGCTTCTTTTTTTTCTTCCTATATTCTGATAAAGAAAAAAATGGAGGAAAAACTAAAATAAAATCATTAACGAATACATGACATAACAATAATGAAAAAATATACATAAGGAATATTGTGAAACAATATTATTTTTATTTTACAACCAAAATAAAATTGAGTAGGAAAGGAAAGGAAAAAAAATTAAATACAGTAATTTCTTTATGTTGACATTATTCTTGTATATGTTTATTCCTTTGATCATATTGCTCTCCGTAATCTAACAGAGGGTCCGTAGCCTTAATTAATCTGTTTTTTTGATCAATTTTCAATAAGACACCGATATTATTTTACAAAACTTAAAACTGTTTTAATACGTAGTTTATTCTTAAATAGTCTATAAATACTTTCATGACATTTCTAATTTTTATTTTATGTGAAATACTACATATGAAATATTTAATAATATTTACTACTCTTATTGCATTTGTTTATATTATAATTCTTTATATTCCGTTGTTGAGATTTTAAAAGTACCTGTATTTACTACCTGCACCCTTCGTTTTGAGATCGAAACCTGATTTATGGAAATTATTTTCTTTTTGGGGTATAATCATTTGCTCATCATACCGCCACGGGTGGCCGAGGTCTTTAAGGCGCGGACTCGTGAGCGGGAAGTCTGGGATTCGAGTCCCGCCAGGGACCGCCCTCCCTGACAGGTTTATTCCAGGTTTTCCTCGGTTCTCATAAATGGCAAATGGAAAATGCCGGGGAGATACCCTAAACGATTACTTCCTTAAAAATAAATCCTTTCCTAATATATCATCTCCTCTTATGTATCATCAGTCCATCGCCTGTGGTGCCTCGGTAGTAAAAACGGGCGTTAAATACTATTAAAAAATAACTTATCAGTACAGGGAATTTTAAACCTAATATATTGTTGTAAGGTATTAAGTGTAATAAAGTTCTTTAAAACAGAGGCTGAAATTTGAACTTAAATGCACGTTTAAATCGTAATCAATTTGTTTTACAGGTCACTTTATTTCAGGTACGAAAGCGATGGGAATACAGGGGGAAAAAAATATTAAATATGCTTCAGCCCTTAAAAAGAATGTTTCACATTACTGAATAAACCACGTTCACCTGGCTGCTTTAAATAGAGAAGCTATAAAGACCGTAAAGGAATTTGTAACAGAGCACGAAGAGCTATTTGCTGATAGTTGTAGAGTAATTAGTGTACGTTTTCTTTAACAGTAGATGACTCTCTACATTTCGTGAGCATTTTTATACCTTTCATAAATGATAAGGTACATGTACCATGGTAATTTTTGTTTACACAAAAGCACCATCGCTTTGTTAACATTTTTCCTATTACCTATCTTTTCTCATTCATAATTACACACATAAGATACCAACTGAGTGAACGCTACACAGCATGTGAAAATACTCGTAGAAAAGAAAAGTTATTCTATCCTGTCGAAGGTTAAAGGAGTACAATCGTTTTGTGCCCCAATTTTGGCATAGTATTTAAAAAAAATCGAATTTTAGTTCCTCTCCACTCTGTGTTACACCAGGATTAAGCTAACCTCATTCAGTCAAACTTTTTTACACCATCTTCAGATTTATTTTATAATTATTAATAAACAATAGGTTATCAGGTGCTGGTGGTCAAATAATTATAGAGGTAATAAATTTATAGTTCCGTGAAACGGATTTTCTAAAAAGTAATATGCATTAAGCGCAGTCCTATATCCAACCCTAATCTCGGTTCCCTGGATCGGACTATTCTACCTCTTGCATAAAAACTACCTCATTTTCACCCACACTGTTACAGTACGAGGGTGGAATTGGAGTAACTAGGAAAAGTTGTGCCTTTTCTGTTATACTGCAAATTATCTCCAATCCAAAATTATATTTTACTTCTTTGGTATTGGAATGCTTGTAACTTTTCCAAAACCTAATTCAAATCTTCTTCCTCCATTCGGCCTTGTCCGCACAAAGACTTCCTCCACGTCCTTGTATTCCTTGCATCTAGATTAGTACTTCTGTGCCCCTTTTTAACTTTCCTTACCGGTTTCCAAACCATCATTTTCGTGCCAAATGCTCATCAGGCATTCTTTTCACATTTCACTGCATGCAGTTGGATTCTGTATGTATATTTTCAAGCGAATTAATTGATTTTGAACTCTGTTCAATAAATTGTCGTGAGTGAATGTGAATAAGCGGCTTAATGGAGAAGAAACTGGCCAAGGAGCCTAGAAGTACACAGGCTGAAGATAGTTCCTGTATGATTGATTTTAAATATAAATACAGTAAGAAAATTGAGGTGCTAAATATAATATTTAACACGTTAATTATAATTTAACATTTACAAGGCCTATAATAAATTAATTGAACAGTATTAATCTTCAACTTTAAATAAATAGTTTGCCTAAGAATTATTGCTTGCTATAAAATTGCACTTGAATAATATGTTCATAATTCATTTCATGTATACAACGGATTAACTAGCTCAAAATAAGTATTAACTTAACAAGTATTTAACACATAAAATTCTCTTAAAAACTTCCCCATACAAGTATCCCATGGTGGGAGAATTCGTTAAGAAAGACAGTGGAAAATGAAGCATAACAGAATGCTAGTTAAATCCTACAGACAATTTCAGATAGCTTTGCTGCAAGACAGTTAAGTTACGAGTCTAAAGAACATTATAGATACTTAATTAGTTAATTAGGTCACAGCTCCCGTTATAAAAAAAAGCTGGACTGCAAATTTAGGTTTAAAAACAAAACTTTTATGGGTACGCCTTGTTGAAGAATATCGTCGCAGAACGGTGGAACACGAGTTCCCACCCAAATAAACGATAGCCTTGAGTTTTGAGTTCAAAACCAGCAGAGACTAGTTACGATGAACATCTATCGGCAAATGAAGCGAGAAGAAAAATAAGTAAGAAAACTATTGCACTTCCTAGTGATAAGAGAAGGAAACATCTCAAAGGTTCCAGGAGAAGGCAAGGGTACTAACGGAGCGAGAGTGTTCACAATTTAGCCTTGCGAGAAAAACTATTTATCGCTACCGGATTTCTGTGAGTAACAATTTTGAAATAATTGTGCACTTTTATCATTCAAGTTTCAGTCCATTTGTTGCAATACTTTGTATATACACACACCTATATACAATATAACAATATATATATATATTGTTATAACAGTTTTCGAAATATGCATAATTAACAATGAACAATATTAACTATTGCAATAACATCGACATATATTATTTTTAGAATTAATAATAATACTACTAATAATAATAACAATAATAATAAAGTCTTGCCTCTCTTCCTCAGCTTGAGAAAGGTCGAGAAGCAAAAAGAGCACGAAATTTGCTCTAGCGCGGTTCATTTTCTTGCATTTCCATGACCGTTTGGAGAGGCCTCGAGAGTCGAAAACACTTTTCCATTGTGTGCAACTGCTGAGTGCCGAATATTACTGTTTGCTTTCCTAACAAGAGCATCATTCAGACCTGCCACCACAACAGACTATAATTTCAAGCAACTCTCGCACACCCCGAGTCGACACAATGATTCATCAACATGTCTGTCTGTCTGCCTGTCTGCAGCAGTCACCCACCTGAATGAATTGTGTGCAGAAAGGACGCGAAACTCGACAGAGGCGGGCGCCATCTTCGGCAACACAATTATAGAAGTGCTTTGTTAGTGATAGTGGAACACACCAGCAGTAGAAAGGAAGGTCTTTGCCTAGTGACACAGCAAGAAATTCACGTTATTTCTGTTTGCTAAGTCTTGAGTCGTGTTTACTCAAACATGCAATAAAAAAATAAATAAATAAATAAAAATAAACACTCCATATTGTTTTAGTATTATTAGTATAGCTGAAAAAAAATATTATACAGTAATACTGTACAGAGTTTATCATTAGCGCACGCTTTAGGTCAAAATTAAAGAGTTAATTATTTTTCGAAAAAAAAAAAAAAACCCTTGAACAGGTAAACCATCATGTTCGGAAGGGATTGAAAAATTGCCTTGTTTTAAAAAGAAGATCATGCAGAACAGTCAGTTGTCTCAACAGTAGAAAGTCGTTTAAAAAGAATTAAAATTATTCTTGAAAAACATAGTAAAAGAAAATTTGTTCCAATAATCAGGTAGCCCCTGGAAACCTTTTCGCGTTACTAAAAATAGACAAGCAGAAAGTAGAGCGATGAAACATCGGCAGAGCTATGTCTACACGCTGCACCATTACGAGCTATTCACATAACGTAGAAGTCAAAGTTCATTAAAAAAAATAAATGTGTTTATTTTAAAGACCAAATATATAGTTCAATACCCATAAAATATATGTCCACTCTCTCCACTGCCTTTAAGGGGATTTGGAATCTTGCCAACTTTATATACCCTTTTATCAGAATACACACATACTCCACGCCATTTTCATTATTTCAACTGAAAATCATTGCTCTTTGAATCAATAACAAGCTATTAATATATTGCACAATCATAAGTAAAACACAAGCGTGCCGCAATTATAGGTATACATTTTTTTGCACCATTAATAAATAAATTTTTACTCTATTTAGTTAGTATTAAATTTATTTCGTTCATAAAATATAGACCCGTCATGATCATCATCTACTTCACGTAATGGGCTACAAAGGCCGTTACGTTTCTAACAAGATTAATACACTTCGAGTGACCTAAATTTCTCATCCCAGTTAATAATATGTTTACTCTGATATCCACTCGTTCTAAATAAGCTTTCCAACACTTCTTCGTTTCACTATTATACAATTTATGTTCTCAACCTTTATGTTCCTTCTTGTGTGTCCATTTTATAGTTTACTCCTTCGTATTCCTTCTACATTTTTCAGAAATTTCATTTCTGACATTTGGAATCTTCTTTCATCATTTAGGTCAAGTTTTAAATCTCTCCTTTGCATCTACAAGTTGGAAGTTCAATAGTCATGTATAATTTTATTTTTATTTCTTTCTTTGCTATTATTTAAAATTCTGCTAGTACCATTAATATAATAAATATTATACAACGCTTCCATTTTAGATCGCGTATATGCGTAGTTTTGCACTGCAGTGATCTCACCAGTAGCGCACTAGCGGTGAATGACCCACTCAAGACTACGTTTGTCAGCTGTTTTATACTGTGTCAGTTGCTGCCTTCTGTTCGAGCTGTAAAGACTATAGTTTGTTCATTCTGCGTCTAAAAAGTGAAAGTTTATTCAAGACATATTACATTAAATTATTCTTATTAGTCCACTAAATGCCTACCGAAAAATTCAAGCTTGAACAAAGAATTTTTATGTACGATACATAAGTAAAAACCGAATCGTAGACAGCTGTGTAGACAATTTCAGGAGAAATTTCCTGATATTCCAGTTCCAGGTAGAGAAACTGTTACATATCTGGTTAATAAGTTTAGGAAAATGGGACCGCTAAACGCTAAACCTAAGAAGCGAAAAAGAAATGTTCCAATGGAGGGAAAAACTGACGAAATTAGTGTATCATTCGAACGCTTTCCAAAGAAGACTCTAAGACGTTTGGCACAGCAAGTAGGTTTTTAAAAAACCTCTGTTCATAGAGCTGCTAAACTTTTAAAATTGAAACCCTACAGAATGGGTGACTATAGTTAATGAATTACAACCTCGTGACGATAAAAAACGAGCAAATATCTGTAACTGGATTTTACAAAATATCGTTGAGGAAACTGTCAGCTGTTAATTTTCTCAGGCGAAACATGTTTCACTTTAAGAGAAACAATCCCCACACCAAAGACGAACTTAAGGACAACATAAGAACAGAAATTATGAACATTACGCAAGTGAATGAAAACTTCATCCGAAGTTGCCAGGAATGTCTGAATGCAGATGAACAACACCACATATAACAAGGTTAGCCATTATAGTGCATGTTACTAACACTCATGAGTAAGTAACGTGGGAGTTTTACAACGGAAAACCCCCAGTATAACAGACAGTGCGCGAAGCACGCGATCCTCGGCCCACGATATAAGGAACGCTCTGTATACATAATACCATTATCAAAATTATAAGGTAATTCACAACTTTAAAGGTAATAACTTGTTCAGTTTAGTCTATTTTTAATAACCATCTTACTTCTTTATGTAAAAGGGCCCCAGGAGGCCATAACTTTTGTTATACTTAAATTATATGAGTTTATAATTTTTCCAATTCGAATAATGTTATTTGTATTTATTTTTTTATTTTCAGCAATTAAAACCTCATCTCCGCAAATAATATAGTGAATAAAAGTTTTGCTATTTACCATGGCAACAGGATTGTAATATTTAAACATCAATATTTAACCGCAACATTGAATGTAAGCCTTTTGGAGATGCATGTTTATAAAATTTTCAAGAATAAATATAAATATTCACGTTTTTAATGCCGCAACGCCCTCTATAAGAATTAAAAAAGATTTTATAAGTTTCCTTGGATTTTTTAGGTAAATGCGAAGCATGCCCCTACTACTTCTTCGATAGCAATATCATTCCTTCTTAACATATTTTATTCAAACAGCTGCATTTTTACCACTATATCACTATCCAGCCCGACTTTTCAACGCGTATTTTATTCGGAGATTAAATTTCAAGTCACTATCAACCCAACTTAGAAACAAAGTATATGCTAAAGAATAGTCGACAGGATAGGATAGGATAGGATAAGATGGGTCGGAGGAGTATGTTTCGGCACCTCGGGTACACTAATAGGGCTATTTTACTGTTGTATGACAAGAAGCGCACCTTCGAGAGGAACGGATGAGATGAGGGAGACACTGGGCAGCGGTGCACGACATAGGTTGTGCTCCTAACAATTTACAGACCTAAGTAAGTCTGCGAGCAACACGAAGAAGACTCCAGGCAGAATCCGCCAGACGTCGGGCAGAAGCTTTCTTGAAGTTATAAACACACCACCAAGCCACAAGGCAACCTCCCGCACTATAAATAAAGATGAAACGGGAGTGCGGAAATTTCCTAAAAATAACATCATTCGCCTAAGTGACCAGAGTAAACCACGAAAACCACGATCGTTGACTAAAGGAATTTGAACCCAGAATCTCCTTATTGCAACCTCAATCTTACCGCCTTAGCCAACCTGTTAAACAATAAAACGCCCATTGTCAGTGGCATTTTTGTCAATATGTAAATCATAATTGCAATAAGATATTTTAAAATTTTCTATTTTCATCTCTAACAATGCAAGGCTTACGGTGATGGATGTAACTACTCACGGCGTATACTGGCCGTAGTTGTCAACCAAAGCACGGTAATGACTTTTAACGCGCTTGTTTATATCCCATGTTCAATACGACTGTTTAGTGTCCACATCTGTATTAAATACTGCTGCTCTTTTTGTGAAAGTGTTTCAAAGCATGCAAAAAGCTCAGATTAGTAACTTAGTAACATCAAACATATTTATTTCTTTGTTGAGATATCCTATTTACATTTTTTCCCGTTCTTTTATCCTTATTAGTGTTTCTTAAATTTTTCATTTACCACGGTATTTCATAACGTCATCCTGTGCATAAATTATATCAAAAGAGGAAAATTGCACCGATCGGCATGCATGTAAACGTCTCCCAAGATGAAACACAATCTTGTTTACATTGGGCTTGCATACATCCATGAAATAAAAAAAAAAAATATTCTGCAAGAACTGCCATTCTCCAATAACAAACTTGAATTAATTACCGCAAGCCTAAGGAATGCTCAGCGCGTGGTTTGTGTCCATAATATTCACCACGATCATCATTCCATCATCGTGCTCGAGGCTTTTATCGCTATCATCACCGTTATCGATTTAATTGAGGATGTGGCTCAAAGATTGCTTTCTAAACAAACCAGTTATTAAAAGAAACAACAATTACCAACCCAATCTTGTCTGTAAGATGAATCAATCTCCGCCTCAGAATTTTATAGCAATCGATTTCTGCTGACGGCAAGCCATTTGTCTAACGCTTGACATGAAAATTTGGAACGATTAAACAGAGCTAGCTAAGTACTGCAAGAATCAGTCTTATTGGCCTGTTCCGGTTTCACTATTTTATTTAGTAAATGTATGCTTTTAAAAAGAATGGTTCATTAAATGAGTTTTTTCTATCGTTGATTTGTGTTTATATTGCATGACGGGTTTCAGGATATAACGACTTTATTATATTAGCTCTTGCGTAATTTATAATTATATAATTAACGATTTTAGTAATAATTATTTTTATAAGTAGCATTCTTGATCATTGCTGCAAAGTTAGATGTAACCTTAGCCAACATTTCTTATAAAATTTCCGCTAATATCCCTTTAATTCAAGTGTTGTATAGATAGCCTTAACATTTTGAAATGAGATTCTCAACAAGATTTACCGCAGTTATTTGGGATATAAATGGGCTAAATCCAGTTTGTTCAAACCACACATTTTTTTTTTTTTTACATCCAGGCCTCAATATTAAAATTCCATATCCCATTTTTGACAAAGGAGATAGAACCATAATATCAAAAATTATAGAAACAGCAGTTTCCCAAACTGTTGTTTTGAACTGTATGCTAAAATAAAAATTTACAGACTGAGTCTGAGTCCTACAATGGAAATAGCTACATTCAATGTCCAATGTAGTTTAGAAAGGAGATGCAGTTATGATTGCATATTTGTCTTCACTTAGTTAATTGAAAAGCGAAGAGAGTTTAATCTACCAAAATTTGTGGGTTTTATCGATTATGATACCACCTTTGACAAAATGCATACTTTTTTTTGTGGAAAATAATAGATGAAAGGTAACGCCATCTCATTTAATAAGAATAATGCAGTCTTTATAAATAATACGATTCAGATAGGGTAGCCAGGGTAACCGAGGTCGTTAAGGCGCGGACTCGTGAGCGGGGTTCTAATTCCTCCAGGACCGTCCTCCCTGACTGAGATTTTTTCCAGGGTTGCCTCAGTCCTCTTAACTGGCAAATGCCGGGGAGGAACCCTAAACTTGGGCCTGGAACGTTTCTTTCCTTAAAAAAAAAATCCTTTTCCCAATGTATCATTTCATTTCATGTATCATCAGTATTCCCCGCCTTTGGTGCCTCAGTAGTAAAAACTGGCGTAAAACACCATTCAAAAAAAAAATCTTCTACACTTTTAATCTGCATATAGGAATATGGCTTAAAGAAATATTGATAGATTTTCAAATAAATGATGAGAAATTTACATGTTCTATGAACAAAAAATGTAAATGTCTTTCATTAAGCCAAAAGTTATTAAATTTAATATGAAAATATATACAAGTAATAAAACAAAAACAATAACTTTCCTTGTATCCTAACTGATTAAAATAAAAATAAAATAGCGGAACAAATTAATGCCTTTAAATACTTGGGCTGCTTTATAATATATGAAAAACTTTAGGTTTTAAATATTTCTGTTGAACAATTCGACGGACCCGGGGGGGTGTAACTTTTTTTTATTTGTTTTATTTACGGACGCTCTTTAACATCTCAGGTCATTAGCGTCCCATTCGATTCCGGGCGTGAAACTGCCGACAAATTTTGCTCAGAGGCCTCTTCTTTCAGGCTTGAGGTTCATTTTCGTGCCGTAAATGTACGACACGGGACCCACGGCTTTACTTCCCTTCCGAAGGAGGCCATACTTAGGTTATAAGCCCGAAAAAAATTAATCGGTCCTTGCTGGGATCGAACCGGTGATTTGGGTTTAGGAGGCAAGCATGGTTACTACTACACCACTAGGACCGACAGGAGTGATAAAAGAAACCTTTTTGAAATTTTATGCAGTCATGACAGACCCCTGTATTTATATATGACAGTAAATATTGGATCTTAATAAAAGACCAAGAAAGGAAAATTGAAACAGGAAAAATAAAGTTCGTCATATATGTAGCCGACTTACTTTATTGCATAAGAAGAGAAATAAATTAAAAATACAACCTATAATACAAATAATAACGATTATCAACTAATTTAAAAGATCATGCAATTAGAATGCTAGTTACGTGTGTTGCTAGAGTAGCCATGAAGGTAACGCGGAAGTAAAAGATGTCGATATCAGTAATGATGAAGTAGAAGGAGATTGAAAAGCCCAAACAAGGTTTCGGCGACAGGAAATGTGGCATGTGACAATAACAAGTATGAGGAAGCCTTGATTATACACATCTCTAAGGCGTTAAGGCGCGAACTCGTATGCGGGAGGTCTGGGGTTCAAATCCCCCCAAGATCGTGACAGCTTTTTCCAGGTTTCCTCATTCTCATAAATGGCAAATGCCGGGGAGGTACCTTAAACTTAGGCCTGGAACGTTTCCTTCCTTAAAAAATAAATTCTTTCCTAATTTATCATTTCATCTCATGTATCATCAGTGTTCACCGCCTGTGGTGCCCCAGTAGTAAAAACGGACGTTAAACACCATTAAAAAAAAATACACATCTCAGAGATAACAGTGCTGTGTATAAATGAAGTGTTTGATTACCAGGTAACAAAAATAACACGACCAACTCTATTACCACCCATGCCCAGATGTGCCAACATTCCAAGTGAGTTATACGTTTATAATTAATCCAATAGTGTGCAAATTTTCCCCTTGGGCATCGCCATATGTAAAGAATTTTGTATATTATGCACTTTAAATAACAATTTGGCAGTCGTAATATTTGATTCATAATTATTAATAAGAATGATGGAGTACTTGTTTTCTGATTATCACTTTTGTAGTACGTTTTATGCTTGTCAATCTTTTACGTCATCTCAACCATCATCTGCCACCGAAAAATCACCCGAGCATACATTGCAGAAGAACGCGTGGATTTCACTAACATGTCAAGGAACAAAGCACGGACATACTGAGGCAGTATTTATGAGCTGCCACCCTCATATTTAATTAGATTGATTGTAACAAATACTTTTTATATAACTTCGTTGTAACCATGCCTTTAATGTCATTTTCCTGTACAAGTGTTGAGTTATTATGTGTAAAATATTATTTTCTCGCAAGTGTGCAGACAATTTCACCTGCCATTAAATCTGACGTGGGGATTTCTGTAGCCTGTTGTAACAATATTTGTAAAGAATCCTTGGACAAGATGTTTATTGTTATTCAGTTAGAGAATTTCTTAAGCAGAGTAGACACCATAAAACCTTTGGTGACTGCAGGGATGAAAAGACAGGCCGATAACCTCTTCAAGGGAAGAAGCCAACCGCTACATGGAAAACGTCACGTAGACCATGCTTATTTAGTTTGTAACTTTGAGGCCCGCAGTCAGTTTGGCAAGAGTATTCAGAGGGGTAAGCAGTTTGGATCAATTGGTGGAAAACGATAGTATTGCAAGAATTAAGTGGACGATCTTTATTAGTTAAGTGCATTAGAGCAATAATTTATGTACATAGTGTAAGAACAATAAATTGTGTTCCATCTTCCATAACGGAAAATACTATTAACCTCGAGGACTCCTTACCCCTATGATCACAGGATCATAAAAATATCCAGCAGCAGAGGTTCAACAGCCGTGGCAAAACTGTAAGACAGCGGTGACCATCGTCGGAGAGGAAGGAATTACTTACCCAAAACCTATTAAATCAAATTAATCTTCTTTTTTTTTCCAAATCCTTCCCTCCACTCTACATACATATAATTTTCATTAACCCCATTTTCCTTAATAAAAACCGTTGCAATACCGCAGTTATTTCTACGTGTACTTTTTTCTTCAAGTCGATAGAATATCTGACACATCACACGTGATGCCTGCACGCGCATTAAGTTAAGAAGAGTATTAATAAATTTGATAAATGTGTTTTCAATAACTGTATATTTAACTAACTTAATGTGCAATTTACTACAATAATTGCTTTTGCTTTTTCAGCCAAACAGGTTAAGATCGTTTTATAAATTATGTAACAATACCTGCCTAAGTAGCCGTAAGTTTTAATAAACACGTTGTTCAGAATGATTCTGTTTCCTTTTTCACAGTTGGCATTAGTAAATTGAATAGTAGCAATTATAACAATCGACTCTCCTTATTTTGTTAATAATCTGTGCGCTAATTTCAAATATATATTTATTTTATTCTTATTCTATCCATGAAGTAGCTTTAAACCCGTACTTAGCTCTTCTCTATTGGCACTTGGGACAGACGATTTCCCAGATGGCTTGAAAAGGTTAAGTATTCATAATACAAGTATACAATTTTGCAAGCCAGGTTGAGGTGAATTATATTTAAATTCTTATTTTATTCATAAAATAGTCCTAATAAATATCACCCAAGAGTCAGAGCTTTCCAGATAAATTCATTAACTACGTTCGTGAATTTATCGGCAATTTCAGAATCTCTTGTGATATTACTTGTGATAATTTTGCTTTTTTGCGATAATTTTTCCTTTGACCTTAATGTCATAATACTGGGAGTAAGTCTGCGTTCGTAATTGCGAAAATACGGGTACGGGTAGGGGTATATGCCTTTAATGATGACTTATATCACCATATCCCAACCGCCACGGGTGGCCGAGGTCGTTAAGACGCGGACTCGTAAGCGGGAGGTCTGGGGTTCTAATCCCGCCAGCCCTGCATGACTGAGCTTTTTTCCAGGTTTTCCTCAGTCCTCATAACTGGCAAATGCCGTCGAGGTACCCTAAACTTAGGCCTGGAACGCTTCCTTCCTTAAAAAAAAACATCCTTTCACAATATATCATTTCATGTATCATCAGTGTCCATCGCCTGTGGTGCCTCAGTAGTCAAAAACGGGCGTTAAACACTACTCAAAAAAAACAAAAACATATCTCAAGACGCAAATAACGGCAGTAAGCTAAGGCCATAATTTGGATTGGCTTTTTTTTTTTTTTTTTTTTTAGTAGTTTTTACTACTGAGGCACCACAGGCGGTCGGATTTGCTTTTTATGCGCTATCCTTTTCTAATGAATGAATAAATCTTATTGATTTTGGAGTCTGTTTAAATTTGGCCTTAGTTGGAATACTTTATGTCAATTAGGCCAGTTTTCCATATATAGTAAGAGATGGTCTATTTGTTGTGCGATCCAGTGAAATAACAGACAAAATTTCAACCACGGGTTTTTAAATCTTAAAAATAAAAGTATGAACATCAGCCGATTTTAAGCAGTGTTCTTAGAGTAGGTGGATTGAATGTTTGGACGAACATAGTCGCTTATTTGGATTAGAGGGCGTACAAAGCGTAAACTAGCATTTTATCCCTAATAATTTAAATAAAACTGAATAAAAGCTTGATACTTATTCAAAAAAAAAAAAAAAAAAAAAAAAAAAAAAAACAGAACATTTAAAACTAAATTATAAATGAACAAAAAAGTATAATATGATTCCTCCCAGTCAAATGCAGATTTATAATCTCATAAACTTTTTTTTTAGAAAAATTCTTCCAAATGAAAAACGTTGAGCGCATGCAATAGTTTGTCTGAACCTTTTGTATGATTAATTTAAACTATAAATACCCTTAACAGTTATTAATTTTATCTATTACATGCGCCACACGTTAGTCGTTTGAAATAATTTTTCTAAAAAAGTTTATGAGATTATGAATTTGCATGGGGTTATAAATCTGCAGTTGGCTAGGATGAATTATTTTAATATTTTTAGTTCATTTATAACTTCATTTTAAATTATATATTTTTTTTAATAAGTATCAAACTTTTATTTTGTTAAGAAAATAAAAACGTGTTTATTTTAAAAAAATTAAATTATTTTCTACTTTTTAGTCTTGTGTGCACGTAATTTTACAATCAGTATTAGACATCTCGATTAAATAATGACAAAAATTGAGCAACTTTTAGATTTAGTTCATTTTGTTTTCTCTTGATCACATCTAAAATAGAAAATTGTTTTATCTACTCCATTGATATATTAAAACAGTTGATCAATTAAAATTTTATTAAAAACAAAATACAGAAACACAATGTTAATTTTGAAACATTTTATTTCGGTATTAAATACATTTGTACCAGATCCTCAGTATAGAGGTCAAAATCTTTGTTTATATATGTAACTCATTATATTATATTAAATATAACACTCATTATATTTACACAATTGAAATTATTAATACATTATTAATACACATGAACACTAGCGCAATTGAATTTATGTAATAGAAATCAGATTTATTAAATGTTATTTTTAACGATTTAAATGTGATGTTTTTATTTGAAAAGTTGCCATGGCGACTGTATTGTTATCAAAATATTTAACATGTCGTTGCGTGTCATTAGCGAGTCGAGAAGAGCGTTTTTCCATCGTTTCAGTTTACCGCGTTTGAGCCATGCGTTTCTGGGAATTTGCGCCTTCGACATCGCGCTGTTTATTTGAATAGTTGCCATGGTGACTGTATTGTTATCAAAATATAACAAAAAATTCTAAACATTTTAGAATCAAATAAAACTTTAAAATTAAATATAAATCAAGTTACACTATAATTTATTTATTGTATTGATAAATATAATACAGTCATCATAGCAACTGTTCTTATTTTTAAATAAAGATTATTATAAATTTTATATTTTTATGCTTTATTAACGAAACTACAGAAACGTGTTCTTACTATTCAATCTTACATTTTTTAAAACCTTCGTGTTTGATATTGCGCTGCTTTACTTTCAAAACTGCGGAACCATATTTTTGAACCATTCAAACATGATAATTACCATAGTATATTGTATTGTCATCCATTTCTGACCTATGTGCAATTTTTCAAGCCTCTATCCCATTTAGAATTGCATGAAAAATTAATTACAAAATTCCACCCGAGCAGACAAGAAAGCGGGTTAACAAATACGTTTGAAAATATGAAATCTTTTGACATACAACGTATTTTATTTGAAGTATTTCTGTTCACAAAGATGCAATGTTAGCAAAAACCCTGCGACCACGACTGCATTCGAAAGACTGGCTTAAGAATTGTAGGAGACGGATCAAAAAATAATGAAGCTGAACGCTTGTAGATCCCCAAATTGCGTATATTGTATGTCAGAGTGAGTTGGTTGGGGTGGGGGCAAAAAAAACGTGTCCTCTGGAGACGAGTGTATGTGTATTAGAGGAGGGGGTGTAATTAGGTTGTCTGGAACACTCGGTACAGGCAAGGCACTGAGCGAATGGGTATGACAACATGAGAGACAGTCTGATTCACAAAAATGTGTGTATACAGTTTTTCCGTTATTATCTATCGAACCTTCTCTGGTTAAATTGAAAAAAAAAAAAAAATTGGATTTGGTCTTCTTTTTAGCTGCACTTGTCAACACAGGTTCTTAGCGTGGCGTAAAGACAAGAAAAACTAAGTCAATATTGGATATTAGTTATCGTTTTAATTCAAATGTCTTATAGGCTTAAAAATATTACCTACGAGATTGTACCCACAATATTCGAGACTGGTGCTGCTATCTCGATAGCAGTTGCAGTAGAGTTTTCTACCGCTAGGTGGCAACACTAGCACATCTGACGAGTGAGTGTTTACAGTTTCATGCAGCTGAGTAGATGTGTCGAGATTCTATAGTACTTTTCATGATACTTTGTGTGTAGTGTGTGGCGACTTTACGATGGATCCAAGATTAGAACAGAAAGTGTGCATCAAATTCTGTGCAAATATCGGGAAAAATGCAACGGAGACCCTCGCAATGATTCAACAAGTGTTTGGGGGGACAAAGCATGAGCCGTACACGGTGTTTGAGTGGCAAGCTCGGTTCAGGTCAGGCCGTACAGCTATTGAAGACGATGCTCACACCGGTAGGCTCGTCAGCCTGACATTGAGACCAAAGTTCAACACCTCGTTCGTGAGGATCGACGTTGAACTGTTGAAGACCTTGCTCATTGGGTGGGATTTGGTTATGGGACATGCCAACAAATTTTATCTGATGAATGCAAAATTTGTGCCAAGGATTCTGACTGCTGATCAGAAGGCGCAGCGTGTTGAAGTTTGCACGGAGCTTCGTCAGGCTGTATCTGATGACCTAACCTTCTTGTCCAGGGTCATCACCAGCGACGAGATCTGGATATACGCTTATGACCCTGAGACAAAACAACAATCCTTCCAGTGGAAGAGTCCGAACTCACCAAAAAAAAAAAAAAAAAAAAAAGAAAGAAAGAAAGAAAGAAAGAAACCGAGACAAATGAAGAGCAAAGTCAAGAGCTTGCTCCTCGTTTTCTTTGATACCAAGGGGATTGTGCACAAAAAATTCGTCCCACCAAATCAAACAGTGAATTCCACGTACTACTGTGACGTTTTGCGACGGCTCCGTGAAAATATGAAGAAACGATGGCCCGAATTTTGGCGACAAGGGAACTGGCTGTTGCATCACGATAATGCACCCTGTCACAATTCCTTGTTCACCAGGAACTTTTTGACGAAAAACAACATGACGGTTGTCCCCCACCCACCGTACTTACCTGTTTTGACACCCTGCGACTTCGCTCTATTTCCCAAACTGAAAATCAAGTTGAAAGAACGTCGGCTCGACACAATTGAGAGGATTCAAGAAGAAACGCTGCCTGGGCTAATCACCCTCAAATATCATGATTTCCAAGATGCACTTAGAAAATGGCATAATCTCTGGGACCGGTGTATACGTGTGGAAGGGAACTACTTCGAGGGTGACAGGGTCATTAGTCTCAAAATAAATTGTTGACCAGATGTCAGCATCAGTCCCGAATATTCTGGATATCACCTCGTAATGTTTCATAATCGAGCAGGATGGCTCAGTTAGTACAGCCGTACCTTGAGTTTCCGTGGTTTCCCCTCATCCTTTAAACAATATGGTATGGAACTTTCTGTTCTCCCGTTAAATATAATTTCATTCCGCTGGTTCTGTTACAGGGTCGAAAGTGTTAGGCGAGATCTGCGTGACTGATAGGTGCGACAGTGGCTTGCGCTGAGAAATATTTCTGTTTCGGTGTTTGTGCATAAATATAGCTCTCCTGAGGGGACCCAAATCTATTCTATTTTTTATTTGGAAACTATGTTAAGGACCCTGTCTACGTCCTTACCTTATTGCCCATGAATTCTGTCTGACAAGGTGTCTCCCTCGTGCTATCCCTTCCTTCCGAGGTGCCAGCATGTATATTCCACCCCTAACAATGCGATCCAATAATCTTGCCATATAGCAACTGACATAACTATTAATAAGATATAATACAATTTTTTCCTCGAAATATTCTTAATGATAGCAAAATTATCTCCATACTTGACTGTGGGTGGCCGAGATTGTCAATATAAGAATTGATAATCGAAGCAGCTAGAAGACCTGTCTTGGACATGCGAATATCAAGCCAAATCTGGATAGATCCTGCCCTCTGGGTTGATACTTAAATTTTGCTGGAAGCTCCAATGCTCTTCTTTAACAAATCTACTCAAGTTCTTCACCACAAGTTCCAGTATAGGGATGTTTTACACTGTCGTTATCTTCATTGACTTGGTGATATTATCATAGTACACTTTGAAGCAAAACATGACTGGGACAGGAGAATTAACCATTTGGTAATATTATCATAGTGCACTTTGAACCAAAACATGACTGAGACAGGAGAATCAACCATTTGGTAATATTATCATAGTACACTTTCAACCAAAACACGATTGGGACAGGAGAATTAATCATTTGGTAATATTATCATAGTACACTTTGATCCAAAACACGACTGGGACAGGAGAATTAACCATTTGGTGATATTATCATAGTACACTTTGAACCAAAACACGACTGGGATAGGAGAATTAACCATTTGGTGATATTATCATATTACGCTTTGAACCAAAACACGACTGGGACAGGAGAATTAACCATTTGGTGATATTATCATAGTACACTCTCAACCAAACCACCACTGAGATAGCATAATTATCCATTTGGTGATATTATCATAGTACACTTTCAACCAAAACACGACTGGGACAGGAGAATTAACCATTTGGTGATATTATCATAGTACACTCTCAACCAAACCACCACTGAGATAGCATAATTATCCATTTGGTGATATTATCATAGTAACTTTCAACCAAACACGACTGGGACAGGAGAATTAACCATTTGGTGATATTATCATAGTAACTTTCAACAAAAACACGACTGGGACAGGAGAATTAACCATTTGGTGATATTATCATAGTACACTCTCAACCAAACCACCACTGAGATAGCATAATTATCCATTTGGTGATATTATCATAGTACACTTTCAACCAAAACCGACCTCATTTGGATCCTCGGAATTCTTTATGGACTTCGAGAGAAATTTAGACATATGTTTTGTACTTTGAGGCTTGCAACGCTGTTAAAAGTTACAACATTTTCAAGTTTTAAGTAGAATGTCAGAATCCCAGGAGCTGCTTCGGTTAAGGCGTTTAAAATAGCAGCCTTTTCTTAATTAAGCCTAGCGGAAGACTCGTATGAGCACTATAGACACTTCTTTCTCGAGTTATGTATTTCAGCACCTGTAATGACAGTGCACTCCTCAGAGCATGCAGTCAGGTTTCGTACGGTGATCAAAAGTTCTAATTTAAAAGTCTGGAAAATCTCAGGGGAAGATTTTTCAACTGTATGAAGGCCAATCACAACAAAATGTTCCCATAATTTGTGCACTTCATGACCAATCGACTGCAGCTGAATTAAGAACGAGGGGGGGGGGTGAAATCTAGTAGGAAATGTTTCCTGAGCCTAAATATTAACAGCAAAATTTTTGATCACATTGTTTGACGCAGTTTACAAGTCATAAACTTGAACCTCATAAACTAAGAAAATTCTCATTTATGAATTATAAGAGTTGTGCATTTGAAAATTTATATATCTTCTCTTTATATTATTGGAAACAAATTTTATGGACAGGCTTTCAGAAAAATAATTTATTTTGTCAAAATAAATTTTAAATGCATAACAAATGAATTAACTTCACAATATGAACGGTTTATTAATTATTTGATAAGCGTATGTTCTAATTTTTATACGCACATGTTTGTCAGTGGGGAATGAAAAATCTAACTAGAATTCTCTTACAGAAGAAAAAAAAAATCCTATACTTGTAAAACTATTAGGTTGGCAGTGTTAGGAATACTAACAGATATAAACTTTGTCCGTTTTAGCGTATGAAATATGAGTGTGTCTTGCCACAACTATGAAAAGTAAGCACAGGTAAATTAAAAAGAAAGTAGTGAAACATTTATAATATTAATTAATAGTGTTACATTTTATTGCAAGAATAACTGTTTAAGAAACGATCAAGGCGAGTGACATGATTTTAGTAATGCTATAGTTGTACAACACGATAAACTATTTTCATGTGCTATTTTTGTATAAGAATATTGATAAAGTAAAATAAATTTAGTATAGATTTGGTAACGAATGCCTTTGAAGCCTTGCCTTCTTTTATTATGCGTATGACGTTATTGTTTCGATGCAGATTATTTAGGTCGTTTGTCTATTGTTATTGTTGTTATCGCAGATGCATTTACCGAAAGGATCCCAAGATGAAAAGGCGGAATTGCTACTAATGTCGGTATAATATCATTACTAATGAATAAGACACATTCATTAATTGCATAAGCAGTAAAAGTATTAAGAATGTTTCAAAAACTTTAGTGTTAGCATATACTACAATGAAGACGAACGGTGTATTCTCTTTTCAGTAATATATAAAGCGTTTCCTTTATAGTATCGTCACTTAATATTCAGTTGATGAGAGTCGATCGTAGTGGTGTAGTGGTAACCATACTTGACTCTTAAACGCAAGATCGCGGGTTCGATCCCGACCAAGACTGGAGGCGTAAAAATTCTAAGCATGGCTTCTTTCGGAAGAGAAGTAAAGTCGCGGGTTCCGTGTCGTACATTTACGGCACGAAAAAGAACCTCAAACCTGAAAGAAGAGGCCTCTGAGCAAAATTTGTCCACCGTTTCACGCCCTGAATTGAATGGGACGCTGATGACCTGAGACGTTAAAACAGAGTCCGTAAATAAAATTAAAAAAAAAAATTAAAAAAAAAATTGATGAGAGATTGTAGCAATAAAAACAATTTAATAAGTAATGGTTATTTTATGCAACTGGTATCGTTATGTAAATTTTCATTAAATTGTTTGCTCAGCAATATTGGTTTATGGTTCGATATACAAAACAATTACAATATTTTTCATATTAATTCATTTGCCTTTAGAAGAAATGATATTTTTTATACCTGAGGGAACGATATTTATATCTACATTGACGATGACTCACCTTAAGAATATGTATCTGGAACACAGACCATCGTCTTGAAAATGTTCAAATTCCAGGGGCAGCCTTTGTGACTGATGAACTCCGGCATGTCCCTCTTACAATGATCGTGTCTTGTGAGTTGGAGCAACATCTTGTTGGAAAATCTAAAGATGGCTGTTAAAATTTGTTAGATTGAGGTTTTTCATAACTGCTTCAGCATTTGATTTGACCCTTATTTTTACAGAAATGGGGTTGGGTAGGCCGATTGTAGGGCATCCCCCTTAAAAAGCATCATCGAGGCGAGGTGATGACACACTGGCGCACTAATATCGTGGAATAAAACAAAAGCCTGATGAACGCGAAAGACAGAAACAATAACTGTCTTTTATGGCAGGTGATTTGGCCGAACCCGCGCTGCGCTCAACTGCGGAAAAGGTTTAAAAAAAAAAAAAAAATCGTGCTAGTATATCTTTCAACATTAGATGTTTAGTATTTTTGTTTGCAGAGCAGTAAGCCCATCAAATATGACACGAAACTTTTGTTTCCTTTGGGTTATCGACTTTTTGTGATATTACTTTTGAAAAGTATTAAGATAAATGCAACTACAAGTTTTAATTTTTTTTTATATGAGTAAATAAATAATTCTTGCTTGCCCCTCGAAGGTATAAGTGAAATATTACACCACACATGTTACTATGTGTATGTTTTTAATTTACGTGATAGTATTTAGGTTTTCAGAATTCAATTTCTTGTAAAGTAATTCTTTTTATTCAACCAATCTCCATTTCTTTTCAGAAAAGTTACACTATTTATTTATAAAATAAATTTTCTTAAGTCTGTTTTATTTCGTCTCCATTTTCCAACTTCCAATTGCTATCAGGTTGCTTCCCTCCTCCAATTTTTTTTTTTTTTTTTTTTACAAAACAGCCTTCAGGTCGAAATTCCGTTGCCAGTAGCCAATATCCTTCCAAACAAGCGAGCTTGGCGTTATATAAGAAAGACCAGATAGGAGAAAAAAATATATAAAAAATAATAAAAAAGATGAAAAGGAGGTAAAGAGAGGGAGTGACATTTTTTGAAAGGCAAAAGGAAATTTGCTCGACATAAGAACGGAAATGTTGTTGTGATTACTAAAAGTGCCACGCCCCCTGGAAAGACGGTAATGGGAAAAGCAGAAAGGGGGGTGAGAACTACCTAGGAAGAAAGTTCGACTTCAGACAAGACCCTAAAAACCATGTGTAGTGAAACACGAAGTTCGGTCCTAAAATAAATGGAATAAAGAAAATAACTTTTAGAAATAAGCAGTTCTTGAGGAAGGGAGAGAGAGAGAGAGAGAGAGAGAGAGAGAGAGAGAGAAAGTTAATAAAAGATGGTGCAAAGGGAGGGGCTGACAATCAGAAATATCGAAATTTAAGGTGAGTCCGGGTAAAATAGACTAAAGAGGAATTCAAAAGTTTGTTTCTGGGTATAAATGTATGAGTCACTCCAGTGCGAGGTTAATGCAAATGAACATCAGAGTCTCTCTGGAAATCTGCATTATTTGCAAAACATGTTCAGTTAGCTTTGATAATTTAATAATTTTTTTGTTTCGTCTGTCTTTTAACTCCAAACATTTCTACTATGAAATCCTTCCTCTTTTATTGTTCATTTGCTGTCTTAGCACTTTAAAACCTGACAAAATTTCAATATTTTTTCTTTTTTGTTCTTCTCTGATATCTACCCTGTCTATTCAAATCTAATATTACTGTTCATCAACATCATCAACCTTTTCACGTGTAGCTTTTTATGGCTTTTAATTTCTGATAATGTCTCCAAATAAAAATTTAATCATATGTTATCTTTTACGTTGCTTTTTATGAACATCTGGCAATACTTCTATGAACAGCAACTTTTTATACCTTTTCAGTCTAGAATTTCTACCTAATATACACAGTAGTATCGAAAATTGGAGAAAGAATCTTGTAGGTCAGGAAGTTTTAGAAACTGCATCAAGAGTTCACTTAAATTCCACTTTTAGACAAGGTCAATTAAACTTAATGCACTTAAAATCAGAGCATATACATGCTTTTTTTTTAAACATGAGCTACTTTACCAAAAGCTCTGCTGCTATGGAAATAGCTTTAATTTATCTGCAATTATGGCTCTAGAAAATACATTTATTCGTATTAGAATTCTCTCCCAAAGCTTGGATTATGATTAGAACCAAAAATCATATTTTATATCATTAAAAGCAATGGAATAATACTTTTTATATTTCAGCATAAACAGAGCTGAAACATTTCATACAATTTAGCATAAACTTTACATTATACACAAAATATAACGTTCCTCGGCTTTCATTGTAAGTTTATTTTGATTAAAAGTGAATTATATATAATTCAACATATACTTTTACATTAAAGATGGTAACTGTAAAAACAAATGGGAGCTTGCACGTTCTCTGTCCCACCAACCAGAACTTTTATTTTCTAAATGTACAAAATCATCACAATTTCATACATCTCCCGCCTCAGTTTCAAAACTTTTGTCTAATCACAGAATGTTCAACTTTTCGACTGGTGCAGATAGAAATTGTTGATTTTCATTCATAACAGTGAAATTATCTCGATCATATTTAAAGTTAACATTACTTACTTCAATTAGTGTAGAATAAATTTATTCTTACGAAAGGCACAATCTATTTGAGCAAACATCAGCTGCAAGTGCCTGTACTGAGTCAAGTAGCGAAAAAAGAAGTTTTTATCGTACAAAATCAATCTGATAGAATTTACAATTTCCTGCCTGAAATGAAAGAAAAATGTTTTTTGTAGATATATAGCATATAGTACATACATTTCTTGAATGTAGTTATTATAATATATACTTAAACGTGAGTCTTTCTGTCTTTTTATCAGGAAGGTTCATTATATTTTAAAAGAAATTAATGCTTTGGGTGTGTAAATTTCATATTTTGGTTACACTTTCTTACATTAATTTTTCCCTCTATTAATTATAAAATATTTCCTCTTTTTTAAACTCTTTTTACTAAAATACCAGGTTATACATTATATTTTCTCCCCTAATTTCAGTAATATTTATTTGCTGGGGGTGGTAAAGGTCTGCCATATTTTATTTGTATTCATTATGTAAATACTGTAAAGCTGGTGAGGTTTTAAATTGAGGTTTTAATTGTCAGAAATGCTGTGACAAAGAAAGCTATATTTTAATACATTTATTATTTTTAATTACTATCATTCAAAGCTGAGACACTTTCCTCAATTCCTAGCTTTTCTTTCTATTGCTTTTTCGTAAACTTTCTCTATTCTCTTTTGTACCAGATTCATTATTTATCCCTAACGCTGTTTTAGTTGTGTACATGACTATTTCTTCTTAAACACTGATCTTCTGTTATAAGCTTTATACAACCAAATCGTCTTAATTAATTCTGTTTCATAGTTCCACACGACTGTTGTTTTTTCGTTTATCCTGGAATATAAATATTTATAACTTGTAATTTTGAAATAATATCTGAGTGACGTCATTAAAATAATTATAATTTCTTTAAAACATTACTTTATCTTTGGTCAAAAACGCTGTTTCTCAGCTAGTTACTTTGTACCGTTAATAACTACATTATATACAGGATATTAATGAACATAGAAATATTTTTATTTTGTAAATGGGGGCTTAGAAAAGTAATTTTAAATAGAAAATCCAAGTTTTATGGTTTCAAAGTTTTGTTTTAGGGTATCATATCTCCAAAGAGTATATCGCCACTGATTTCTACCAAGTTCCATTTTAAATCAAGATAAACAACAGCTGGTGTTTTCAGTGATATTAATCACTAATGACTTGCCTTCATTAAAAGCGCTGCTACTGCTGTTCTTAGGTAACTTTTCTTGTGCATAGAAATAGAGTCGAGTAAAAGAGAAGGAAAGTGGGATATCTTATTTAAATTTTGTCACTGCATTAATTTTTTTTTATATTGCAGCCGTGACATTACCGGATTTCGAAATACAAAGCCTATGCTTTTCACTGTCAAAGATTCAAATAAAAGTACAGTAAACAATTACATTTTACTGTAAAAGAACTTTTAAGATAGTGATGTATCATAAAATAATCTTTATAATAGAAAAATTAAAATAAAGTGCATAGTTTTTTCTAAAATTTTTGCAACCTGCGATCTTCAGCAGCAAGACAGAGAGGACGCTGGCGCAGATTTATTAATTGCAGGTTTTTCAATATCTTGTGATTAGAAGAAGATCTCTCTACAGTAGGGGAAAATAAAGGCATAAGTGCAACTTTATTGTTAAGAATTTAATTGTTATTTTACCCAATGCAATGGCCCGCACATATAAAATAATAACGTTAAGTTGTGACGGGTAATTAACAACTTTTTTTTTTCAAACAAAAGAACTGAAATCGCACTATTGCAAATTTTAATGCTTATTTTGCATCACCAATAACTTTCTAAGTATCAGATTGCAAGGCAGTGTCTTTCAATTTCAACATTTTACGTTAAGTCCCCCTGGATTTCCTTTTTTAGTTTGCTGGTTTAAGAGTGGGAGGCATTTCAATACACAGGAAAATATTTCAGCATTATTCATCAGCACCCTGTACTTTGCTTTATGCCACGAACAGTCTCATTCTAATATTACTGATTCCATTGGTTCTCTTACAAGAGCAAATGCAAGGACAGGTGGACTGGTGTGGTGTGACGGTGACTTGCGCTTTGGAAAGGTTTGTGCCCCCCTCTTCCGTCGTCCAGAAACCCTCTACGTCTGCACCTCCTCGTCCGGTGTTTCCCTCAAGTCATCCCTTCCTTCCAGAGGTGCTTCCACTGGGAGTGTACACAAACGGCCAGCTCTTGAGCAAGGCTGAAGTATCAAAATATCTTCCTCTGTTCCTGGCAGTCTAATTCAATGTTTCAAATGTAATTCTTTTGTGCATGTGATTTGAATTTGCCTATTAGTACATAATTCCCTCAGAGAAATATAAAATAATAGAGGAATATAATTGCAGTATTCTTCAAATACTGTTAATTAAACACTCTTGCTGTATAATGAAACAATTCTCACTTCCTGTTAAAGTAGATAACTGTCTGAAAATTTATGGAGAACTCAGCATTCAACTTAAGATAAGTTTTCTGCTTTATCATTTCATTTTCCATTACTGCATTATGCTTATAAAATAAGAGCATTAATCTTTGATTCCTAATATAAAACCATAGAGAAGTTATTTTGTCAATATGAACGTCCCAGGAATAAGGGATGTTTATAGCTGAACTACAAGAATTGGGTTCCTGCAAGCTCGATGGTTACGAGATGATCGTCATCCCCATGGTGGAGTTTCCCCTCTCCCCAGTGACATGGTCTACGTGAGGAGGGTACAAATTCTCATTATCAAAGGATGGACGCGATGATTTGTCATAAAAACGACTTCAAAGACACAATTTATTGCTAGAGATAGCAAAGGGAATTTAAAGCGGCGGTAACAAATATGTGAATTCTAAAGTTTAGGTGCAATTATAATTGGTTGATAATTACTTTAAAAAATTCACTGTTGCACTTATATAAACACAGTGTCAATGAGAAGTATCGAAACATAATTAATCGATTGTTTATATAACCGATCTCGACACAAAAGCAAACTTTCTGCTGCACTGTATCGTATGTGAAAAAAAAAAAAAAAAACATTTCTGTCTAATTATCCGAACTTTTACATCTCAAGACAACAAATTCGCTGATGGACATTCTTGATAAATCTTGACTATCAGATGTTGACTTCATGAGTGAAATGAATTTCCCCTGTGGCACTCATACAACCGCCACGGGTGGCCGAGGTCGTTAAGGCACGGACTCGTGAGCGGGAGGTCTGCGGTTCGAATCCCGCCAGGACCGCCCTCTCTGACTGGGTTTTTTTCCAGGTTTTCCTCAGTCTTCATAACTGGCAAATGCCGGGGAGGTACCTAAACTTAGGCCTGGAACGCTTCCTTCCTTAAAAAAAAAAATCCTTTCCCAATTTATCATTTCATTTCATGTATCATCAGTGTCCACCGCCTGTGGTGTCTCAGAAATAAAAACGGGCGTTAAACACTACTCAAAAAAAAACCACACATACATTCAAGAAGGGGCTATTAAAATTGACATGAAAAATTATGCAGATGAATGAAAAAACATACTAACCCCACCTGTGCTTAAGAAATTAATGGCATTTTAAAAAGTACACAAAGATTGGACAATGATGTTTAGAAAAACGAAATTCTTCCCCGTCAGAACAGATTTGAGATTCATGATGAAGATTTGATGAATATGCTTCACTCATATGGAGCCACCCTGACAATTATTTTGGAAGATGAGTATGATGCCTTATTGATTCAGAGCCTTTAGTTCAGTTAATGGACTGATGATGGCCAACAGCTTGAGATGTTTCCTCCTAGCGTTGCAGCTCCCAGTAAGATGTTTTGATTTGTCGCAGTCCACGAAATGCCAAACACCTTCAATGACAATAAGTAAAAATACTATCATGATCTGCAAATTTGTAAGTAGAAACTGGCAAAAACAAACAAAAGGTTGACAACTAATCTAAGGATATTCTACACTTATACATGCAACTTGTTTACACTAAACTCCACTTATATACATATTTCGACAGTTATTGACCGACTACTGTTACTCGAAATGGTGGCTGGATACCAGGATGCTTCTGTGGCGATGTCTGGTGGTTGTAGTAGGAACTTACTGAGTTCATCCATAGAGGAAAATCAAAGCTCATTAAATTTTCTTTATTTTTTATGATGAAAACTTTTTCCCAAAAGTTCCGCATAACATTCAACAAATTTAACAAACTTTTCAAAGAACATGGAATATGTTTAGCCCCAAAGAACAAATATAATATCAAGAATTTATTAAGTTGCTCAGTAAGAGATACCACACCAACAGAAAAGAAATCAGGAATTTATAAAATCAAACGTGCAGACTGTGATCAGAGATACTTTGGAAAAATGAAGAGAAATTTGGAACTAGGAATATTTGGTTTAAGCAGGTTGATAAATCAGCTGTAGCAGCTCACTTTTCGACCAAAAGTCTTGAAATTAAACCAGAGGCTAAGCTGCTGAAACAACTTTACAACACAATGGAACTATCCACCATTTTTTTCATCATTAAAATAAAGAAAACTTAATGAATTTTGATTTTTCTCCTATGGATGAACTCAGCAAGTTCCTACTATAGCCAGTAGTCGGTCAACAACTGAAAATGGGAGTGAATGCTCCCGAAACAAGTCTTAGTTTTAAGTAACTAAGTGGAGTTTAGTTGAATGTGTAAGTGCAGGACATATTACTACTCCATTGTCTACAGCTTCGTATGTACAATTTACTTATATAACGGTTCCTATTACTTGCCTTCTAAGCCTAAGATCGCGAGTTCGAACCCGGCCAGGACCGATGGATTTTTTTCGGGCGTAAAAATCGTAAGTATGGCTTCCTTCGGAAGAGAAGTAAAGCCGTGGGTCTCGTGTCGTACATTTACGGCACGATAAAGAACCTCAAGCCTGAAAGAAGAGGCCTCTGAGCAAATTTGTCGGCCGTTTCACGCTCTGAGTTGAATGGGACGCTTATGACCTGAGATGTTAAAGAGCGTCCGTAAATAAACAAACAAACAAAACAAAACAAAACGGTTCCTAAAGTCAAATATACAAGAACAAGGGAGGACGCTTTTTGGTTAAGCTATTCTTGCAATCACTTTACTATTAATTATGCTATCTATACAACTTTTTAGGATCAGATTGGGTGTTGCGATTAATTCAAGCGGCACTACCTGCATTGACACATAAACAATACAAGTTTTTTTTTTCTATTTTCTATTCCTCTATTCCTTTTGTTGTTCTTATTCGTAATTTATGACTTAGGTATGTGGTCTGTTCCAGCTTCCTCAGTTTACCTCATTCGTGGTCTTTCAGTATTTCTTCTTAACATGATAATAACAGTTGAATTTTGGAAATTATTTCCAAATTCTGTGGGTATTTTTTAAAGGGTTTTAATTACTTTAGTTCGTAACACTCAGCATTTTCGATGCCTCAATTCCTTGCATGTGCGGTGAGACCATGTTTTACTTCCAGATGGCAGTTGAAATGTAAAAATAAAAGACTCAGTTGTATTTTTATAGTTTTTCTTTCCAGTTTCATGAAAAATATCGTTCATTTAATGGAATACAAGTAAAAAGTTTAATTAACTTTTATTTCAAAAGTTATAATTTTTTTTTAAAATATTTAAATATTTTATTAAAATGTTGGCAAATGTTATTGACATATATGCATTTATAAATGTTTTTAGTAATGTTTCTATTGCCGAATATTGTTCTCAGTGTACGAGGGGTGTTCATTAAGGACCTGACCTTGACAAAAACAAGGATTTTAGCACATGTCTACATAATCTCTCTTTAATTTAAAACCCAAAAACGTTAAAGTGTTTTAATTCCCTCAGAAAATCATTTTTTTTTTGCTGAATTCACCAAATTAATCTTCCACACCACAAATACGCAAGTATTCAGCTAAAATTTATATTGTCAGTCTTTTTTTTTTTTTTTTTAAATTTTGGAAGCAGGCTAAAGTAGGTGAAGCCAAACGATACATTTATGAAAATTATCTTTTAATTTTGCTGTACAAATTATTCAATAAAGCTGCAAATACAATCTTGTTATTCTTTTCTCTCTTCCAAAGGGCCCAATACTAAGTTATGTACGCTGGCATAATCTTGCCAGCTGAAGGAATCATTTTCATATTTTTAGTGCAATTTTACTTGAAAATATCCATTGTTTTGATTGATCATTTGTGTTTGGCGCGAAGTGTTGGACCAGCGTTTTTTAATAGTTATGAAACTAAGAAAAAGTTCGTTTGTTTTATCTTTTAAACATTCTTTGTTGGGCTCTCATTTTTTTTGTTTGCATTTTCGCACACTAAACCAGCAGACATGCCTACAATCTCAGCTATTCTTACATTTCTTTAATTAATATAATTGAAAACAAATTTATGATTTTTTTTCAATCAATTCCGACCTGAAGTTGTAACACCATTTGGATTTCCATGGGTTGATAAAATATTAGAAATTCAGCAGTTAAATATTTTTATTGTGGTTATTGTAGGTTAGAATGTTTAGCCATTACATTTTTATTCTAGTGGCTTCTTCTGTTGTCGAGTTTGTGACAGATCCTCACACCCACGCATTCCCAAGAATAAATGCTTTTTGATGATGTAAATAGTAATAATTATAAAATTAGCTTATAGTAGCAAACTGGGAAATTTCATGTATTGCTAAAATGTATTCGTGACTACTTGGGCATTTGACTCTATGACAATAGAAAAAAGGTTGCCTTTTGTCGTCTTTTGTGTTCCTTCTGCTGGTAATGGCAAGAAAGATGGGCCTCTCTACTATAACAAAGCTAAGTGCGTACAGGTGGCCGAACAATAGATCCTTTTGTATCTTAGTTGTTGAAGTTGCTTCAAAATGCGTGGAAGGTAGGAAGGGGAACAGGTGTCGGCGACAAAACCGTTACATTGTACAGTCGCGAACTCTCCAATTAGGCGCCAAAAAGGCGATGAATTTAAATTAAGCGTGTTTGACAGCTCAAGAACTCAGCAATTAGTTTTTAAATATTTCAAAGGCTCGAGAAAGCCGTGGGCGCTATGCTGTGAACGCCACGTAATGCTTTGAAACTACATGGCGACATTTGGATTTCATATATAAGGAGAAAGAAATCTAGCAAAGCACGTTTTTCTGCCAGACAGTTTTTACCAGATGGTAGCCGCAGTTCAGAAAGTTAAGGCAGCTTCTCAGTATTAGATTCGGTTCATTCACACATGTCTTGCGTTCGGCTCACTCACATATACCTTCCTCAGTCATACATCCACTCCTTCATACATATTTTTCGTTCGTTCTCTGATGAACAACATCGCTTTACTAGGGGCAGTAGACGAGAAGCACACAGATGCAGCATATGTAGCACGTATCACCAAAGTTATAGAGACAACGGACAAGGTGGCCGATAACTAGTGTAGTATGATTAAACATTTCAATGCGTTTAAATGAAGTAAGGTCTGTGATTTAAGCCACCCCTCTCCACCTGTCTCCTCCCCTGACCAATAAAAACACTAAAGGCGACTTCGGGGTATGAAGTGGGACTCTCAGTCCAACGGCTACATCCAAATCTGCATATAGAAACCGCTTCAAATCCGGCACATTCAACGTGAGCCATACTTCAGTAAAACCCCGTTCAAATTCAAGTACTTAATGACCTACTTCTTGGACAAATTTCTTCTTTTCTAGTTATTTTCCAAAAATCCCTTGCGCTTATTCCGTTTCCGTTTCCACGGAACGAAAATAAAAGCACGTGAATATATTTCTAGAGATAAACAAGTCTTTGTCCAATAAATAGCTGTAATTTCGCAAGCCTCAGGAACGTATGTTATTCATTTGCACAATAAAATTATATTAAATTACGCTGCTGTAATCATTGGCCCATGTTTGATCGTTTTAAACATCTAATCCACTCTCATTTTTGTTTTCTTCTTTATATTCATAAATTTATTGAGTCTGTGCTTCTATATATACATGAAATTACCGCCTTAATACTGATTAGTACAGCGACATCTTTGTTGTAAGACCGGGCTTATAGTTAAGTTTTTGCTACTTCTTTACACCGTCTCATTTTTCCCAGAACAAGTCTGTTGCTAAGTTACCACATGCTGAAGGGAGAACAAATATGTTGTGTCATTTGTTTTAGCTGAAGGAGAAATAGAAGCAAAAAGTGGTTAAAAAATAGGAACTATGAGGTTGATACGCATCTCTCGCTACGTATTAAATCGGCCACTTGAGGAGGAGAGATGCCAAGTGGAGACCGATAATATATTAAAAATAATCAGTCAGGCCGGCTTCTCCCATATGTCATTCCTTGTTGTTGTTCGTCCGCAGAGAACCATTATGTCGAGCTCCACATGCGGCGCCGCGAGAAATAACCACAAAAAGAAGACAAACAAAGCCTGGTGCGCTAAGAGAATAAATAATAAATAAAAACCGAAATAAAAGCCAGAGAAATCCCCGTGAATTTATAAGCGGCCCACTTCGTTAACAAGACTCGAACAAAAAGAGCCGTGACGGCGTAACACACGGGGGTGAGCGAGGAAGTTGCCTTGCGTGTGCCCAATGTGCACGAGTTTGCGTACACGCCTCATGATCGATTCCCGATTGGGGGCTGGGAGAGTATTAAAGTGTTAGCAACTATAAATCTTAAATTCTTTCAAAAGTACTAATTTTAAAATTTAAAAACGTTTACTGTAACTTTTCTTCAATCCTTAAAGTATTATTATTTAAAATGTGTTTATCTCTATTGCCAGCTAAACACCTGAAAATATTAAATATAGATTTAGTTAAGTCTGCCAACACAGTGCGCTCTCTCTATATATAAAACCTGAGCAAGCTATTGCTTTTCTCAGTGACATCTGCATCAAATTAGACATTTATTCATGATTTAAAACAGAAAATTTTAATATCATCTTAATATTGCATTAGACTCGGAAATTTGGCCTACAAATGTACACGTTGAGCATTTTTTCCATTTAAGGCAGAAGAGAATCAATAATTAGTTAATTTGTCCCAGTTAGGGGAAAGTAACTAATAGTAATGTAATTCACGATGAGACAAAGCAATTGCTCAAAGTTCTTCTTGTCAAATGAGTGTGCAATGCTTTAGGAACAAACTTGTTGTTAAATGTTACTCTCATTACAGATAACTATAATATTTTATGCTTTTCTGACCACTGGCTGTCCTCTCAGGAAATTGAATTTATAAATATTGAGAACCATACATGGTTGGTATTGTTTATTCTCGTATTCAATATAAAAAAAGTGGAACTATTATGTTTGTTGAAAAAATATAAATATTAAACCTGGACTTAAGTTTATTTTGTGAGGAAATTGAGGATACTGACATTATAACTGAATCCTAGAGATGTATTATTATTATTATTATTATTATTATTATTATTATTAATAATATTTTAACTTCCTCCAGATGGAGATATTAACGTATTTTTTCATAAATTGAAAAATCCATTGCAATGCATTTTTAAATACAAATTTAATGGAAACATAATGTGGATTTCTTAAAGAAAAGTCGGGCTATAGCTCTGAATTTTGTAATATTTTTAAATTATACGGTGGTTTTCAATCGTTTTTCAGTCAACCAGGGGAAAAAACCTGCTAATAATAATATGTTTACCACATTACACAATCATTGTTATGAATTGAAGTCTTTGAACTTTTATATTTCGCTATAACTTAGTGTAATTGTTATTAAGTTGGTAGAGCGGAAGAGAAGACCCGTTGGACTTAACTCTACCAGAATAACAGCTGAGATAGCACATCCATTCACAGAATACTCTTTCAATAAAGAATGTTTGATTGGTGTTGTAAATTGATTGTCTCCTGGTGAAAATTCAAGTACAAAGATTTGCAATCATCTCAAAATAGATAGACGAGGTATCCCAGAATTTCCGGTAGCAGTATAAAGGAGCGGAAATTTCGCAGTATATGCTTTGGCTCTCAACAACACAGATGTACATTTTCTACACTTTGCCTGAACTCCTTGTGGTACTGCAGCATTGTGTCTATTTTAGAGTAAAGCAAAATACGCTTCAAATATTTTTCTCTGCCTTCCTGACACCCCAAGTGTGTCAGTAATGGACCCTGAACATATTGAAGGGTTAGTTAAAAATATCTTCGGAGTTTTAAAAAAATCGGCACTTTTTAAACATCACTAATTGTTGTTGATACATCTAACACAGCGACATGAACATTGGAAATGTGTTTTTATACTACATTTAACGTAAATTTACGGCACGTAAACGAAACTCAAGCTTGAAAGAAGAGGCGTCTACCGGCCGTTTCACGCCTGAATTGAATGCGACGCTGATGGCCTGTCATGTTAAAGAGCGCCTGTAAATAAACAAATGAACAAATCAATATAGTTTGATCCGTTGACGGTAACCACAGTAGTGAAGAAGGCGTTCTGTGTGCTGGAATTCCATGCGATTAATCTGTAATCGTAATCGAGGAGAATACAGGAGAGTTCCATCTATAGATACGAGTAAATCTATGGTATGTACAATTGAAAGAATTTGGGAGTCTGCACAAGAATAAATTAACTGTGCGCCGGTCTCTATATAGACAATACTATCAACGTAGCCAAAATAGATCTTTGAAATAAAAAAGTTATCATAGTTATTGACTATTGCTGCTACTTTTTATGATATCTCTATTATTATATATGCAGTTAAATGTAAACTCCAGAAACATTTTGAGCACCCTGTATAGTACAAGAATAAAGAACTAATCTTTAAAAATAATTAAAATACAATTAATTACAGGAGTGTCTAGATTTTTATCACATAATATATTTTTTAAATTGTGATTTTGGGCCGGCACAGGCCTAATACGAACTAAAGCCATGTGTTATGCCCAATAAAAGAATCAGTATTTAAACACTAAAACTCCTGATAGTTCAAACCACTGATTTTGGAAGATCCAAGGGTTCTCACCCATTTTAATATTCAGTATTTATTTCCCAAGTTATTCTAAACCCCTGCAAAACTTGTAGCATTTTTCTATTACAAATTCCCTGAACATGTGCAATTTTTCTCTCACAAAACTTTTTTAATTTGGCTGAAAGGGAGAAAAAACTAAGGTACCATTATAAAGAAAACAAAAAATAATATTTAGTGAAATGAAATTTGTATCGTTTTTATTCGTTCGACAAGGAGCGCCCGGGGACATCTTTCCCTCGAGCTGATTTTCCAAAGGATCTGGGTATAATGACAAATAAAATATTTGTTCCACATAGCGTCGTACCGGTGGGAAACGTCTTTTCCCATTCTTAAGATTGATGCATGTCAATTTACCTTGCTCCTCAGCCGCTTCTCCCCGCAGTAAAGTGGATTCAAGAATTTGTAATTGGAAAATATGCGAGGACGGAATGAGGGAAATCTTTCTGGCTATGCCCTGGAGATATTTGCGGAAGGGGAAAGACACATTCCGACTCGAAAGGTCCTTAGCACATTTGTGTTTCTTACACGTTTTTATCATCCTTCAATCATTTTTCTCTCCGTTTCATTCCTCACATTCTTTCATTTCTTCCACGTTTTTGTACTTAGTTTTATTTTCTATTTTTTTCAGGCTATGCAATGTAAACTTAACGTAGAATTTGGGAGCTGTTTGTGATTACCTAAGCGTTTTAAAAAGCATAAAGAAGCAATTGAAAACTTTTACATGTACCAGGGTAGATCCATAAGTTTCCGGCCTAACCATTTTCTAGATATGATAAAGGCAACAACTATATTTCACTTTTCAATATAGTTACCCTTTATTGCAACTCACTTCTCACATCTTTGAATTAACTTTTCAACCCCCCCCCCCCAATAGTCACAAGTCTTGTCTGCAAAATGGACACAAACAGCATCCATCACTTCTTCGTCACACTTAAATTTCCTTCCTCGGAGGTGCTTCTTAAGTTTTGAGAAAAGGAAATAGTCACTAGAGCTGCATCTGGGTTGTAGGGTGGAGGACCGATCTTTTTGAAGTCACATTTCTTCACAGCTCTCTTTACAACAGGAGTTGTGTGCACAGGCACGATATCGTGGGAGCACGTAATCTGTGCAGTGGGCCCCATTTACTTCCTCTTCTTGAAGTCAATGAAGAGTGTTCCTTCACAGTCCCAAAGGATTGTGGCCATTATCTTCTTGGTTGAATGAGTGACCTTGACCTTTAGAGGCAATGCATCGCATCACCAGGTTTACGCCTCTCCATTGTCTCTCTATTGGACAGGGGAACATAGTAGAAGACCATAGTTTCATTTCCTGTAACAATAGCTTGCGGAACTTCTCTCTCGTTGCCACGGCAGAGCTGCAAAAATGCCTGACAACAGATGACTTGCTGCCTCTTTTGGACTCAGGAAAGTAGTCTAGGCACCCATCTTGCACTAATCTTATTCATGTTTAAGTGCTCATAAATAATTCAAAGGACTGTTGTTTTAGAAAGGCTCAACCTTGCTGCTATTTCTGTAACTTTGAGCCGCCGGTCTTCCATAATTTCTCCTTCCACAAGAGCGATGTTTTCAGAAGTGAGCACCTCCAAGGGCCGGTCTGCAAGCTTCAATGCTTTCTCGACCATTCGAAAAAAGTTTGGCCCATTCTTTTCTGAGGGGAATGTTTCTCTATGTCCAATCGCTGTTTAATTTCACGTGTAGCTAGTCCTTCTTTTAATAACAGCTGGATACTCTATTTTGAACATGTCCCAATCTTCTACATATAACCTTCTTTATGCAACTATATCTAAACAACCGAACACAGCGGAGCGAAATTATAGCTGTAATTATTTATTTAACATTTAAGGCATGACACTAGTGAAGGATTTTGTGGAGGTGAATATCCTTATCGGCGAGTCCGGAAGCTTATGGACCTACCCTCGTATATTATTTTAGAGTTTTCATACAAAAATAAACAATTAAAACAATCACATGGGTGTATGAATTATTGAATTTGAAACTTTATTTTTGTGGAAATTTTATAATAAGCCGGGTTTTACCCTACCCGCATTTTCAGTCTTGTTGTAACCCACTGATAAACAACCAGTGTTAAAACATTACGGATCATTTTACAACACTATAGCAGTACAACGGTCTGAGGTAAAAAAAAAAAAAAAAAAATGAAAACTGCAATAATTAGCTGTAGTCTTAATAGTTTGTTCACGTCTGTAGTTTAGTGCTCACTGGTGAGCATTCAAGGCGCCCTCTGTGGACTAGTAACAATGATATTAGCGGGTGCGATAGAAATATTGGAGTCACTTAATCCACCGCCACATTAGTGACAGCCGTGCTGGGACGACCAAAGCGTTGCTCCTCAAGGGTTGATGTTTGTCATTTTAAATGCAATTACCCACTCGTATGCTACACGTTTCTATAACCAGTAAAGGCTTCCCCATAATGGTGCAACCTTTTTATTGTAAATTTCTAAGATTTAACACCCTGAGATCAAAGAAATATGCCTGCTCGCTGATCCTCTGCAATGCAAGGATATAAATATCTATATGCTGCACCTACGATCTAGGTCTTCACGACATTTATTAAACACTACCTTCTCTAACACTATACTGCAGTGTGTGGGAGGGGCGATTATTTAGACATCTGTGGTAGGGAAGAAAAAAGTGGTCTCGCATGGCTCAGATTAGGGGCTTGGAAAGGAAACAAAGCAGCTAATGCTCTGAGGGAAAGAATTTGCTCATTGTGCGGAGGAAGCGACACCTGGAGGCATATTTTGGCAGAATGCAAGGAAACGGAGATTTTAAGAAAGCAGCATTTATCACCTCAATTTCTGCATTCCAATAGAAGTTTCAACATTTGCCGGGAAATGTTGGTGCATGCGAGATACTCACACAATTTGTGAATATTTCTAGAGAATGCTCGACAAAAACGGTTAACGACTATAAATAAGAGAGGGGAGTTGGGGAGGTGGTGTCAATAATCTAAGAGGGGCTCAAGAGTAAGGTTCCACTCTGTTTTTGTAAAATAATTAATATAAAACGAAAATATATCGAAGTATTTGTATGCATGCATGTAGAGTTATATGTAGGTATGTGTGTATGTATGTATATATGTGCATGGATGCATGTATGTATGTGTATGGCCATTTTGATTGTTTTAAAGTCCATAGTATTTATTTGAATGTATTCTGAAACGTCCATTACTGCTATTAAAAGGGGGGGGGGGGCATATATTCTCTGGAATCCATTGCATGGAGTTTGAATTTTGGGGGATTTTATTTCGTGAAATAATGTACATTTTCTATTACAGTTACACTTTTTTGTACATTTACTAAATAAATTTTGGTTATGGAAACCCTAAAACACTATAAAACTTTTTCTTAACTTTGTTTTTTCCAAAAAATATGAAGAAAAAACGTAGAATATTCACATTCACGAGCACTATTACTTACAGCGTTGCATATAGATTAATATTTATATAACTCTTTGGCTTTTTCAGGTTCGATCTGGGTTCATATTACCTTTAATTTTATATCGTACTTTCATCCAATTTTACCTGCAGCAGTGTGTTTTGCAGTTGATTTAAATTTTGCCTCTGGTATCTAAGACGATCTATTCAATAACCCACAATAAAATAAAGGCCTGAAGTTTAAAACCTATGTTGATTAAATGCTAAGTTTCACTTCCCGCATTTCCAGATATTCTCACGTTGAAATTTTGAATGCCATTCCACATTTTGAGAATTACATTTTAAAGAGAATACAACTGTTATATATCTTTGTTTTTTCTATCGTTGCCTATAAATCTGGACTATTGTTTGCACTTGGACAGACTTTAAAAAAAAGCAAGTCAATTAGTTCTAGGACGAAAAAACTAATAACATAAAATTAGAGTTATTAATATTTCAATAATAAGCCTATTTCGATCTCCTGTCTCCATTTTTCATTATATTATAACGAGTCATCGGCAAGTTCCTCCGCAACCGGGCGATGTGCACCACTTAGGAGAAAATTGGCACTCCTACATTCTTTCCTTCGAAAACGGTTTTTAGCAAGAATCCTTCCACCGTTGCTGAGGTTACAACTTTGGATTATGTACTTCTTAGTGGTTAAGTGAACACAATAGGTGTACAGTCAGTGCCGCACCCGAATTCACTTCCCTAGTGAAATCTTGCCCTATACAACGGCTGTGGAGCAATTTCTTGATGACCGTTTGTTATATTCTTTCTTGTAGAATATACACCATTTTGAATCGATTTACTACGAAACCAAAAATTATTCCATTAAATACTTAGTAGTTTTTATAATATTATTCTATCAAAATTAAAATGATATAACAATGTTCAGGTTGAGTGGCAAGTGTATAAAATAATAACAGATGTGATAACACCTTCCTTCCCTTTAAAATGTAAGCGTGAAAAAGTATGGGTTGCCATTTGAAATTTCAAAGTTGGGTGACTGAGGGTGAAGCCTAAAATTTGATTAACGTTGGTTTTAAATTTCCCTCTCAAAATCTACATTTGGTCGGTTTTTGTTTAAATTAAATTTGTGTTAACTATGTAGACCGGGATGCTTTGAAACGAAAGGCCTCTCTACATGTTTTCCTAAAGTAATTTATTTATTACAAAAATATTGCCAAAACACGATTCATAAGATGAAATACACATTTTTCTTCTACCCAAAGTTATGATATATTCCAAATAGGATGGATAATAGCCCTTATAGTTATAGATTGCCAATCTGAACCGTAGAGACCTCTAACAAATGGGGTAGGGGGAGTCCAAATAATAGCGGGCTTATAAATAAATGCCCTTTTACACTTGCCATTTAAAATCTTCGCTTTAACGAATATTTGCAGAAACTAAACTTAAAATTCTTTAGGAGCATTGAAAAATATCTAAGCTACGCTTCATTCACGTTGAACGTTTATTACTGTATATAGCCTGTTTAATTATTTATATTATTATTGGTAATTTAAATGACTTTTAACAATCATTATTTTATAATGAATGCTAAAAACTACTTATTGTTTTGCTACCTGCACTAAGAAAAACTACTTAGATAATGTAAGGTACCGTATATGAACAAAATATTAATATCGGTCTTTCATGGATTTGTCGCCCGTTTCACAGCAGCTGGCGGGTCAGCTATTAGAGCTGTAACTCCTGTTGAAGCGGATGTAATATCCACTCAATTAAATTACAATGAATACAAGCATGTATTTTATGACAGGAGATGTTAGAAATGTTGTTCCAATACACCCACAGTTTTTAGCACCTCTTTTAAATTTTTCCATTCATAGGCATCAGTTCGTCTTCCAAAATTGAGCAAATTTGAACTTAAAAGCGTACTAGGCCACTGTTGCCCACGAATTGCAGCCAGATTATGCTGCTATTCGGGCACATTTCTGTAATTGTATTATACGGAATATTAATGTTAGAGTAATTTGATCTACGATTATTCTTACTTTTTTATTGATGAAGCATAGTTTAAATTCATCTTTCAATGCAAAGAACAAGTATTGAAGTACAGAAAAATCTAATTATATACGCAAAATCCATTGTATAACGAGAAAATGTATTTATTTATTTATTTATTCTGGTAGAACTGAGTCCATTAGGCCTTCTCTTCCACTCTACCTTCTAGTAATAACTATATGAAGTTATAGCGACAATATTACAATCACAAAATTGACAGTAAAGTTTAAAGTACTTGTACACATATAAACCAATGTAAAACATTATGTATATAAATAAATGTATGCTAATACATAAATGTTGATAGTGAAAAATAAAAACAAAATATTAACTTATGAAGAAGAAAAAAATAAGAAAATAAAAGAATAATAATATGCAACCAGCAACAGCGATGACAATTTATACATATATCAACCTACTAATCCTGAAAGTGGAAATAAAGATACAAGCAAAACATAAAATTAAACTCTGACAATACTATGAAGGAGATAGAAACATTTATGATAGTAATAAAAATAATAGAATAAATAATTCTACAGCAGGGTAAAACAAATAAATACATGCATTGTAACAAAAGGAATCTGAATCTTGGGCAATGAATTATTTCTAATAATATTAAGCAATTTCTTATGAAATGCTCCTAAAGTTCGGCAGACCCTGACATTTAGTGACAATGGATTCCAGAGATGGACATGATGATGAGTAAAGTGATGTTCGGTACAATGCAATAATAGTACGTGTGTTAAGATTATGATAGGAAGATAGATTTTGTAAACGAGAAGATAGGTAAGATGGAGAAGATGTATGGTTAATTTTGAAAAGTAAGTGCGAACGATGCGCAGTAAATGCACATTAGAAATAGAACCCGTTTTTCTTTGAGGATACCATACATGTAGAAAAACACAGGAATGGCATACTGACAACATATTGACATTATCGGGGCAATTGAAAAAGAAAGCAAATGAATAAAGAACAGCGTGTGAATGGCATTTTTTTAATAGATGTCAGAAATGTGCGGATATAGCAGGTCAACATTTCCAAGATGAGAGTATAACATATCCACTTCGCCTGGGGTACCCTTTTGTATGCCGACCAGCTCGTTGCCGTGAAACGGGCGACAGTACAATGAAAAACCCAGTACATAACAACATCAATGCCACATTCAAATTTCAACAAGCAAGTTCGGTGTAAGGACAAGGTCTTAAAAATGTTCATAAAACTTTCCATTACTTAGATAAAATGAAAATAAAAAGGAAAACGATTTACATTTTTAATCTACTAAGACTAAATTATTTTATTAACTGAATTTCTCAGTGAATTATAAAGCAGTATTGAAATAAATAATTCTTTAACGGAAAAATTCAGTATAGACCTTATATTTTCGAAATGCTTTGGATTCATGTTGACTAATTGAATTTATCTTGTCATTCACATAAGTCAGATTTTTCTTCTTCTACCTTCTCACTTCAGAGATTAGGGCATTGTAAGCCGTTCTAACTTTATTTATCTATTTCATTTTGCGGCCTTGCTGTATTTAATGCGCATTTAGAATGGTATTGTAGATGTTTAACAAAAATAGAAAAGCTGTTTTATTTATTATTAGCAATCCTCTAGATTGTTTAATACTTTTGGAACATCCTGTATTATCTTTGGGATCATTTGATTAGATATATACCGAGGGTGTCAAAAATGTATACACACTTTCGCAGTAGATATCTACTTAATATATTTCAAAGTTGTACCGAAAAGCAACAGTAATGTGCATTATGATGTTCTGTAAATAGATGTGACTCACATTACATTTTGCTGGCGTTGCTACAACAAAATGGAGCGAAGATTATCGTTTGAACAGCGGAAAGCAATTTTGATACCGTATTGGAGAACCGGAATGTTGTTGAAGTTTTTCAAAGGTAATGGAGACGAGTGTACAAAACAGAACCGCCAACGTGAATAACAATTGCATGCATTCGAGACAAATTTGAAACTCGTGGTACCGTATGCGATGTTCACAAGAGCAGGTCTAGGAGACCTCGCACAGCAACAAGTCCCGAGCACTGGATCCAAGACACTGGATAGGACGAAGAGGTCCAATTGAGTTTCCACCGCGTTCTCCGGATCTAACTCCGTTGGACCTCTACTTATGGGGAACTCTTAAGGATGTTGTATACCGTAGAAAACCAGCTACATTGGCAGCACTTCGGGAAGAAATTGAAAAGGCATGTGCTGCAATCCCTGAGGACACTTTCGCAAACGTTGCTCAATCAATAGTTCAACATACTCAGAAGTGTATCGACGCTGATGGTGGGCATTTTGAGCAACTGTTGTAACTGTAAAAGTCTAAGATGATTAGTGCTCATCATTTTCTGTTTGTGTGAATTCAGTTTTGTTATGTTAACACAGTTTTTTCTTTGCTTGAAGTGCGTATACTTTTTTTTGGATTCTCAATGCCTTACTTTTTTATCTTCTATATTTTAAATTAATATCCCAATACTCAACTTACTTTACTTAATAAGGTTGAGAGAGCTAAGGAAGTTTTATTCTTTATATTTGGAAATATTTCGAATTGCACCACAAAATTTATTATATTTATTAAGTTTAATTTAACAAGCCACTTCTCTGAAGCCCATATATTTAAGGAGTCAACGTGGCTTTAGGGTGATTAACAGACTTTGTTTAGCTTTTTAGCTGAGTACGATTTCTCAATAGGAATCATAAATAAGAAAATGAAAACATTATATAAGTTAACCTAGGGTATGATTTCTCTGCAATTAATATTATTTAAAAAAGCATTGCTATATTTTACTTATACGCTATTTTGCAGATAAAATATTGAAAACATTTAAGTCAGAAACAAATTGAACTATCTTTTTCTTTTCTTGGTTGTCCTCAGATAGTCAGCAATTATTTAATTCCCTACATTACTGCCTTATTTCGTTTCCCGCGAACTAAGACGGCAACTTGCGAGGTATTCCGGAACAGGTAATTACAGAAACAGACAAACAGGAACGCAGGCAGCCATGACTTAGCCGCCACGGCTCTAAAACAAAACGTCTAATGGGCCGTGACCGATATGGAGAATGCTCCGGGTACCTCAGTGATGTACGGCTTCATCACAAAAAAGAAAGGTGGTAGCGGGAGGAGCTTTGGATTGTAATAACCACGTAAAATCTTCACGGATAATTAGTCCCTCGGCTTCTCATACTGTTAAAACCCACGATAGTGCTGCCACGTACATAAATAACTCACGGAGTTGCTTTGCTGCAAAACAGCTGTGCGACTGTAACCAATGAGCTTTGTTCTCGGAGAACAACAAAATAATTTGTTTTCTGCTTGATTTTTATGTTCCGTCATCAGAATAAAATGCAAGCGCACGCCGCATTTTGAGGCTGGTTTCAGCTTATGAATGACGGAACGGAGCAGAAAAGGCGAAGAATTTCATTCGGTAAAAACGTCAAATAAATAAAATAAAGAATGTTTTACCACTTGAACATTTTTACTTACTTTCAAAATTCGTGTTTTTAAGTCATTATGCCCAACCCCGGCATATTTTCCCAATGGATATGCAAAAACGTTCTTTTTCAATAAGCACACAATCATTTTAATCAGCCATGATTACGCCGTTGACCAGATTAACGACATTATAAACAATGATAGGGTTACATGGCAATATTTTCATCACAATAACTTTTACAAACATCTCTAATTTGTGAGCACTGCTTTTATTGTAACGAAAACTGAATTTGGAGAGAAACAATAAAGAATCTATAGATTTTTTTTTTAAATGACGTTTACTACTGAGGCACCACAGGTGGTGGACACTGATGATACATGAAATGAAATGATAAATTGGGAAAGGATTTTTTAAGGAAGGAAACGTTCCAGGCCTAAGTTTAGAGTACCTCCCCGGCATTTGCCATTTATGAGAACCGAGGAAAACCTGGGAAAAACCTCAGCCAGGAAGGACGGCCCTGGCGGGAATCGAACCCCAGATTCCTGCTTACGAGTCTGCGCCTTAACGACCTCGGCCACCCGTGCGGTATCTATAGAACGCTTTTGCAAGTGTCTCTTACAGATTATTGTCAGTCATTATCTAATAACGCTTTGTTGACATCCAATGCCACATTTACAACTCATTCCCATAATCGATTTGGCCTTACCTTTTCTTCTTTCCTTAGCATGTACTAACCGCTATTTGGCAAAACCGTGGTCTCTTCCTATTGGCCCAAAGAGGACAGTGGTAACAAGTATTAACCGTGTCTGCTTCGTGACGACACCTTTGTTGTGTCGTAAACCTCTTGCATTTCATTTTTAGCTCGAGTGGAAACTCGAGAAGAATAGTTCGCATTGCAGTGGCTTAGTTAGACGGGACCCCTTATTGAGGGGTTAGTACTCGTATATTTTAATATAGCCATTCTTCGTCAATGGTGTTCCTACCTGCAGTTAGCTGGGCCAACTCAAATTTATCCAGTGATTCAGGTAATCTAACAATAAGTAATTCACACAATTTCCATATTTATATGTAGAATCAATATGTAATATAAAAACCCATTCGCAGCCTCTCTCTCTTTTACTATGCCCTCACTATCTAGCGGCACTTGGGACATCCGGTTTCGTTCGAAAGTGAACTGGTGCAATTTGTCACCGGTGTTACTGCATCAGGCCCTATCAATCCGGTGCCCTAGTGGGTAAAATAAATATAATGCTGCACTTATCTGTAAAAGATCATGTGTTTAATTGAAAAGTTTACTTTAAACACGAATCTGTTCGCCATGTGCGCAAGGAGAGTGTTGAAAATTTTCCAAATTGTGTACCACCAGCAAGAAAAACTATACATACATTTTAAGCTTTGGTTTTGGGTTAGATAAAGAATATTCTAGGAGAAAATTCATTTTAACAGAGAATAAACAGATGAAATCGGTGTGAGTTTACAGCCATCGCCTCGAAAATCGGTAAACATATTAACTAACAAACAGCTGTATGTGAGAAAAGCTACTCGCTTACTGAAGCTAAAAGCTGATCCCGGTAAGTGATTGAATTACTGCAATTGATTTTTCCGATATGTAGAACGTGGTTTCATTGCCGTATCATTAAATGTGACAAAAGAAGTGTTTCATAACAGAATTATAAGTGTTGATTTGTGTCCACCTCGTCTCCCCCCATATAATCAGTTGCGATTTTTATTTATCGAAATCTTTGAAAAATTAGAACATATCCTTCTAATCATCGCTCACTACGTGGCATACTGCGTGTTTGAGAGCGTAAGGTCAACATTTCTAGCATCTACTTATAAGGTAAGGGTTTTAATGCCCCTCTGCCGGCACCATTTACCCTGCGACCAAATGAATCAATAACAAGTGATATTTGCAAGTACTATGAATATTATAGTCTTATCATTTTTCACATGTATAAATTTAAATTTTTTTCCTTCCCCCCCCTTTTTATCCTCCGCGACATTCTGTGCTGGGATTTTTTTCTTTAAAGTGACTTTGCAGAAACTCCCCACTTAAAGACAATATAATACACTTAAATATACTTGTTATTATTTTGGGATTATGTTCTAATTTATTAGCAGCATTTTTTGAATTATGGTGTCTTACTGTGCTCAATTACAAGTGCGTAAAATATTGAGTATTTGCAGTTTTCCAGTTATTTCCTTAAATTGTTTCCAAGGGAAGATTTTTCTTGAATATATGCGAACTTTAATTTTAAATTGTTAAAATAAATCAAAGATTATTGTTAAAAAATTTACTTTTCAAAGGGAAATTTACTTTTCCTAGGCCAAATCCTAGATGTTCCCTTTCACAACGCTTGTAAATACAAATGTATTGCTGTGGCGTTAGCAGGTGAATGCTTTAAATAATATGAACATTACAGTCTCGTATCATTTTTCATATGTATGAACTGAAATTTTTTTTCCTGGTATTCTTTATGTGTTGGTAAATTTTTTCTTGTAAGTGGTTTTACACGAGACTTCCCACTTAGACAATATGATACATCTATATGTACTTGTTATTTTTTGGATTTTGTTCTAATATATTAGCAGCACATTTTAAAATTATGGTGTGCTCAATTTCTAGTGTGTGTATTGAGTATTTGCAGTTTTCCTTAAATTATTTCAAAGGGGACAATTTTCTTGAATATTTGGAAGACAAACCAATTGGGAAGTTGCAGCTGTAAATATAAATTTGAATTACGCTGTACTACTGTGACTTCATGTGGGCGTATGAACCAAACAAATATCAAGAGTTTTATTTCTGTGCAGAAAACATTTTTAGAAGATTAGTAATACATTTAATTAAAGAATAAAGACATGACTGATGCAATATCCCGAGCTTATGTGTATTGGTATTAGCACAAGACAGGCAAACAATTTTAGAAATAATATTTGGAGGGGAAAAGGTGAAGTAGTTTTGTATGAGGCAGCCCTCCTACGTTGGGCGCCAATTTTCAAGCGGTTTAGTTGCTGATCGCTACATTTTGTAGCGGCGTATCGTTAATTGACTATTGGTCGCTTCTGTGTTGTTGTCCACGCTTCATGACAATAATATTCCAGGGTTTTGTTTCGCAATTTAGTGACTCGTGCTCAACAGGACTGGGAGAGGATATCAACTGTTGTAATCATCACTCATGAGTAGATCTGAATACTAATGGTAATTTATTATTTGCAAGATCTTTAGCATCCTCTGGTGTTCTGTGTACGATAGAACATAGCTACGTTTAATAAATCATCACATAAATTTAGTTTCCGCGTGTAGAACTTAAAAGTGACATTGCCAGTACAATTAAAAATGAGTGAATAGGTGCGTCCTTACAGAGTGCAAGGCTTCGATATTAATGTCGCGAAGTTTAAATCTTACAACTCAATGCCCCAGCAGAGCAAACGCCTGCTTATATATGCTATTCAAATTAACTAAACGTGGGCTTCGCCAAGCCAAAGCACGTCTTGCTTTAAAAATTCAAAGTATACATCTATTATAAAATTCAAATTCACCTGCTATCTGCTACAATTTGAAAGTTTAAAACATTTATTTACATTGGTTGTTTTAAAGGTAACTGTACAAACGGTTGGAGAGTTTATTGTCCTAACATATTCGAAAGCCTGGACTTTATCAACTCTCCCCAACGGAATGTCTAAGTGGTGTAACACTTGTCCCTTTCATTTATATCGTTTTATTGCTCCTTGGCGGTGCCCCGTTTCTTGTTGGGTTACCGTAGACAGTTACACCAGAGAACTTTCTCTTTTAAGTCATACAATTAACATATCGTTATACCTCATGATACACATATATCTACATTACTAATTAAAATGCACAAAATATGATTATGCTTACAGCATATATATTATATTTATATTTCAGTGGGGGTGGGCCACAAGGACTATTTCAAACGGTTGAAAGAGGTTGATGTATTTTGTTTAAATATTTGTATACTTTTTATATCCAGCTAGTTTAAATAGTACATTAGTAAAGAGAACCTTTAATTATGATAGCTGGGCTCCAGAATCCAGTAGACTATTGCTGATAAGCTAGGGTCTAGGGTCCTCTAGCAGTAAAAAAAAAATGTTAAAAACTAATAAAGTTTTTACTTATATAGAGTATTGTATATTTGATTTTATCATAATATTATGCATCTTGTTGGGTATGCTTTCAATAAATTCAATAAAAATTAGAGTAATTTATCTGTCTCTCAGATCCCTTAAATTAACTGTTCCTGTTCTTAAAATTTTCTTTTAATTTATGAGAAAATTAGATAGGGCATATATTCTGTTTTCATTTGCAACTTTTGAAGCACCAGTGATATCATTAACTATTTTCAGCTACTTTAATTGTTTTCCCCTCTATTCTTTGAAACTAGCAACAATTTGCAGCTATTACAGAGAAACTTTTCATTAGTTATTTTTTTATTTATTTAAACAAAGAGACTCAAATTGTATAATTATGAGAACAACTGGTTGAACTTTTCTATACACACTACTACACTCAGGGATAAAAACACCCAGACACTTTTATATTTGCTTGTATATTGCACTATATTTGATTGTCATACAATATTATGGTAGGCAATTGTTATGAAGTCATGTAGCCTATGATGAATGTGTTTTGTTTTATAAACAAGTGATTATAATCGAATATTCCAATTATATGTACAAAGTCAGATACAGCGATTTGGTCTTAATCATTTTGTGCTTCATTATCATTATTATTTACTTTTACATTATGTTGTCACATTTCACTTTAAAAAAATTTGACCTGATGGTGTGGCTGGAGCTGTAGCCCTAAACGATGATGGACGCAGTGTGCGTTACATTGCAAATGTAATGAATATGCTCGAAGCATAGACCATGATACCTTAAAACGGTTTAAAGACACCAGGAAGACCAGGTTTGGGTCGACCGAGAGCTACAAATCAAAATGAAGACAGGTACATGGTGTTGACAGTTCTTAGGGAGCGCAACCTGCCAGCTATGACTGTAGCCCAGCAATTTGTTAACATGCATGTACTCCGATCTCGGCCAAAGAGGATAGAATAAAGTTGAGAGCAAGTGAACTGATTTTAAGTAGACCTGCAACTGGCCCCAGTTTGCTCAGAATGCACCGTCGAAAGATTGCGTTTTGCAAATGATCATAGGGGTAAAGCTGTGCTCTGCTCACAGACGAGTCCTGTTTCAATCTGCTCTCACCTGATGGACGTGAAAAAGTTTGGAGAAGGAGGGGAGAACGATTTTCACAATGCAGCTTTTCCGAAAAGTTGCCATTTGAAGGTGGTGGAATGGTGGTTTGGGCAGGAGTGTCTATGAATGCTTGTATGAGTTAATTTTAGTAGAAAATAGAAGTCTAACAGCTGATAGGTGCCTAAGTGAATGCTTGGCTAATCATGCTATATCATTTGGCCCAATTACAGGCGACAATCTTCTTTTAATGCACGACAATGCACGCCCGCATGTTGCCCACGTGGTCAGAAATTATGTCCTAGAAGTGGGAATCTATGTTTTACCATGGTAAGCAAGGAGGTCCGACATGAATCCGCTTGAACAAGTGTGGGACATGCTGTAACGGCATGTTAAGACAAGACTGTCGCTGCCAGAAACTTTACAGGAGTTGAGGCGAGCACTTCTTGAAGAATGGGAGCATATTCCTCAAGAAGCCACCTGATTGAAAGCACGCCAAGATGTATACATACAGTTATTCAAGCCAGAGATGATTTTTTTTATTGATTTATTTATGGACGCTCTTTAACATCTCAGGTCATCAGCATTCCATTCAACTCAGGGCGTGAAACGGCCGACAAATTTTGCTCAGAGGCCTCTCTTTCAGGCTTGAGGTTCTTTTTCGTGCCGCAAATGTACGACACGGGACCCACGGCTTTACTTCCTTTCCGAAGGAAGCCATCGGTTCTGGCCGCGTTCGAACCCGCGTTTTGGGTTTAGGAGGCAAGTACGTAACCACTACACCACCAGGACCGACAAGCCAGAGATGCTGAGACCAGTTATTAACATGCGTTTTTTATATTTCATTCAGCGAAAAATATACTCCCAGTTAAAACAAAGATTATTGTTTTACAACCTTTGTAATTTTTTTCCCCAGAGTTAAGTTTTTGTATCTATTGTTTGTGATTTAAGGTGTTTAATAAAACAATCTTTGTTTAAATGGGTATTCTTTCATTTTAAAATAATTAAGAACAAAATATAATCAAGCATAAAAGTGACCCAATTTTTTTTGTCTCTGAGGTATAAAGAACTTAAATATTTTTCCTTACCTTTTGCAGTCTACCTTATGACATAGATTTTCAGCAACGAGCCTGAAAACGAAAATAGAAATAAGTATATACATAATAATTTAGTTAAAATAAATGCAAGGAAATCCTACGGCTATTCAAGTGCATATTCACTTACATTTTAACTTTCTGCATTTAATATGCCCTACGTTTATGAAAAACAGTAACAAGAAAAAACAAACCCAATTGAAATCCGAAAGTCATGCGCGAAGTCGGAATGAGAAGAACAATTTCCACACAAAATTAACTGCCTTTCCCTCGTTGTTTAACGACATGCTTTAACATAATAATGCAAGAAAATAATAGGAAATAATGCAACGATGCTGCAAACAACACCTTTGAGTTACTTCTGTGCCGGCAGTTAATTGTTCCTTGCAAAAGTGAGGCCACGGAGATTCACGCTTCTTAACCGTAGCATGTCTACGGCGATTAGAGGCGAGAGCTCACAACAGCACCTCTGAGTGCACCTTTATCGGGAGGTGCAAAGTTTCACTTTGAGAACCTAAAACAGTGCGGGAGTTGAGAGAACAATGGACATTTTCTGCCTCTTCTTTATTCTTTGTTACCGATCGGCGTGGCTTGGGCAGTAATTCTTTGAGCCTCGCATTCGAGAGGTTCCGAGTTCAGTTCCACTACTTGTAACGGTCATCGTGACCTCGGGTTCTTTTTCGTGGATACCCCTGGTCACTTAGGCAAATAATGAGATGGATATCCACATTTCCTGCTTTGGTTCAGGTGTAGGGTTGAAAGTGTCAGGGCGGGGTGGGCTGGTGCGGCGTGATGGTGGCTTGCGCTCAGGAGGAGGGCATTCTGGTCGCCCGGTGTCTCTTTCAACTCATCCCTTCCTCTCTGAGGTGCTTCCAGTGGAAATGTAGACACAAATGGCTAGCCATGAGCAAGACTCAAGTACCGAAAAGTGTCCTTCGTTCCATACCATCCATCCATGGATGTGCTAACTAGAGGCTGGTTTTCTGATCTTTTTACTCCCAGATTAAGTCATTGAAATGAATGTAAAATTTTGTACGCGAGAGCAAAATATGATTGTGCATTTAATAAATTGTGGATACATTGCCAAACAAAACATAAATGGTATTATTTATAGCATAAATATTGTTAGATACTAAAAATTAAATTAAAAACAAAAATATAATGTTGAATTAAACAAGCCACCATAAAGTGCATTTATGAAATAAATTCATCTATTAAATACGAGATATACTTATAAATTAAAAACATTTCATCACCAATTAAGTATTAACTTTTACTAAACAATTAACATTACACATAATTAAATATTTTAAATTCGAAACATAAAACACATTATCCATATAAATCCATTCTGATACCCAATATACCTATACACAGCCACGGGTGGTCAAGGTCATTAAGTCGGGGAGCTGGGATTCGATTCCCACTAGAATCGTCCTCTTTGACTGAGGTTTTTTCCAGGTTTTCCTCAGTCATCATAAAAGGCAAATGCCGGGGAGGTACACTAAACTTAGACCTGGAATGCTTCCTTCCTTTAAAAAAAATCCTTTTCCAGTTTATCATTTCATGTATCATCAGCATCCATAGCCTGTGGTGCCTCATTATTTCAAACGGGGGTAAACACTGTTTAAAAAAGCACCTAAATATATTCTGTAATATGTACAATGAAAAGTATATTACAAATACTCATATATGCACAAAAGGTTTAAAATATATGAAATTAATTCAGGAAACGTGTCTTAAGAAATATGTAGAAAAAAATCATATTCAGTCCAAAGCTGGCTGATTTTTGTAATTTTTAACAATTGTGTTCTTGGGTTATCTATTCTTAAATTAAATGGTCAAAATATACAACCTCTGCCTTCATACAGGAATAATTTAGATAGTTAAAAATTCTGATTTATGGGTCAACCTTTGAGAAGTGCCATTAATGCACGATGGCGCTCCTGCACATTTTCCCGGCTAGGATCGATGCATTTTTAGGGTGTAAAACTCCGAAGTATGGCTCCTAAGTAAAGTCGAGAGTCCCGTGTCGTACATTTACGGCACGTAAAAGAACCTCAATCCTGAAAGAAAAGGCCTCTGAGCAAAATTTGTCGGCTGTTTCAAGCCCAGAATAGAATGCGACGCTGATGACCTGAGATGTTAAAGAGCGTCCGTAAATAAAACAAATCTAACCAAATGCATATTTCCATATGTACCAACATCAAGGTTTATTGGTCGGTTGATAGGTAGAGGTGAACCAATTGCCTGGTCTCCATTCTCAACCGATTTCAACCCATTGAAACAATGACATATCGAAGTGTAGCCTATAGAATATAATATAGAATTATTTATAGGCTATACTAATTACTATAAACATTGTATTATATAAACACATTATACAGTTTATAAATTTAAGTTTCTATGTTTATGTGTTACGGAGCATGCGTCGGCAGTATCTAGTTGCTGATAGGGTAGTTGTCTATTATTATATGCACTATTGCATTACATTTCACAGCAGTAAGTTTTGGGGTATTTCGTTGTTCATCCGTAATGGTTGAATGAATCGTAAACAGTATACTAGAAGAAACAAGAGAGCATGCGAATGCAGTATGCGAATAAAAATATCTCTAGACGTTACGTCTGTCTTGTAGAAATGGGGAAAATTTTCAATACCATTTTTGAAAAATCTAAACATCATTTCTCTACTTAGCGGCTCAGCTAAGTTGTGTATACTAAAATTACCTAAAATGACAGAAATTCTGGCAGAGTTTAATATTCTCTAGCGTTCCAAGTAGGATATTAAAAAATAACACTGATAAACAAAATTAAACTTGTTTGTCGTTAAATGAGACAGACTTTTTGTTGTGATTTGAAATCTGATTTCAACATTTTTCAATCACCCAGCGTTTTGAGTACCTATTTATGTGAAATGTGATTTAAATGTTTATAGTATTGATGTATTATAACATTTGAGCTGAATTTACGTTATTTAAAATGTATGTGATATAACTTTTGCTTGAGAAACATCTCTTGAGTGTCTGCAAGCATATTCCAACTCCATTTTCACTGATAACGCCTGGTGAAAAGACTCTCCATTGCGCCATTGTTTGGGAGAAAAATCTAGATCACAGCCCAGGGGGTGCATTTTAAGAGATATATAACATACTATCACTTAGTGCCTTATGCTGGGCCGTGGCGCTATTACACTGGGGGTTAAATGAGGATTCTCTAAGCTCCAATACTTATTTTTCTTTGAGGTAACATGACTATTTAAATAAAACAATCCCTCATCTGAAAAAATATTAAATATGGATCAACATTACAGTCAACGATATGTTATAAAATCCAGTTACAGAAATTTACTCGTTTTGCGTCGCCACGAGGTTGTAATTCATGAATTATAGTGGCTCTGTAGGGTTTCAATTTTAATAGTTTAGCAGCTCTATGTACAGAGAGGTTTTTGAAACACCCACTTGCAGTGCAACACGTCTTAGAGATTTCTTTAGAGAGCGTTCGAACGAGCACCAATTGCGTCAATTTTTCTCCTTAAGAACATTTCTTAGGTTTAGCGTTTAGCGACCCCGTTGTCCTAAACTTATTAACCAGACATATAACAGTTTCTCTATCTGGAACTGAAATACCAGGAAATTTCTCCTGACATTGTTTACACCCCTGTCTACATATTCGGTTTTGACGTATGTATCGTACATAAAAATTCTTTGTTCAAGCTTGACTTTTTGTGGACCAATAAGAATAATCTAATGTAATTCACACCCAGTACAGATGTATTGAATAAACTTTCAATTTTGAGATCCATAAACTCTATTCTTTACAGCTCGAACAGAAGGCAGCAACTGACCCAGTATAAAACAGCTGACAAACGTAGCCTTGAGCGGTCATTCACCGCTAGTGCACTACTGGAGAGGTCACTGCAGTGCAAGCGAACTACACATATACGCGATTTATGGCCCAAGTATAAATGGAACGCTGCTCATTAACAATTTCTTCATAATTTCCTAGAAAGTTGATGACCGTTTCATTTCTTCTAAACCATTTAATATAATTACAAATTTAATATGTGGGCCAATGAATATAATTTTTATTTGACATAAATACTTTTTGGAAATTATTTATTCAAAAATTGAAATACTCCCCCATTAGAATCCACCGCTTTCACAAAATTCTTAATCAAACCTAGTTTGGTGTACATTAGAGGCAATAAGATTTTTCCAGAACTGACAAATACCTGATGGACATTTCCTGTCCAATCTGTAACCTTTTGCTTGAACTTTGAACTTATTCCTGATAAATTTGACAAGCAAAAGTAACAGTGTTGAACGATCACTTAATAGAGATAGATACACAAGATCCCAGTTTCTTCTATGATCAATTTTGCAAAATCTCTTTTAATTATATATTTAAAGCTAACTTATTACAAAGTAACAAAAATTGTTTTTACATTTACACATTTTCAAGTATGTTTCGCTTTTACAACACTTTTGTTAGTATTTTTACATCACTAGATTTAGAAACTTGTTTTTGTGAAAGCTTCAGTTCAACTGGGAACTAGCAAATCTTAAACCTTGTGGGGAATAAAGTACATTGTTGTGACCTCTGATTCCGCAGGCAATAAAGGTCTAAAGTTAGATCACTAAAATGAAAATATGAAATATTTTCATTTTATTCGCATGTTATGCAAACATCAAAGTACATGTTTATTGAAATTGGAACAAACGGCGAGTTAGGGAAAATATCTGACTTAGTTTTTTAATCTGTAGATGAGAGTACATAAGAAACACTAGAAGTTTTACAATTAATAAAATTACTGTTTATCAGAGTAATTAACATGAACAAACGCAAACTGAGATGCTTACTAAATAAATGTTTGAAATACCTAGATTTAAAGTCACTTTAAATCGATTTTTCACCCTTCATTTCCTATTACATTTTATTATTACAGCTAGTGAGGCTGCGACTCCTCTGATATCTCGTGACAATGATTTCCAATGACGGTATTATTGTGATCACGTGTCACAATCGTGCTGGGAAATCAGCAGTATCAAGGAAGAGACGAAAGCAAGAAAGTTATTGGAAGTGTTCAAACACATCATCTTGACGGCGAATATTAAAAATAAAGCGAAAACACGCACTACGACCACACTGGCATTTCTGTGAAAAATCCATTAGCTTTTCTTATTTTCTGTTAAGGTCAATCCGCACAACAGTATTCTAAATTTTTGTTCATTTGTTTTATTTAAAGACGCTCTTTAACATATCAGGTCATTAGGTCATTATTCAGGGCGTGAAACGGCCAACAAATTTTGCTCAGAGGCCTCTTCTTTCAGGCTTGAGGTTCTTTTTCGTGCCGTAAATGTACGACACGGGACCCACAGCTTTACTTCCCTTCCGAAGGAAGCCATACTTAGGATTTTTACTCCCGAAAAAATCCATCGCTCCTGGCCGGATTCGAACCCGCGATCTTGGGCTAGAAGGCAAGTATGGTAATCACTACACCACCAGGACTGACCGGTGGACATTGATGATACATGAAGTGAAACGCTAAATTAGGAAAGGAGTATTATTTTTTTATTTTTAAGGAAGGAAGGGTTCCAAGCCTAAGTTTATAGGGTACTTCCCCGGCATTAGCCATCCTGAAGGCGGTTTCCCAAGTTCGATTCTCGGTTGTGTTAGTATTCTGACCGACAGAGATTTTACCCAGCTCTTGGTGTAAATGCCTGAGAAACTTGAAGCACAAAGTTGTCTGAATATTTTGGCTCAATTATAATTTATCTTCTAGTATAATGGATTTCAAGGTCTCGGTACTAAAAGCATTACAAATAGTTAATACCATGTTTTTTCCTCAATACATTATCCTGTTTAATTATTGCTTTTCCTTTTTGTTCCAAGTCTTTTCAGTTAGTCAATACAAATCATTTGTATTACATTTCTCCACATTATTTAACTATTTCTGTTCACTGCTAACTTTTTAATATTCAAGTTATATTATTACCACCCAACGTTATTTAATAAAATTAGTTATATAGTTAGGCCAGAAGGTTCTTCTCAGCTGTTGCTTGTGGTCTGTTCAGAGCTTATGTAACAAGTTACCTTCAAACTAAGAGTTCAAGACCTACATAGTAAAACAGCAGAAAGAAAGGTAGAGTACGGGAATAATGGGTGTAGAAAACTACACCGTTCCTTCGATGAAGGTCAGTAGATACCTCATAAGATAATAATTAGAAGTCACTCTTTGGCATTGTATACATCAATGACACTAGTTTTCCGGCAGTGCACCTACTCCTCTTCCTATGCATGAGCTGCTTCATCAAAGCTGCAAAATCGCTGACCTGGCTTTGAAGTTAAAGCACGGCCTTGAGCGGAGTGTTACCTCCGATGTTTGCGTTCAGTCGGCTCGTTGCGTCCCGCGCACATGGACGACAGATTGCTGACTGGGAGGCGTGCTATTTTCGTATTGAATTACAAGTTCTTATTTATTTAAGTTTTTCTTTTCCTTCAGTTGTAAACGCAAGGGTCAGTGAAATGAAAAATTTCCGGCCTAACCATTATCTAGATATGATGAAGGCAAAAACTATATATCACTTTTCAATATAGTTACCGTTTATTGCAACACACGTCTCACATTTTGAATTAACATTTCAACCCCCCCCCCCAAATAGTCAGAAGTTTTATCTGCAAAATGGGCATAAACAGCATCCATCACTTCTTAATCACATTTAAATTTCCTTCGTCGAAGGTCCTTCTCGAGTTTTAAGAAGAGGAAATAGTCACTGGGAGGTAATCTGGACTTCCTTTGCAACAAGAGCTGTATGCACAGGCGCGTTATTGTGAACAAGGCCCACACTACCACTCAGCTTTCCTCGCCTTTTCTCTTTGATGGAAGTGCGTAGTCTGTGCAGTAGACCAGCATAGTACTCCCCATTTACTGTGGTGTTTCTCTCCTTGAAGTCAATGAAGAGTATTCCTTCACAGTCCAAAAAGATTGTGACCATGATCTTCTTGGTTGACTGAGTGACCTTGGCCTTTAGAGGTGGTGCTTCGTCAGTTTTACGTCTGGCACTCCATTGATTCTCGTACGCACAAGGAGATCACAGTAGAGGACCATAGTTTCATCTCCTGTAACAATGGTTTGCAGAACTTTTCTCTTGTTGCCACGGCAGAGCTCGAAAAATGCCTGACAACGGATGACTCGTTGCAGCTTTTTGGACTGAGGAAAGAAATCTAGGTACGCAACTTGCACTAATCTTATTCATGTTTAAATGTTCATGAAAAATTCTAAAGACTGTTATTATAGAAAGGCCCAACCTTGCTGCTATTTCTGCAGCTCTGAGCTGCCGGTCTTCCATAATTTCTCCTTCCACAAGAGCGATGTTTTCGGGAATGCGCACCTCAAGAGTCGACCTGCACGCTCTTCATCTTCAATGCTTTGTCACCCCATTGGAAAAAGTTTGGCCCATTCTTTTACGGTAGAATATGAGGGGGGTGCTTCCCCATATACACCTTTCTATTGCTGTCTAATTTCATCAGGAGTAAGCCTTTTTTTGTGAAGAACTTAATAATAGCTCGAAATTCATGTCACAATCTTCTACACATAGCCTTCTTCATGCAACTATATCTAAACAACTGAACACCGCGGAGGGTAGGTTACAAGTGCAATTATTTACTTAACATATTAGGTATGACACTAGATAAGGCTTTTGTTAAGGCGATAACCCTTATCGGCGAGGCCGGAAACTTATGGACCTACGCTCGTATATTAAATTAAAAGAATAAGTTGGTATTTGTCCTGCACATTTTCGTTTGGGTGAAGTCTGTGATCCAACAACCGCTTTTTGGATTTTTCAAAATATGTGAAAGTTACAGAACGACAAAACTGTTGCATATCAATGAATTAATAACAGCATTCCCACATGAGTTTTAAAAGACACCTTTGATAGTTGCTGCAATAATACGGCAGATATTATCATGAAAAATAAACCTCAGGCAGTTAGGACTTGTGGAGACTTGAGTTTCTGTGCTTTTACGTTGCTTTCTAAGGCAATTAAATCCACAGCTTACTTGAATGATCTTCATATAACATTCGCTTCCTTATGCTATTATTTTTAGTACTTATTTTAGTTTTAATGCTAAAATAAGCTATTGCTATTTTCTATAGTAGGTCTCCTAATTCTATAACACTTGCTATAGTGCTTATTTTATTTTGCTCGTCAAGAGTTTTAAATTGTTAATATCTACTTTTTTGTTTTCTGTTTTTTTCCTTCTTTTTGCTAGTGTGCCCAAGTTCTACCAGAAAAAATAGTAAACAGTGAATGACATTTGGATTATTACTATTATCATTATTAATATTATTGTTACTCTTAAGTTTTTGCCCATACTGCTTTCGTGGACAATTAATATTAAATTATTACAATTTATATAAACATTATTAAATCATGTTTTGTTACAAAATATTTTCCAGAGCCTATCTAAGATAGAGTAATTTTTTTTTAAACAGTTCCTCGACTTTTACACAGAGAGATCATGCAAACCGAAAAAGCTGCTTTTGGTTAACAATGCGCTATGCTCAAGAAAACGACATTGACAACGAGTGTTTATTTAAGATAATTGTCTGTTAGCATTTTCTGTCTTTGAATTTCAAAACTGATATGAGGAAAGCATTTAGGGACTAAAGTTCCAAATGATTAACAATTCAGAGATCTTTTAAAAATCTCAGAAACTTGAGGCGTTAGATGGTAACGGGCGAAGGATCGAAGAGAGGAGAAATAAGGTAGGCGTGTCCGCGGCTGTTTAACTGCTACCACTAGGTGCATTAGTGCATTCCAAACATACCAAATATGTTTTTATGTCCTTTCTATTCGTATGAGCAGCTAATATTTTGCATTTACGTAGCTGTTACCGATATGTAACAATGTGTAAACTTTAGATAAGATTTTGAATTGAGCTCTATCACAGTTCCCTTGTAGGAAGTGTTTAATTCCGCCATAGTAAAGAAACAATTTAATGAAATAAACGCTGACAAAAAATTAAACTAAACAAACAATTGGTGATACCGTATATAGTGCCATTCTGATTCGTGGTGTCTTCGACGTCTAGAGATGTGCTGAAATAACTCTGAGTTAGTCAAAGGAGTTCTGAAAAAATGTGTGTTCAAATCAACATTGTATGGTATCATGCTAAGGGTAAAACAATGGAGGAATAACGCAATTAGTACAGAAAAATAATATATTGTATTATAATGTGGTTTTTGACAGATATAAACAAACCTACTGTAAGAATAGTAACATTCATGAAGTTCTAACTGTTCAGTAGGTTTCTAAATTGGTGGCCAAAAGACATGGATAATTCGACCAGAAACTATGGCCCATTCGAAAAACCTGGGAAGCATTTGCTAATACCAGATTTACAATACACGTTTTAACACCACCTTCAGTACTTGTCCGCCTAATGCCATAAACAGGAAATGCGTTTGGTCGGGTAAATGCTCTGATGGCTGAATGTACTAGTATCTAGTAATAACAGCGACCTAAGTTCGAATCCTGTTATGCTTAAATCTTTTATTTGTTAGTTTTTGCAGGAAAATTTAACATTTAAAACATGACAATATATTATTTACTTGACAACATATATTTGAATTTTAGGGCATTTATGTTCAAACACAAACATGTAAATTAATCATATTCGTTTTCAAACTAAGTGCCACATTAACAAATATTCTAAAGTGAAAAAATTAAAAGTAAATGTAAGTTTGTTTATTTCATTGTAACATTTAATTAATTTCCTATTTATTTTCAAAACAAAGATTATTTCATTTTGAACCGGTTTTTAATATAATGAAGATGTAGTTGTTATTGGATATCTACCCGAGGGTTCCACTACGTACCCCGGTTCTTTCAAGGGACCCCTAGGAATTACATATATCGTCCTAAAACTACGTTTTTCACTTGCATACACTGCTGACTTAAAATCTAGAAAATGCGTCTACTGTCCCTGGAGATGCCTCCTCTTCCACTTATACACTAATTTCAAAGTGTTCCAAAGTGTTTGTGAGAGTTCACGGGATTCACAGAATAGCGCCCACTGATTACTGAGCCTTCAACATATTCACATATTATTGATGAGCTCTTCTGCTCACTTGCGCGCCCACTTTAAATTCATCGACTTTTTGATTTCTCATTGGAGATCTAATGATCATTCGATGTAATGACGTCATCGCCAACATCTGCTCCTTTGGTATCTTTAACGAATTTCCGAGCATCTCCATCAACTAAGAATACAAAGAACCTATTGTTCGACTCATGCTAGATACCTGCATGCACTTAGCTTTGTCATAGTAGAAAGACTTATTTCTCGGGCCATTATCAGTTAGTGAGAGACAAGAGATTACAGTAGGCAGCCTTTCCCTCGCGTCAAAAAAATATGCGTCTAGATAGCCTAAACGCATTTTTCTGATAAATGAAATGTTCTTGCTGGTTACTACAGGCTATATAAACAGTTTAATAACTATGACTATTTAAATTATATAAATACATTCAATCTCTCAATCTCGGCATGTCGGTGTGAAGACCTGTCACACTATTTAATTTGATCATAACTGTCTAAAATTTCAGATAAAATTTGCAATTTGAAGTTATATTATCATCTATATACTAAACACTTTTTACCAGACAAAATGCCAAATAAAATATTTCATGGGTAGGTTTTGAACTTTCGCAGTTCTCCTCACTAGACACTTTTTCAGCTTTCGATCATCAGCTGAGGTCTGTCATTGAGAACTCAACGTGACTGATAGTGACAGAATGAGGCTAAAGGCTGTAACACCCGCTCAGAGACTTGTCGTGGATCGAGTTCTGGGCTGAGCAGAACTTAGACAAATAAACGCTTCGAGAAAGAACTCATTTTATTAAAGTTTACAATGAAATTTAAGCGATCTATAGACCCGGTACTTTTGCAATGTTTATTTCAGTGTTGGATCACAAACTAATAGTATTTAATAATTTAATGTGATGTAAAATTTTCTGGTTCTCATAAAATACTGCTCTAATACATTTCATTTTTAACAGTAAACGTTGTCATATAAACAGAAATAAGATTTTTTATTTAACATGTAGTTTTGGGCAGATTTTGCCACCAATTTAGAACATTTAGAGCTGACTAGCCAAAACTATTGCAATGGTTGGCAACACTATTGCAAAAGTACTTACTGAAGAGCATTTACATGATATCAGATATCGTTTGAAAAAATTTCCACTAAAGTTTTTGCGGCCATTTGCAGAAGAATAATTGAAAAACAATAGCTTCCGGAAAAATATAACATCCCCTCCCCCATTTCTCAAATAGACCAGCTGCAAATGGTACATAATTACTTGAGTAAGAGCCAACTATTTTGTAAAATGTGGAAGCCATATGGATAATTATTAATTGTTGTTCATCAGATCCAAGGTACATTTTGGTTTATGTTATCGACACCGATAGTTAAGTTCTTAGTACTTTTGCTGTAGGAATGTAATTTAATCTTTCTGTACATGGAATTGTTCGATAAGCTAATGCAACTCAAAAGGTGTTTTTGCAACGTTATCTTGTCAACTTGGGGCCTGTTGAGGAATGAAGTACATAGTTAAAAACAGTTACAAAGCTAATCTGTGTTTCAGATTCATTTTCCTGCCTAAATAAACAAGCGTTCAGAATGGAGAAGCACCAATTTGTGTATTAATAAACATTAATTTTTGAAAGGGCAACGCCCGCAGAAACTAAGGCGAACTGAACAATATTACACCGAATGTGCACTTTCGCTAGAATGCTTGTAAATGGCTTGATGAGTCTATAAGAGCCCGAACGAGCACAAGCGATGCGGAAGTCCTATTAAAGTAACAGTTTCCGAAATTATTTAAAAAATCCAAAACATGGTGTTGAGCTTTCGGAGACTGAAAACGAGGGCGATTGTCGAAGTTGTGGGCAGTTCTGGAGATCGGATGCTTAATATTTTGCCCCATCATTTGCAAATGAAAAAGTTCGGCGAGGTGGGTGCCGTGTTTGCTAACGTGTCACTTCGCGCTGAATTTTAAGCTATTCTTATCGGAATCCAAGTGAATTTCGGGGACGGTATGTGACAGTCGTGAAACATGGATCTAGCAAACAAAAGAAAAGCCAAAACGGTGGGTTGTAACCACAAAAATAGCTCCAAAAAAGAAATCCTCTCAGCAGGAAAGATGATGACAACTGTGTTTTTGGATTGCCGCGGCGTAATTTAATACACTTTATGAAAAAGCGCAAAACTATAACCGGTATTATTACGCCATGCTACTGGAGCGATTAAACGATGCAAACAAGAAGAATCGTTCTCATTTGGCGAGGAAAAACATCTTGATCCATCACAATGACGCACCAGTGCACAATTGTGACCTCAAAAAATATTGGACTTACGTATGATATGCATCCTCATCCTCTCTACAGTATGGCATTGGCTCCCTCGGACTACTTCTTGTTACCAACATGAAAAAGAAGTAAGTAGGAAAGAAATTTGCATCAAAAATAGAGACTGTCGCCGAAACAAGTGAGTAAATTGCAGAGCTTAAAAATCGCATATAAACAATAATGGGATAAACAAATTCGAATATTGGAACTGGTGTATAACAATAAGGTATGGCCAAACTCTCAGGACACATTCCTCACACGTAGAAGAAGAAAATATGTTATTTGGATATGGGTCTGGAAACACTTTATTGCCATGTTCTACAACTCTTCATAATTGTTTTTATGGGAAACACACAGAAATAGACCGCACCAGCATACCACATAACATTTTCTTGCATAAAATGCATCCGCTGGCATCAATACATGTATTAACCCGCCTATCGCCACGGGTGGCTGAGGTTGTTAAGGCGCGGACTCGTGAGCGGGAGGTCTGGAGTTCGAATCCCGCCAGAATTCGATCTTTAAAAAAAAACATTTCCGAATACATCATTTCATCTCATGTATCATCAGTGTTCACCACCGCCTGTAGTGCCTCAGTAGTAAAAACGAGCGTTAAACACTATTAAAAAAAAAAAAAATCAACCCACCGACGTATTGAATCCCGAATGCGTTGATGCATCCCTAGTGAGTTGCATTTGTTTCTCATCCTTCCACAATATGGACACAAAGACTCTCTGCATCTTATATCTGTGTTCGATACACAAGAACTTTCAAATGCACCCACAAATAAAAGTCTTGTGGGCTTAAGTCCCGAGAGAGTGGAGGCCAGGGAATTGGTCCACCTATACCTATCATCTATCACGGGCATTAACACTGAAATGAGGAGGAGCACCATCATGCACGAAGTACATATTTCGGTAAAAGCACATCTTCAAGTAAATTGCTAGAGCATTCTCTATGAAAGCATGGGTGAGTGGCATGGCTAAGCTAATCGATACATCAAATGAACATCTGCCAATCCTGCATAAGGTACACTTCCATTGCACTGTTCCAGAAACCAAGCCCATTATAGTAAAAATTACATGCTGGCCAAGTCCTAATGAACACTAAACAATTGATGCTACGTGTGGCAGTAAGGCAAAGATGTCAACATTACCTTCGTTCAAATGGAACATATAAATTAAAACTTAACCAGACGTAACAAAGAACAATTCCTGCATGAAAAAGTTTAATGTTGTATGCAGATAAGTTCTGTTCCTGTGTGTTTCATGTACTATGAAGAGTTGTAGAAAATGACTCATATCATATTTTCTTCTTCTAAGTGTGAGGTATGTGTCCTGAATTTTTGGCCGTTCCTTTTTGTTACTCTCTATAGCGAAATTAAAGGAATGTCTGTCAAAAACGTTACGTCATTATATTTTTACTGACTTATCGAGCATCCCTCGTAAAATTGGATAATGGAAAATATTTAACAAGGCATAAATATCTCTTGTTTATTCTGAAACGGTGTCTGATTGGGGATTTGAAACCACGGCTTCTGGTTTTAGCGAGAGTTACTTAAACAACAAAATACTACAGACATTAAGGATGCAGCAAACTACTGGCCGGTGTATTAAGCGGTGAAAATGCTGGTTATCGGTTGGTTGCCTAATGAGATTTTAATCGGAACGTCTGGAGAATGGAGGAGCACAGGCAGGGAGCTTGCCTCGTTATTACCTGCTGCCACATTGTCTTACGAGACCCCCGCTGGGTTTATTACACGTGGAGGCCCGTGTGGAAATCCGTCAGAGGTTGCTAATTGAAAGTTTTCTATGTAACGTGTAATCGGCCATAAGCAAGGATTATAACACCTCTCCAGGGATTATTCAAGAATTCTGAATAAAAATAGGAAATTTTGTTTAGACTTTTTATTGGGCATATACTGACTTTACATAAAAATAAGTTCGATTTTCTCGGAGTGAAATCTACTACCTGTAGCATGGTAAACAAAGCATCTCTGTTCCAATAGGGTATTTAAATTTGCTAACACATATTGATTAACCCATGTCCTAAAATGCATCATTCGTAAACTAGCATTTGAACTTATACAGAAGTCACTGCTAAGATTGAATGGGTACGAATTTTACCACTCAGAAATTTGAAGGATTGGTGTACGCAGCAAAATACGGAGTTAGAGTATGTTACTATTCAATAATTTGGGCTTCAATGTACATCTCCCCAAAGTAATAAGAAGTTTTTTGCGTTATTATTTTCAATTTGCATCCACGTCTCCTCATAAATTCATATAAGCGAATAAAGCAGTTTCCATATAGCTTTTCATACAGTTTTCATACAGCAAATAATGTGTAAATGTGGGGTTGGCAGCCATGCCGTTCTACCTTGTTGGTGTCTTATTTGTGCACTGATTCAAACTGCCGATTTTATACTGTAAACTAAAATCTCAAATTTGACAACAAGATGCATTCTTTTGTTCACTACATTGGTGAAATCAAATTAACACAACATTGGAGATGACAGACTTTGAACAGAGGTTTCGTGGTGTTGACTACCGACAAACAATGTGTCGGCAACGACCCAAAATTGCGGGCTCAATTCTGGAATTGGTCAATGGAGTAATGATTTCCTTCTGAAGGAAAATAAATCCATGGATCCCGGTATTAAAAGATCTTCAAGCCTGAAAGAAGAGACCTCTGAGGAAAATTTAGCGGCCTTTACACGCCCTAAATGGAATGGGACGCTGATGACCTGAAATACAGAGGGTGCCAAAAATGTTGACACACTTCAAGCAAAGAAAAAACTATGTTTATATAACAAAACTGAATTTACACAAACAGAAAACGATGAGCACTAATCATCTTAGACTTTTACAGTTACAACAGTTGCTCAAACCACCAGCGGCCTCGATACACTTCTAAGTACGCTGAACTACTGATTGAGCAACGTTTGAGAAAGTGTCCTCAGCGACTGCAGTACACGCCGTTTCAATTTCTTCCCGAAGTGCTGCCAGTGTAGCTGATTTTCTACGGTATACAACATCCTTAAGAGTTCCCCATAGGCAGAAATCCAACGGAGTTAGATCCGGAAAACGCAGTGAAAACTCAATCGGACATCTTCGTCCTATCCATTGTCTTGGAAGATTGTCATCGTTGATAATGTGGTGGTGCACCATCCTGTTGCATACGGAATCACGAGTCTCAAATGCGTGCAATTGTTACTCGCGTTGGAGGTTCTATTTTATACACACGTCTCCATTGGCTTTCAACTTCAACATTCTCGGTTTTCCATTATCACTTCAAAATTCTTTTCTGCTATTCAAACGATAATCTTGGCTCCATTTTATTGTAGCAACGCTAGCATAACGTAATGTCAGGCACATATATTTACAGAACATCATATGATAATATTGGTTTTATTTTTTCATTGTTGATTTACCTGTCACGTAGCAACGCTATCATAATGTATGTGAGTCACATCTGTTTATAGAACATCATACTACACATTACTGTAGTTTTTCGGTCCAACTTTGAAATATATTAAATAGATATCTACTGTCAAAGTTTGTATACGTTTTTGGCACTCTTCGTATTATGGAGCGTCCATAAATAAATAAAATAAAAAAAGATAAGCAATGCGAATTTTAAACAAACTATTTGCACAATCAGGACCTTCCATGACCTTACTACAAAATGCTCGATTAGAAGTTGACAGAAAGGAAGAAAAGGCACATTTTGTTGCTCGAAGTGTCAATTATTATGTTGTAAATCTGAATCTGAAACCGAAAGTTTTGCAAGCGCTTCCGGATACACGAAAATATTTATAGTACTCTGAGACATGAAGCTTTTGAAAAAATAATTTTATGAACTTATAAAAACTCATTTAAGCTGATCAAGCGCTTAAAGCGACACAGTAGCGTTTATTGATCTATGATATGTAAAATATCACGGCAGACTTAAACTCTTCTGGTATCTGTTTTGGATTATATTTTGAGTGAAAGGTTCTTGAAACCATCCTGTTTGGCAGCGAATGATGTCTCGAGATGCAAAAGAGGATTCCAGAACTTAAACCAGTCCTCGCTTACGAATATACAGATATGGCAACGGGATTATGAGGTGAGGAGCTTAAACAAGCAAATCTATGAATACATTGTGACGTAACAGAATGATCCTTCAGGTCGTGCGACCTCACATCATGCGATCTTTTGCTGTGAGGTATCGTGAGAGATGAAGTTTTGCTCAGAAATCACGTGATCTGAATGTAACGCAACAGCTGATCGAACGTCGTTGCAAAAATCGAATATAAATTATCAATTGTGTTCAGCAATCAAAAATCGGCATCCAAAAGTCTAAAGAACTAGATGAAAAGGAAAAAGGAAAAAGAAAGGCTTGTTTTTTGTTAATATTTTAGGATAAAAAATTACTTTTATCATAGGACTGAAATTGTAGCCAATAAGACAATGCATATGTTATGAATATTTACTTTGCTCGATCCGAACTCTCGCCCGCTTCTCCAATTTACTGTATGCTTATCTCGGGGTAAAGGGACTAGAAATAACCCGTTTACTAAACATGTACCACGTTCCACTATAGAGGTAAATACTATGCATATAGAGTGATTAGTAGTTGTGTAATACAAAGCACTGCAGTCTCTTTTACACTCAAAACAGCTTATTTCATATAATTTTATAATCTTGACAGTTTTGTTATCGTTGTAATTTATTGAGATGCTAAAAAAAACGGAAATAGTGAAGGGGAGAATGCCAAATAAGAAACTGGTGCAAGAGCCAAATATATGAAAAGCAAAATTCTTCAGTTGAAACGTATTTCGGCACATTTTAAACGACAAAGCATTAACGAATAATTCAAATAGCACCTTGGAGTCTAACCAGTAAAGCCGTATTGAAAAGTAAAGAGGAAAAATGAAGATATATAGATATACTGCAATATAAATTATAAAACGGTGATTATGTCAGCACTATGTACATATAAAAGAAAATCATCGATAATGAAAGAAAAAGTATAAGAGCAAATTTATGGACAGTAAAAATTTGATTACATTAGTGCTATCTCACTGTTTGATCCATATTGGGGTTTCAGGCATCGGACACAAAGAATGGGCGCGTAATTAATTTTCCAGGCACACTCCTGCACTGTGCTAAATAAATGGAAGGGATAGGAAAGGAAGAGAAAGACGCCAGAGGAAACTGTTTGAAAGCCTCTTTTTCTACCATGCATTCATCTCTTGGGATCAAATCTGAATCTGCTAGGGAGAGAACAAATAGTTATAAATGTTAGTAAACATGTAAACAAGTTTTGTAAACATGATATCCATTGGTAGCACTGTGACAGCTTTGTCGAAAGAGTATTCATCAGAGGAAAATTACGCCACAACTTGAAAATGTAAAAATAATAATTGTATCATGAAATTTACACGTTTATTACTTTGGTGGTAGGCTTATAGTTTGCACAAATTAAATTTGCTTCATTTTTATCGGATATCAATGTCCATCAAATAACAGGCAGACTTACGGACTGTAAAATTAAATTGTTGTCTAAAAAGTTACTAAATTTTTAGGAAACTGAAACAATAGAAAGCAAATCCCTATAGAAATAGAGAGAGAGGCAGGTAGACAGAGAAAGCAAGCCGTAAGAACAATTAAAACCACAAAAACACAATTAATAATACATAACTATAATTCATTTTACGCAAAGTAGAACATTTGTAACAGTTTAAAACATACTGGCTTGAACAAAAATATTTGATCCGCAATTTTAAAAACAGGGTAACTTTAAAAAATAATAATATTTCAGGTAAGATAAAAAAATGACCTTTTGAAAGTTTTAAGATTATGTTTGCTGCTGATTTTAGAAGACGATTTAACATAAAACGCAGTACAGCACAAAATAGTTAAATATACACCTTAAATTGGTGCAAAAAAGAGCTGGATTATGTTTATTCTAAAATTGTTAAAATTAATAGTGCCATTTTTGTTAAATGCATCTCAAATATCACTTATAAAACACCGAATGACTCATTTTTGTGTAAAATGAACACTCATGAAATATTTTAATTTAGTATCTCTGCATTCTAGTCGATGGTTTGTTTAAGGACGCTCTTTAACATCCCAGGTCATTAGCGGCCTATTCAAATCAGGACATGAAACAACCGGTAAATTTTTCTCAGAGGTCTCCTCTTTCAGCCTTCAGGTTCTTTTACGTGCTAGGACACGGGACCACCAACGGCTTTGCATTCCTTCCGGAGGGAGCCATAATTAGGATTTTTACGACCTACAAATTCATCAACCCTGGCCGGGATTGAACCCGCGATCTTGGGTCTACAAAACAAGCCTGAATACTATTAGGCCAGCAAGACAGACGAGGAAAATGTGCCTGTCCATTTTTAGATACATGGAAATAATGAATTAGTGTGTAAAACACAATGAGGTTATAACACAACTTAACACGGCGTGATTGATTGGTTAATTATTATAAGGAAATGTCAGTGGTTGAACCTGAATTAATAAAGATGCAGTTACACTAGAAAGTCCCTAGTTTTAACTATCTAAGTTTTAACGTATCATATTGTACAAACGAGGATCTGAATATAAAATAAATCGATTAAGACAAATGAATAGAACAATAAGGAGAACATTAAAGAACAAGACATCAAAAGCAACAAATGAAATTCTATAAAGTAATGCAGGGTCAATGCCAACACATGGAAGTAAAAACTGTCTATGAACAGGGTAGACAGAAAGTCAATAGAAACCGTAGAAATGAGATTTTTACACTCCTGTATAAACAAACACATGAAGAAATAAAAAAAAAAAAAAAAAAAAAAAACACACACACACACACACACACTAAGGGTGCCAAAAATGTATACACACTTTCACAGTAGATATCTATTTAATATATTTCAAAGTTGAACCGAAAAACAACAGTAATGTGTAGTATGATGTTCTGTTAACAGATGTGATTCACATACATATGATAGCGTTGCTGCGTGACAGGTAAATCAACAATGAACAAATGGAGCCAAGATTATTGTATGATGTTCTGTAAACAGATGTTACTCACATTACGTTATGCTAGCGTTGCTACAACAAAATGGAGCCAAGATTATCTTTTGAACAGCGGAAAGCAATTTTGAAGTGATATTTGAAAACCGAGAATGTTGTAGTTCAAAGGCAATAGGACAAAGAAGTTTCCACCGCGTTCTCCGGATCTAACTCCGTTGGACTTCTGCCTATGGGGAACTCTTAAGGATGTTGCATATCGTAGAAAATCAGCTACACTGGCAGCACTTCGGGAAGAAATTGAAACAGCATGTGCTGCAATCGCTGAGGACACTTTCGCAAACGTTGCTCAGTCAGTAGTTCAACGTACTCAGAAGTGTATCGACGCCGATGGTGGGCATTTTGAACAACTGTTGTAACTGTAAAAGTCTAAGATGATTAGTGTCATCATTTTCTGTTTGTGTGAATTTAGTTTTATGTTAACACAGTTTTTTCTTTGCTGAAGTGTATATACATTTTTGGCACCCTCTCTATGTATATGTGTATATATTCTTAAAATCTAAATGAAAAAGGACATATTAAAGGTGAAGACCGAGAACAAGATGGAGTGATATGTTTATATGAGGATGGAACAGGTCGACAGGCCTAAACCTTGTGGAAGAAGAAGAAATTGAATAAGTAAAGTTAGTTGTATTCTGAAATTACCTACCGTTTCATTTATATTCTTCCAACTAATTGTCAGTATCGTATCCAGTCAGATAGCTGGGCTGCGCTAGATACAAAAGAAACAAGAAAGGGCTTTACAACTACCTCCCTCTGCATGAGGTAATGTACATGATTTACATGTAGGTACGTGTGGATGGCCATAGCTTAAATCTCATGGCATTACACATATATTCCCCCTACCAAGAGAACCCTTCTTTCTCTCTGACTGGAAGAAGGAGGGGAGTGAAGAAAGAAGATATAAAAACTCACACAAACACGTAAATACCACATGAGGCGAGGAATTCCATTCTCCCTTTGTATCCCGTAACCCACAGACAATATACAATAACGTTCACAAGTGGCTTGACTTTACAAGGGTGATAATTACTGGAAAATGTTGTTGGGGTCCGGCATAGCTTCTAAATCTCCGGACTGACCGGGAACAAGGCAACATTTGTCTCTGGTTTATTGCCGGCGTGTCCTCACTTCTCAACGCCGATTTCGGACCCCCTTTTCTTACTGTTACTCCTGCAGTTATGCAGGCTCCCCTGTGTGGGCCTACCGCTGTACTTACATACGTTTAATTTTAATCTGAAAAATATTAGTACGCTGTGTAAAGACCTGGCAGAAAAACGGAAATGTGGTGCATTAAAGGTATGAAAAAGAGCTTCGGAACGTTTTAGTGTGTTTCAGAGTTTAAATATCCTGGGATAGTTCTAACTAGTACTAATTCAGAATGAAATGAGATACAGTAAAGGTTCAAAGCCACTAATCATGCATACTTATCAATAAGAATAATGGAATCCATATAGGAGTGTAGAGGAAAAAATATAGCAATTTATAAAAAAAAAAATAATTAAATCAATATTTGGTATGCATTTGAGACATGGGTAGTAAATACAAATGCGGAAAGGTTTTAGAAATATTTGAAAGGAAGGCAATTAGGGGATTTTTGGACCTGTCAAAGAAGAAGGTTAGTGGAGGACGCGGTATAACTGCCCTATATCAGACATTATAACATATATTAGGTTACGAAAACTGGAATGAGTAAAACAGCGTATAGGATGATTGATCAAGAATGCTAAGACATTGCCGCTTGGAGAAGAGCGGTCTTAAACAGAGGCACTGGTAGAGGGGGACAAAGAAAGTTAAGATCCGATTGATTCGATTTTGTTTATTTACGGGCGTTCTTTAACATCTCAGGTCATCAACGTCCCATTCAAATTAGGGCGTGAAACGGCCGACAAATTTTGCTCAGAGGTCTCTTTTGTCAGGCTTGAGGCTCTTTATAGGACCGTAAATCTACGACTACGGATCCACAGCTTTACTTCCCTTCCAAGGAAGCCATACTTAGCATTTTTACGCCCGGAAAATTCATCGATCCTGGCCGGGTTTGAACCCGCGATATTGGGTTAGGAGACAAGTATGACTACCTTACACCACCAGGACCTAGGGCAAGAAAACAGTTTACACAGCCTATAAATAAGAAAGACCGAATACCTATACAAAACCCACATAGAGAGAAAAGCAATTTTCTGGGATGAAAGCTATTTTGAAATTTGTAATACTTAATAGTTGAGCAAAAGTCCCATTTTTCCATAGTGTGCTGCATGGCCAGGGTGTTCCTCCTCCTTACACTATCACGTCCTGGCCGAAATGGGGATAATGTATTATGGAAGGAAGCTCAAACTTAGAAAATATCTTCAAGCCTGTGTTCTTTGATATCAGCATTTTAGCTGTGGGTATAGGTCTGCTGTAAATTCTGCTTTAGTGATAAACCCTACATGAGAACACTAAGAGTGTTCGTGCCCTCATAAGGTAACAAACATCATTACACTGCGTTTTATTCAACCTGTATAAAAACATGTTCTAGAGGCTGTATAATCTCTGGTGGCCCAGAACCATTGATCCCCACTGTTGTGATGAAAAAGAGGTTAATTCAAGAACTACTTACTACAACGATTTGACATAACCATGAAGCAGGTTTTGGCTGGGTTAAATAGGGCGGAACTACTACTTATTATAGCGCGAAAATCATCGCCACTAAGCCAGAAAATTGTATCATAGGAAAGAAGCATTATTTGGCAAGATTTTTATTTATTTATTTATTTATTTATTTTCCAATTACGATGTTCATTTAATTAGATACAATCCTTGCAATTATAAGACAATGAAAAAATAAAACAAAATAAAAACAAAATACAATAAATTAAAAATTACAAAAAGTTGCGAAAACAAATAGAACAAAAAAAATTGTAATGTTGGTACATGACAAGTAATCATTGTACATTTTGTATTAAGTGATTACAGGATAAAGCAAAAGTATAAAAGTATAGTTAAATAGTGTAATTTATTATATAACGTTTGAATTCTTAGCACAAGAGAATATATATATATATATCAGTATTAACCGTTGGAATAAAAAAGATATTACGTGTTTGGTGCGATATTTGGAACATAAAAGCATATTGATTGTCTTATGTTTGAATCATCTACCTTATTGTGTAACAGTTTGTATAGGAAAAGTAACAAGTGACGATTCCTTTTGTGAGATAAACTTTGGTGCTGAAATAATTGAAGTTAAGTGTCATAAGAAATTAAATTAGGAAAAAACGATTTTTAAAAAAAAAATGCGTACTTTAGACATTTTCGTTGAATTATTTCAATAAGTTTAACAGATTTGTCAATGTAAGGACTCCATATAATACAAGCATATTCAAGTTTAATTCTGACAAATGAATTGTATAAATAAATAAAATTCTCAGATCATTACGAATAAATCCCAGACTCTTTAACAATGTTATTAATATGTTTAGTAAATGATAAGTCTTTGTCGAAAATTTCTCCGAGATCATTCTTTGTTTCCACTGTTTGTAAGTTTGTTTCATCTAAAGTGTAAATAAAATCAACATTACTTTTGAGTCCAGAAAATGACATAACCTGACTTTTTGATGTATTAAATGTTTTACTCCATTTATTTAAGACATTCAGACCATTTTGGAGTTTAACAGAAATGGAGATAGATTTTATAGAGCTAAATATTTTTAGGTCGTCTGAAAATAGATATTAGAAGAGTTAATGATATATCACGAATAAATAAAAGAAATAATAGTGTACCTAAATTTGAGCCTTGAGGCACTCTCAAGCAAACTTCAAAGCTGTATGGTGTACTGTTTTAATATTTAAGAACTTGTGCTCTCGACTTTAGAAATGATACCATAAGAAATATCATAGACTTAGAAAAACCATATAATGGCAATGTGTTAATTAATTTATTACGATCAGCTTTATCAAAAGCTTTTTGAAATTCTGTATAAATAACACCAACTTGAGTTCTATTATCTAATTCACCAGATATATAGTGGACAAAACTACACAAATTAGTCATAGTAAATATAGTGGGCAAACTCCAATAATACCGTTTTTAACATGTCGGAATATATATTTATAAAGTATGCTTTCAAATATTTTGGCTGGAGTTGACAAAATGGTCATTGGCCTGTAATTTAATTTTTTGGGCTAGAAAGAGTAGAAAGAAGTTATAAAAGTTTCAATAAATCTTCAATTTACACATTATTGACGAACACTGCTTAAATCGCTCAGGTTACTCGCTGTTTTGTAAGAACAGCCGTTGTTGCAAATATCACCCATGGGACAACCCAATATCATGAACGCTAAAACAATTGACGGAAGATCATAATGTGAAGCCTATCGTGTATTATAGCCTTTGTGACACGTTACCACAATGAAGGCGAAGAGTTTTTTGGTGTATCTTGACATCTGAAACCATTGTTAACACCAGAATTAAAAAAAAAAACAATCTACGGAGTGCTGAGGTACATCCTGTTTTGCCAAGGGTGGAAGAGGACACTCCCTGAGAAAACATTATAATGAGACTTTTAAGGAAACGAATGAACCAAGAGAAAAGAAAATATATTGCAAGACATTGCACCTTATTGAAAGATAAACTCAATTTTGCAATTTATTATATTCTGGCAGATATCAATGATGATTTCTCAGCACATAAACTTTGCAACGCTTTCCACTATTCTGAAAAGAAAAATAAATACTGAAGCATTCCCCTTACAGTCCTGATATTGTTCCGAAGAAGTTTATCCTCACATTATAATAATTTAAAGAAGAAAAGTTTCTATAATTAAAATTATGATCCCATGATGATAAAACACTAATAACTGACATTTATACCCAAATGCTGTCCAGATGTTTGTTTTCAATGTATTAATACCGATTAATCTTCTGTGTTCTTACTCAATACTGCTACAACGCTAAGCATATGTCTGTTATAGAACAACATCCCACGTGCCTAAGCACGGATCCGGGTGTCTAGCAGATGCAGTTCTTCCTATTGTGTATACAATGAATTACTCAGCGCGGCCATCACCGAGGGAACTTGTAGAGTGAATGAGTTTCTCTTCAAACTTGTTTGGTTTGCGTTTGAGGATGCGTCCGGAATGACAATGGCCTGGCCTTTTGTTAGGAAGTCGTGATGGTATTGTTAGGCTTTGTCTGGAAAACATGTAAAAGTGGCCTACATTCATTCCTGTCCAATGACCTTGTTTGTTCCAAGAAATCTGACGTTCTCCATAGCAAAGTGGAGAAGTGAACCACACAGCGACATTTTTCTATTTGCACCTTTATGCATTTATTGATATGCCTTGGGCTTCGATTATCTGTTGTTTAATTATTTCGTGTTAAAATGTAATTCGAAAATTACTACAAACATCTTTCACGTTTATTTTTAAATTTTTACATGAAAAAAGAAATAAAAAAGAATCCTTGAGCCAGAACATAGATGACTTATGCTATTTTTTATAGCAATAGACAATCGCATTGGAAAATTTCAGTTATCAAAGTAACGTCTTGATACTTAAAACATATTTTTTTTCCGTTAATTTCCATCTATAATGGTTAAAACACATGTATTAAGTTTTTCAATGCACCTCTTTTT